>PVHT021183519.1:14114116-14137698 GCA_004024745.2 Catagonus wagneri
CCACGACGGGAACTCCCACTTTTCTTCTAGCTTTTAAACATTCTTTTCATTCTTTATTTCCTTCTGGAATAGTTCCTCAATCTAATCTTTTTTTAAAAAATTATAGAAGTATAGTTTATTTACAAATTCAGTTAATTTCAGACACTCAGTCTAATCATATAACTGCTAATTCAGGTGTTTATGGCACTCTATTCCCTATATCTACTCTGTTTGTTATTCCTACCTTCAAATTTTCATTGCAGCATTTTTGTTTTTCAAGGCCGCATCCATGGCATATGGAGGTTCCCAGGCTAGGGGTCGAATCAGAGCTACAGCTGATGCTATGCACAGCCACAGCAACTCCAGATCCGAGTCATGTCTGTGACCTACACCACAACTCATGGCAATGCCAGATCATTAACCACTGAGCAAGGCCAGGGATCGAACCCACAACGTCATGGTTCCTAGTCGGATTCGTTAACCACTGTGCCACGACGGGAACTCCTTTTTTTTTTTTTTTTTTTTTTGCATTGCAGCATTTTTACTGGGCTTTTTTTGTTTGATATTGTCAATAGTTTTCCATTTCCTTTAATATAATTATTATGCTTGTTTTCTGCATATTTTTAATTATTGATCTATATATTCTGAGGTTTCTGCTTCCAATATATCGTGTTCCTTAAATTTGTGAGAGAGATTCAGCATCGAGGAAAACAAAGTCCTCTTAGATTGAATTTTACCAACCCTGATCATTTGGTGCAGAGTGATGGATACTCAGTTGTAATTGTTTAACCAAACTCCATATCCAAGCAAGATTTTTCCACGAATGTTGGTAATTTATCAACATTTCTGCAGTAAAGTGGAAGAGGAAAAATCTCCTATGGCAAACTGGTGAAGGACAGTAAATGATCTGAGCTAGCTTTTCTGCCGTTTATGCCTCAGTATCTACCGAGCAAATATCTGCACCAAACTGGAACATTCAAATTCCAGTTTGAAAGAGCTTTCTCCCCTAGAAGAACTTCTGTGGGTTGTGATGTTGTTTTCTGGATTCTATGTTCCCTACTATAATTTATCTAGGGTTAACTTTTGGGAAAAAATAACTTTCCATTATACTTCTTATTCCTGACAAATATCATATCTATCACTACACATCTTTACCCTAAAACTGCCACACTTGCCATAGTATAATAGATGTATAACAAGTGAGTCATCTTGCTTCTTGAGGGATTTGGCTTGTTGAGATTTTTTGTTTTTCTAACTGCTCTATTCTTCCTAGTCAACCCAAGCCTCCCTTAAGCTTAACACATACTTTCTAAGCTCGGTTCCATAAATTTTACATGTATTATCCTTGACTCACTGGTTTTGTAGCACAGGTTTTACTATGTTTATTCCCTTTGGCTTATATAGAGAAACAAATTACTTTAGCTAGAGAAAACATGATTTTAATCAATTAGGTCCACTTATAGCTTATGCTGAATTTTGTGACAGAGGAAAATTAATATTTATTGTTAATTGTCAAAAATTGCATTTAGGACTAGGGGATAAAATGCAGGTTCAGTATATCTGTGTATGTGTATACACTGAAGGGGAGTTGATGAAGACAACAAGACTCACGTATCTGATGTTCCTTGAAATTAATTTATGGAAGGATAGTTGCCTCTAATATATTTATAGTCAGAGTGTGAGAAACTATATTTTTATTTCTTAATTTTGAAATATTCATAAAAAGACCATAAACACTATAAAAATAATGTTTAAATAACACCCACATGCTCAGACAGGTCAAGACAAAAAATTATAGATTTTAGGTGTTCCCGATATTATTCTTGCCAGTCTTATCTCCTTACTTATCTGGTCTGTGTTAAGCAGTGCCCTACTTCATTGTCAGTTATTTGCTTTCATTACTTTATAGCTTTCCACCTATTTGTGCATCTTTAAGCAAAATTTTTTCACATTAAATTATAAAATTTAATGAACTCATGTTGGAAGCATTCATTTCTTTCCCTTTCTTTCCTTCTTTCTTTCTCTCTCCCCTTCCTTCCTCCCTTCCTTCCTTCCTTCCTTCCTTCCTTCCTTCTTCCTTTCTCTCTCCCTTTCTCTCTCTCTCTCTCTCTCTCTCTCTCTCTCTCTCTCTCTCTGTCTCTCTTTCATGGCTGCACCCATGGCACATGGAAGTTCCCAGGCTATGGGCTGAAACGGAGCTGCAGCTGCTGGCCTACAGCACAGCCACAGTAAGGCGGGATCTGAGCTGTGTCTGTAACCTATACCACAGTTCATGGCAATGCTGGATCCCCAACCCACTGAGCAAGGCCAGGGATCAAACCCACATCCTCATTGATACTAGTCAAATTCACTTCCACAGCACCACATTAGCAACTCCTGGAAGCATTCATATATGAGTTGCATCCTTAGTTTAACATTGTATTTTTAATAATTCATATCAATGTAATTGTTGCAGTTTTTCACTTTTACTGAAGTAGACTGCTTTCTTTTATGAATGTATTATTTACTTATCTATTCTGTTATTTATGGATATTTAGTTACTGGCCTTTTGTTAAAATGAATAGTAGTACTGTAAATATTCCTCTATGTGTCTTTTATAAAAACACAAGGATTTTTCTAGGGAGAGCTCCTGGGTCAAAAGCTACATTCCTACTCTGCTGAAACAATTATTCCATGGTTTTCTATATCAGCTTCTGATTTCCCAAGACTTTTTTATTCTTAGTCTAGAATGATCCAAACAAATCATTAAAACAGAACCCACACCTTATCACTTATGCTATTCCCCAAATCAAATTTTTATCAGGGAGAAGTACTGCATAATTAGACATGATTCTAAAAATCAATGCATAACTAATTTGATCATTTTGGCATTCTTTATAACAAATATGCTTCACTTCCCAATTTATCTAGTTATAGCAATTGATTCTGATAACTCAGACAACTAAATTAGATTCCCAAATATATGTAAATGCTTCAATGGCATTTCTCCTCTATGAACATGTAGACATTTTGTCTCTAAAAGGCAAAACAGAATTAATATTTTACATTTGTACAATCTTAATTTTTCTATGGATTTTCACACTGAATGAAGATATGTGCCAGCAAAAAGATTTTTAACCTAGATGTCTATCAGATGCAGAGAACGTCTATAGGGGAGAGTTATTTTCATATTCATTACGAGATCTATAAACCGGGCTTTTTGTCTCCTCTTTATTATATTACATGCTCAATATACATGTCTCTGAATATTATTTGTACAGCATATCTATATCATAATTCCTTCATCACAGAATTCATTTAATTTTAAGGTCCTTGTATGAATTAATAATATCTTCAAAAGTGAATACAAAACATGTACACATCTTACCTACTCTCAAATTTTATACTTTTATCCATAAAATTACCTTCTACTTTTTCCTTCATTAGTATAACTAAAGTTTCAGTGTAAGACTTGCTTACATTGAGAGTATAAAGCTTCTATTGTCCTGAGCATTTTTTCATGCTCCTATTGGCTATCTGTATTTCCTTTTTGGATAAATGACTATTCAGGCCTTCTGCCTGTGTTTAAATTTTTTTTTTTGAGTTGTCTTAGCGCTCTCTCTCTTTCTTTCTCTCTCTCTCTCTCTCTCTCTCTATATATATATATATATATGACATTTACCCCATTAGCCACATAATTTGCAAATATTTATCCTATTCATAGGTGTCTTTTTGTTTTAATAGCTACCTTTGCTGTGCAAAAGCTTTTAAGAATAATTAGGTCCCTTTTGTTTATATATGTTTTTATTTCCTTTGCTTTAGGAGACAGATCCAAAAACTTGTTACAATTTATGTCAGAGAATGTTTTGCCTATGTTTTCCTCTAGGAGTTCATGGTTTGTAATCTTACATTTAGATCTTTAATCCATTTTGAGTTTATTTTTGTATATGGTGTTAGAGAGTGTTCTAATTTCATTATTTTACTTTTAGCTGTCCAATATTCCCAGCACCACTTATTGAAGAAAATGTCTTTATCCCATTGTATGTTCTTGCCTCCTTTGTCATAGAGTAATTGAATATAAGTGTGTTGGTTTATTTCTGGGCTCTCTAACCTGTTCAATTGATCTATATGTCTGTTTCTTTGCTAGTACCATACTGTTTTGATTATTGTAGCTTTATAGTATAGTCTGAAGTCAGGTAGCCTGATTCCTCTGCTCCCTTTTTCTTTCTAGGGATGGCTTTGACAATCCATGGTCTTTTGTGTTTCTAGATAAATTTACTTTTTTTTCAGCTTTGTAGGGCCATACCTGTAGCATATGGAAATTCCTAGGGTAGGGATTGAATCGGAGCTGCAGTTGCTGGCCTACACCACAGCCACTGCAATGAAAGATCAAAGCCACATCTGCAAACTATACCACAGCTCATAGTATCACTGGATCCTTAACCCACTGAGCAAGGTCAGGCATCAAACCTGCATCCTTATGGTTACTAGCCAGGTTCATTACTGCTGAGGCAAAATGGGAACTCCTAAATTTAATTTTTTTTTGTTCTGGTTCTGTGAAAAATGTCATTGGTAATTTGATAGGGATTGCATTGAATTTATAGATTGCCTTGGGTATTACACCCATTTTAATAATACTGATTCTTCCAACCCAAGAATACAGTATATCTTTTCAACTTTTTGTGTCAACATCAGTTTCTTTCAACAGTGTCTTACAGTTTTCCAAGTATAGGTGTTTTAACTCTTCAGGCAGTTTTATTCCTAGGTATCTTATTCTTTTTGATGTGCTGGTAAATGGGATTGTTTCCCCAATTTCTTCTGATGGTTCATTGACAGTGTATAGAATTGCAAAAATTTCTGCATATTAATTTTGCATCCTGCAACTTTACTAAATTCATTGATGAGCCTCAGTATTTTATGATAGTATTTTTAGGAGTTTCTACATACAGTATCATGTCATTGCAAACAGTGTCAGCTTTTCCTTCTTTTCCAGTTTGGATTCCTTTTACTTATTTTTCTTGTCTAATCATTGTGGCTATAGTTTCCAATACTATGTTGAATAAAAATGGCAAGAATGGGCATCCTTGTTTTATTACTGATCTTAGAGGAAATGCTTTTGGCTTTTCACAGTTCAGTATGATATTAGATGCAAGTTTTTCATATGCAACCTTTATTATTTTGAGATATGTTTCCTCTATGCCCACTTTTTGGAGAGTTTTTATCATAAATTGATGGTGAATTTTTCAGAATAATCATCAATGAAAAATACCATAATCTACAAGAAAAGATTTTCCACAGCTGAAAGGAGATGACAGGTAGGAGGGGACGACTCATGATATAATTAAGTCCCATAGCCCCCAGGTAGTAGACATACCAACTGGAGAATAATTATATTGCAGAAGTTCTCTCACAGGACTGAGAATTCTGAGCCCTATGACAGGCTTCCCAGTCCAGGGGTCCTGCAATGGAAAGACTAGCCCCCAGAGCATTAGCATTGTTAATAAAAAAAAGAAATGCAAATAAAAACCACAAGATACTACCTCACACTTGTCAGAATGGCTGTCATCAAAAAAGAACACAAATAACAAATATTGGAGAGAATGTGGAGAAAGGGGAACTCTCCTCCTTATGCCCCAGCAATTCCACTCCTGGGTATATGTCCAAAAGAAATGAAAACACTAATTTCAAAAGACACATGCATCTGAATGTTCACAGCAGCATTATTTATAATAACCAAGATAAGGAAGCAACCCTGGTGTCTATCAGCAGATGGATGGATAAAGAAGATATGTGAGATTATACACACATACACACACACAGACACACACACACAAACACACACACGATGGGATACTACTCGGCCATAAAAAAAGAATGAAATTTCGCCATTTGCAGAAACATGGATTGCTTGGAAGGCATTACGCTAAGTGAAATAAGTCAGACTGAGAAAGATAAATACTGTATATCACTTATCTGTGGAATCTTAAAAATACAACAAACTAGTAAATATAACAAAAAATAGGCAGACTGACAGAGAAAACAAACTAGTGGTTACCAAGTAGGAAGATGAAATGGGGGAGGGGCATTGTAGGATAGGGAATTAAGAGGTAAAAACTATCATTAAAATAAGCTACAAGAATACATCGTACCGCACAGGGAATACAGTCAATATTTTAAAATAACTATGAATTAATTATAACTTTTAAAAACTATAAATTACTATATTGTACACCTATAACATATAATATTGTATATCAACTATACTTCGATTTAAAAAATTCTGTTATTCTATGTTTGGCCATTAGTAGATACCACATTTGTAAAAATATATGCACATATACAGATTCTTATTATAGAGATCAGCAAAATACTGCCTGTGGGTCAAATCTGACATACTGTCTGACTTTGTAAATAAAAGTTTTATTGGAACACAGCTACACCTATTCATTAACATATTGTCTATGGCTGTTTTTCCATTTTAATGCAGAGCTGAGAAAAAAGATGAAGCCATATGGCTGACAAAGCTTTAAATATTTACTATCTTATTCTTTACATAAAAAGTTGATGATGCCTGTAATAGGACATCAGAATTGACAATATAATTTCAAAGAATACTGGAAAAAAATAATTTTTTCTGAATTTCCTTCTTATTCTTGTTGCTTCTTTTACTTGTTCCTTTAATTTCTATAACTGTATTTCTGAATGTTACACTTCCTTTCTTAAAAATTAGTGAGATTTTGACCGATAGATACTTGGAATCTGATTAATAATTGGTTTCATCATTGTAGTAGTCATTTGAGCTGTACATCAAGTATCCCACTTCTTTCCCCTCTAGGCAAATAGTAGAAAACCACTGCTTCACTGACGTGAAATAAGTTATAGTGAAGTAACTTGGGTTGGCTAAGAAAATATGAATAGAAATAAGACATCTTTTTTTCCAGACAGAAGTATAGAATCCCCAACTTAATTTTTTTCTCACTACTGGGGCACACACATGGCCACTAAAGTCAGAGCCTTCTTGTCAAAATGTAAAGATAAGGAGTGAGAAATTAGCTTTGTTATTTTAAGAAACTGAAATGCTGGGACAATTCATTATCAGAAGCATAGCCAAATTTACCTTGATTGATACAAAAAATTCATTCAAGATGTAGGATGCTGACATCTACACCATCTAAGGAATGGTGATCGGTGAGACAGTTTTTAGCAAATGGAAGTGATACGCAGTTTTTAGCAAAATCAGTGATACGCAGTTAAAAAATACTTAGGATAACTCTCATCTTGAAAGGAATGTACCAATGAGCATATAGCCTTAGGTGAAGATTGAAAACTTGTGTGTTAAGATCATCAGTTGGTGATTATAGGATATTTTTGACAAGATAACAAAATATAATGTAAATTCAGAATATAAGTGGTCAGTTTTCAAGCAATATTGAAAGGAAATAGAGGAAAATCCAGAGATGTATGGATTTATACAGGAAGAAGTCTTTTGAATAATTTTTGATCAATAAGTTAAATGATATGTAAATAAAAATCAAGTAAGTCCAATAAAATTCAGCCTCACAGCAGAAGTAGATAAAAATTTTAAATGTCACACCATCACCCAGTGTTAGTTAAATAGCTTAGGTGTTTCCAAGTTAGCGTTTTGAGTCTGACAAAATTGTTCAGAGGAAAAAAGACTAAACGTGTAACTGTGACATATATCTTTATAAGTAAGGAGTGTCATTTCTGGGAAAAAGATTTAGGGGTCAATGTACATTAAAATATCCTATTTTCCTAACTTCAGTAACCACAGAAACATGTATCAAAAATGAGTCTCCATCATCCTTGGTCCCTAAATGTCTATATTGAGAACTCCTTTCTGATTTAAAAAAAAAAAAAATGAGAGGAGTAAGCATTAACAGGCTACTGAGATTTTGGATTTTCTTTTTTTCTTCAGGTTAACATATCCTATCCTGATACCAATCATGCTTATCTTAAAGAGACACATACTGACTCCTATGACCTTTAATTGCATGCAAATATGATAGGTGATCCAGGATAGCATAATTTTATTTGTATATTTCATCACAGTGTAATGTTTTTAAAAATGTTTCTAATAACAACTGTGATCTGACAAACAGGGCAATTATCAAGCACCAATGATGGAATCTCAGGGACTCAGACAATCAGCAAATTTCCTCATTTCCAGCCATCTTCCCAAGTTGATACAGCTGAGCTCTCCTGAGGAAAAGAAGGGCACCCTTGGATAAGGTATCACTGAGGCAGTGAATAAAACTGACTTGGGTGGCTTCCTGTTCCAACCCTCAGTTATCTCATTTACCACCTTCCTCCCTCTCTGAATAACCGCTCTTTGTTCTTCATCCTAGAAGTGTCTCCAGTGTTTAACAACTAAGTGCAAAGCCTGCCTGCCACTTAGTGGGATCCATCACAGGCAAATGAGAGTGGGCAGAGCCAGAGTTTCTCTCATTATGTAAACAACACATGATATCTTTAATGTTGCCATTTCACTAATGAAGCCTAAAATCTTTATTATGCAACACTTTACAGACAACGTTTTCAAATCTCTGTTCTAGTGAACAACCAGAAGAGTCAAACATGTGACTTAAATTATTTCATGAAGAAAAATGGGAAAACAGAGAGAGATGGAACAATCGAAGAAATAAAAGAAGAAAATTTCTCAAAACTGAAAAAGGAAACATATCTTCAGTTAGAAAGACCCTCCAAGCGTATATGAAAAATTAAATGGAGAAAAAAATCTATATTATAAAGGGAATAGCCTACATTTTCCTGTGATAGGGGAAAGTGGGAAGGGAAAACAAGAATTAACTGCCATCAAACTTTCCATTAGCAATAGCTGATATTGAAAGGTACAAGCTTGAATGCCTTCCAGTTGCTGAATTAAATTATTGTCATACTAAATTTCAATTCATATTTACTGAAAATCACAACCAAGTGAAATGATGAGATTAAAATATTTTCATATATGCAAGGTCATCTTTATATGTTTTTATTTTTGTTACTTTTTAAAATTTCTTTTTATTGGTTTATCACATTATATGTTTTATGTGCACATGTTATATTTCTATTTCTGTATATATCACGGTGTGCTCACCACCAAAGATTTAGTTTTCACTCATCTCCAGTTGATCCTTTCTACCCATTTTGCACTACCCTCATACCCCTTCCCCTCTGATAACCATTATTCTGTTTTATATATCTATGTGTTTACTTTTTGTTTGGTTTGGTTTATATCACTTATTTTGTTTTTGATTTTATATTCCATTTATGAGTGAAATCATATGGTAATTGACTTTCTCCATCTGACTTACTTCATCTAGCATAATACTCTCAAGTTCCAACCATATATACAAATGGCACTATTTCATTTTTAATGACTGAGTAGTATTCCAATGTCTACATATATCTCTTCTTATTTATCCACTGATGGGCACCAGGTTGTTTCCATATCTTGGCTATTGTAAATAATGCTTCAATGAACATAGGGATACATATATCCTTTGAATTAGTGTTTTTTCTATTCTTTGGATACATACCCAGAAGAAGAATGGCTGGATGTTATGGTAGTTCTATTGTTATATTTTGAGGAAACTCCATATTGTTTTCCAAGTGGCTGCACCATTTTACATTCCCATTAACAGTGTATAAGAGTCCTTTTCTCCAGATCCTTGCCAATACTTGTTATTTCTTGACTTGTTGATAATAATCATCCTGAAAAAAAAAAATGAGGTGATGGAGTTCCTGTCGTGGCTCAGTGGAGATGAATCTGACTAGTGTCCATGAGGATGCAGGTTCAATCCCTGGTCTCACTCAGTGGGTTAAGGATCCAGTGTTGCTGTGAGCTGTGGTGTAGGTTGCGGACATGGCTTATATCCCACAGGGCTGTTGCATAGGCTAGCTCTAATTCAACCCCTAGCCTGGGAACCTCAATATGGGGGTAAGCATTAAAAAAATGAGGTGATATCTCATTGCAGTTTTGATTTGCATTTTTTTAAAATAATTACTGGTGTTAAACATCCTTTCATGTGCCTATTGGTCATCTGGATGTATTCTTTAGAAAAATATCTATTCAGGTCTTCTGCCCAATTTTTAATTGGGCTGTTTGGGGTTTTTGTTGTTATTAATTTTGCTTGAGTTCTCTATATATATTATGGATATTAAAGACTTATTAGTATATGATTTGCAAATATCTTCTCACATTTGTATACTTTTTTTAAAATTTTGCTGATGGTTTCTCTTGTGTGCCAAAACTTTTTAGTTTGATGTAGTACCATTTATTTTTGCTTTTGTTTCCCTTGCCTGAGGAAATATGTCCAGCAAGATATTGCTAAACAACGTCCTTTGTTTTCTTCTAGGAGTTTTATGGTTTCAGGTCTTACATTTAAGTCTTTAACAATTTTTAGGTGATTTTGTGTATATTTCAGTTTTCGAGTGGTCTAGTTTCATTCTCACCTCTCTGTCATATGGCTCTCCAGTTTTCCCAATACCACTTATTGAAAAGATTATCCTTTCTCCATTTTATCTTTTTAGATTCTTGATCATAAACCAATTGTTCATATATATGTGGGTTTCTTTGTGGGCTTTCAATTTTGCTTTTTTTTTTGTCATTTTAGGGCCACACCTGCTGCATGTGGAGGTTCCCAGGTTAGGGGTCGAATCAGAGCTACAGCTGCCTGCCTACGCCACAGCCACCTTAACCCACTGAGCAAGACCACGGATCGAACCTGCAACCTCATGGTTCCTAGTAGGATTCGCTAACCACAGCTCCAAAATGGGAACTCCTGTTGATCTATATGTCTGCTTTTCTGCCAATATCATTTTTTATTACCATCAATACATACTGTATTATAAAAATTTGAGATCAGGGAGTGTAACACCGCCCTCCAGCTTTGCCCCCCCCCTTTTTTATTGAAGGGCTGTTTTGGCTACTTGGGGTTTAACATGGCTCCACATAAATTTTAGAATTTTTTGTTCTATTTTTTGTGAAAAATGCGTAGAGAATTTGATAGAGATCACATTGAATATGTAGATTGCTTTAGTAATATAGACATTTTAACAATGTTAACTATTCCAGTCCACAAGCATGAAATATCTTTCCACTTCTTTGCATCATCTTCAGTTTATTCCAACAATGTCTTATAGTTTGCAGTGTATGGGTGTTTTACCTATGGGTTAACTTCATTACTAGGCATTTTATTATTTTCGTTGTGATTGCAATTGGTATTATCATTTTTTTAAATTTCTCTGTCTGCTGTTTCACTATTCATGCATATAAATGAAGTAGATATTTTTTTTTTTTGGCTGTACCTTTGTCATACGGAATTTCCCGAGGCAGGGGTTGAGCCACAGCCACTGTAGAACCAGTTCTATGTTGTTATGTTGTGAGCCACAAGGGAAGTACCAAAACAGATTTTTGTATATCGAATTTGTACCCTGAAACTCCACCATATTTGTTCATTATTTCTAATATTTTAGGTAGCCTTTTTAGGGTTTTCCATATATATATACATATATTTATGCCATCTGCAAAGAGTGCCAGTTTTAATTCTTCTTTTCCAATTTGAATGCCTTGTATTTCTTTTTCCTTCCTAATTGCTCTTAGGCTTTCAATAAGTGAGCATCCTTAAAACCTTTAACTAGATTCACTAAAAAAATGAGAGAAGGTTCTGATAAACAAAATAAGAAACAAAAGAGGAGAAATAACAATGGATACCACAGAAATACAAGGGATTATAAGGTGATATTATGAACATCTATACAACAACAAATTAAATTCTTAGATTCATACAATCTTCTAGGACTGAATCATTAAGAGAAAGTATGAATAGCCCAATCACTAGTAAGAAAATAGAAACAGTAATAAAAAATTCTCCAAAAGTAAAGTCTAGGACCAGTTGGCTTCCTGGAAAATTCTACTGGTCCTAGACTTTACTACTCTGTCTGCCTTTGAGTCTGCCAAACACAACTGATGGTAGCTGGATGTTTTGCTATAGCAAGCTCTGAATAAATATCATAATTTTTGTTCTCATTTGGGTGGGTTTTGTTAATTTACACATACCAAAGTTTATCATTTCAGTCACTCTACAGTAACGTGCAGATTTCCAATGCAACAACTAACTGCTAGTATTCTTAAAATCTTTGTAAGGCAAAATTTTTCTAGGCAAATATAAAGGAAAACATTTAAAGGAGATCTCCCATCTTCAATAATTTGCAGTGGTAAAATACAGTAAAATTAAAACTGCAAATCATTGTTCTAACCCTTAAATTGACTTGTGTTCTGCATTCATAGCTGGAGGAAAAGATCCAGGGCCAAATGTATTCCTTGGTTCCATTCTACAGCTGGTATTGTTACAGATCAAAACAACCAGCAGTGCCCAGATATAAGCTGCAGATGGTATGTTAAAGGAAAGTGTTTTCTGACTCTGATGTGGCTTTCCCTCTGCAAATGGAAGAAAACACAGCAGAGACTGGAAGTAAGTACCTAAATATTTCCAATAAAAGCAAGGTGTATGGGCAAAATAATGGGAAAATGTTTAAAATAGTATCAGTGTGTGCCATATGACTCAGACAAAAAGTAGGAGAGATTCCACCTCCATCACCTCCAAGAATCTTGACTTCAGAGTAGGCTACCTTAGGCCATTCAAAACTTGATCTATTTCCAGAGGCCTCCAATATTTATTTCTCAGTTGTTTTTTCTGGGAAAATCAGTTTCTTCAGAGCATATATGCAAGCAGGTTTGGCAGGAAAATCTCTTTTCTGGAAAGAGCTCTCAGCAGGAGGAACTCTTTTTTCTTTCTTGTCACTAATTCTCTACTCCTCTCCTGGCTCCGGTACACCTTTCAAATCTTTTGATCACATAATACTTTGCCTAACTTATTGGTTCTTTCTGTAAATTAAAGTAGAATTGAAAAATAAGCAACTAACTGGAGTTCCCTTTGTAGCTCAGTGGTTAACGAATCCGACTAAGAACCATGAGGTTGCGGGTTCGATCCCTGACCTTGCTCAGTGGGTTAAGGATCCGGCATTGCCGTGAGCTGTGGTGTAGGTTGCAGACGCGGCTCGAATCCCGCGTTGCTGTGGCTGTGGCGAAGGCCAGCAGCTACAGCTCCTGTTAGACCCCTAGCCTGGGAACCTCCATATTCCGCGGGTGCGGCCCTACATAAAGGCAAAAAGACAAAAAAAAAAAAAAAAAGCAACTAACAGATGACCAGATTTCTTCCCTAGCTTCTCCTTCAGCAATCTTGCAAACAAATTGTGTGAGCAAGATAGCATCTAAAGAAAGATAACAAGGAGTCAACAAGCTTGCACAAAAGTCTGCAGACGGTGGGGATGGCAATGACTCTGACCCCTATCTCAACAGTTCACTGAGATTCTTTCCCTGTCTCCCTTTAAAAGCTTTCATGGTTGAAGAGAACCTTGGGAGGTATTTTCTGGGGGACGCTGAGTTCATGTCTCCCCAAATTGCCAGAATTCTTTTTTCTTTTTGTCTTTTTTAGGATCACACACATAGCATATGGAGGTTCCCAGGCTAGGGGTCCAGTTGGAGCTGTAGTCGCTGGCCTACATCACAGCCACAGCAATGCGGGATCTGAGCCATGTCTGCAAACTTCACCACAGTTCACAGCAACTCGGGATCCTTAACCCACTGAGTGGGGCCAGGTTATCCAACCTGAGTCCTCACAGATGCTAGTCAGGTTGTTAACTGTTGAGCTACGACAGGAACTCCAAGATTGTCAGCATTCTGATCAAAGCTAATTTTCAATTCTACCCCCCCATAAAAAATTGACTGTGTAGTTGGTGATCAATGGGACCTAATTTGATAATGCTTATGAGGTATTCTCCAAAAAAAGCAGAGGGTAGTCTCTTTTCAAATGAAATGTGAACAGCTGGGTTATGCAATGCTGTATAAATTTCCTTCTTATACTACTTCCATGAGCTTTAAATATATAGGAGGACATGACCTGAAAATATTTCTAAAATATTTTCCATCCATTTCATGAGAGTAGTCTTCAAAGAAATGTAACTGAGCTGATATGATCTTTAGTGAGAGCCATCTTAAAGTTTTGGATACATTTCTATATTCCACTGCAATAAAGATACACAGAATGCTAAGTCTGAGAAAGGGCTAATGAGTTCACTTTAGAATTTTTGAAGTAGGTTGGGGTGAAGAAAGGGAGGTTCTTGGATGACAGTATAGAACAGTGATTAAGGGCTGTGGACAAGGTAAAGGCCTACTAGCTTTGAATTGCTGGATTTGTTGCTTTGTGGTTTCAGGCAAATTATTAATTACGTGATGACATAGTTTCCTCATCTATTGAAAGTTATCAAGAGGATTTAACAAGTTAGCATATGTAAGGTGCTAAAGATTTACCTAGTTTATAATTTTCATTATTATTATCATTACCATACTGTATTTACCATTTTCTAGAAAATCTGTGTGGAAGAACTTGGACTATTCTGGCCACACTCTTTCCTCTGAGTTTGTTGTAAACAAGTTAATTTTGGCTGATATGAGAAACTGAGGTAAGAAAAACATTTCTAAAATTTTAGTGTCCTGTTTGGGGAAGGCTGTCAAAGGAAGTGGGGGCTCATATACAAATTATACACTTTAATCCCTTAGCACTCTTACTCCCAGTAAAGAGAGAGATGACATCCTTTCCCAAGTAAATACCCATGGCATTATACCCTCCTCCTCAAGATGTTTCTCTTCCATAGAACCATGCTGAAAACTGGAACACAATGAAAGTTGCTCTGAGGGCTGCCTCCCAGGGGTATTAGTAACTCTAGTACTATTTGAAGCACAGGGACCCTCTAGTAAGTCTAAAGAGTTTATTGCCCTACTGCTATGATTGCAATTAGGTCCCTCTCTCACCTGAAAAGTGATTCACTCTTCTATTGAAAGACTGTCTTGATTTATAGATGTCTAATGGAATGACTATATTTTAAATCAGCGAAACATCTCAAATGTCATATTCTATTTTTCTCCCAAAGTTCTTCTTACATACTGGTACTGCATCAGGTTATCTATTACTTCCCAAAATTGAGAATTCCTTCTTCTTTTTTTTTGTCTTTTTGCCTTTATGTAGAGCCGCACCCGCAGCATATGGAGGTTCCCAGGCTAGGCGTCTAATAGGAGCTGCAGCTGCTGGCCTTCACCACAGCCACAGCAATGCGGGATCCGAGCCGCGTCTGCAACCTTCACCACAGCTCATGGCAGCGCCGAATCCTTAACCCACTGAGCAAGGCCAAGGAACGAACCAGCAACCTCATGGTCCTTAGTCGGATTCGTTAACCACTGAGCCATGAAGGGAACTCCGAGAATTCCTTCTGTCTGGCACTGCATTTAAATCACCATTAATTTCATAATCTGGGTTATTCTGTTCCAATTTTAGTTACAGGATTAGAACAAATGAGCAACACTTAGATTACATGTTTGAGACTGCACTATAAAAATTCTCATTCTCCTAAGGAATTTTAAGCTATCTTGTGGTTATCTGGCTTTTAAATACCTTCTTCAATGGAAGGTAATCTATTATTGTTATTAGCTATGGCTGTGTCAGGGTACAGAGACACATAAACCTTGAAGGATTTTGAAAGCTACACATTTCTCTGGCAGGTTAAATTACTTATTCTTATTTATATCAGAGGATAGTTCATCCCAGTGGTGAAAGGTCACCTTAAGTGTCTTGGTACATAATTACATAACCCTAAAACTTTGCACAAGAAAAATCTATTTTTAATCATTCTACTTATTTCTAAGAGCATACCAAAGCAATAAAATAATTTTAAAGGTGGTATTTTTTAAATATAATCTCCAGCTTAATCATTGTTCATGATAGGAAAATATCACTAACCATATCCAGAACCATTTTTAAAGTAGTTGCTTAATTTACTTAGATGTTTTATTTTCTCTTTTATCTTTTAACCTGTCAATTCTATTTCCTAGAGAAGATGTGGTGAGAGTTATCAAAAATGTTTCATAAATTCTTCTCTGTAAAATGTCCATTTTTACTTAAATTTTAACAATGACATTAACTCTCATCAAAGAGTCAACTACTGATTATACCCAACTTTTCCATCTTGGTTCATGAGTGTTATATTTCCTTTTTTGTATTTCATAGACTTAAACATTTGAAAAAGAATAATTTATGCTTCTTTATATTGAGACCATATGATCATAGCAAGTTTATAACTTCATCCAAAACTATAATTTTGTTTTTGTTTCTTTGGTTTAGGGGCTAAAATCCACCACCCCACTCCCACTCCCCACCCAATAATAAGACATACAAAAGCACATAGTGCATTGTATGATTATAAGAATTTAGAAAACAATGCATTTGCAAACTACAAATACAAATATTTATATATAATACTCTATGTTATTCAAGAAAAACAGGTGTATTTAGTCATTTTATTCTTCATTAAGAATTACTCTGAGGGCAAATAAAATAAATAAAATGTGATGTTACATATATTCTGTATATGATGGGGAAGAAGACAGAACAAACATGCAAATTTATGGTTTGTATAATGTCAGTTTTCACTAATAGGCTGACCGTCATTACTAGAAAAAAAAATCCACGTTATGTTCTGCTCTATAAAAACTAGAATCCATGTTCTACTGAGAACCACAGCAGATAAGATTCTTTCCTTCACCTTCAAGGATCACCCTAATCATCAGTTTTGTCTTCTTATGTCTCCTCTTGTTATTTCCTTTTTTTTTACTATTCCTCTTTGAACTCCCAATTGATTTGGCAAATTTCTCAGGTTTCAATATTAATGTTTATTTTCTTCCCACCTCATCGGCATTCTTATCAAATGTTAATGCATTTAGCTAAAGTTGTACTTTTCTTCACGTGAAAGAATCTGAGTGCACATAAAAAAATTAAAATAAAAGGCTTTAATTAATAAACATATCGTTAAATTAATTCTAGGATGAAGTATAATGATCTTAGGAATTCAAGCCTTATGTGAAGGGTTTGACCTTAGGTCTACAAAGGCTTATAAAATTACCTATAGAAGGATAGACTATTTGGTTTATAGTTAACAAGTAATTTTACATTATATATTGATATATATGTGTGAAGATAAAACACAAAATGTGAAGTTAACGATATGTTTACAGGGCTGAAAAAATGCATCTATAAGCTTGAATACTAATATGATTCACTCTGAAAATGGTATAGTAGTATAAATCAATATTCCTGAAGTTTTTAGTTATCAGAACTTGCAAGTTTGAGAATAGAATTTATACAGTAGACAACTTTTAAAATCTTACCATAATTCAGTTCAAAATGTATTGATTATAGCATGCCCTTAAATAATGTGTATAATCGTAGTATAATAATGTTATTTAGCACTTCATTCATGACTGTAGAATTTACATTCAGAAGTACTTAGACAAAATTCTGCAGGATCATGTACAAATTTCATGAAACTAGTTATAAATCAGTCAGTAATACATCAGTTTTTGTTGATAACAATTCAAAGTAATATCAAATGAAACCTAGGATCTCACTCTCATAGTATAGTAAAGCACCTAGAAACCATGTGTTGAATAAAAACACGTAATTCATATTCTCCTCCTAAATGAAAACTCCTATTCACATATACCTGAGTGTCACCATCTCTGATTACCCATGTTGCAAGTTAAAAATAATGGCTTTGTCTTCACTGCCAAGTCTGCAAGAGCTAATCCAGTCTTAAGTGATGATATAATCAGTGATCTAGGATCAATGTCAATCTCATTTTTTCCAACATTTGCTTTGACAAGATAGTAGAGACAATAATGTTGTTCTCTCTAAATTTCTGAGGCCAAAATAAGACCAGACTTAACAGTCAATAAATGTTATCTTTGTAGTCACCTCTAGAAATTATTTGAGCACTAAGTATAAGCTTGAAGTCCTTAAAATAGGATACAATACACAGAAAATTACCTTATTCAAACAGAGTAAGGTCAAAGCTAGCGAGTATGTAAAAAATTATTTTGTGCTACTGTGCTCTAGTCACTAGGAAACACCTAGGGACTGATATTTAAGTATAGTTGAGGTCAAAGTGGGAACCCACTAACTCATAACAAAGCCTTCAGTAGTAGTTTTGTCTTACAAATTTGACCTGGGAAAGTCAAAAATATTGGGAGACAAACTACCAAGTATAAAGATAAAAAAAGACTCAAATCTAAGTAATTGATATGACAAATAAATTTCATCTGCCTGCTGCTTATTTCTTCTATTAGAAATTAAAGTCACTGTATTAAGATTGTTCTCAACTGAAACTATATGATTGTTCAAACTATATGATTGAAACTATTATGATTGTTCTCAACTGAAACTATATAAAAACTAAATAGAAGATTAAAATTACATGGATTGCAGTGTTGTCAGCATGTATATATATATTTCATATTTTCTTTTTTCCTTGCTTAATCACTCAATGAATAGTTATTGAATATCTATCGTGTGCCTCTTTAGTTGATTTAAGCTCTAAAGATACAGTAGTTAATTAAACAGACAAAAATGGCTGTCTTCTTGGAACTTACATTCTGATTAGGGACTCTATCCAACTGTACTTGATGTTCAATATTGGATGTCTAGTGGACATATGAAACTTAAAAAATAAATCCTTTTTTTTTTTTTTGTCTTTTTGCCTTATCTAGAGCCGCACCCTAGATAAGGCATATGGAGGTTCCCAGGCTAGGGATCTAACAGGAGCTGTAGCTGCCGGCCTTCACCACAGCCACAGCAATGCGGGATCCAAGCCAAGTCTGCAACCTACACCACAGCTCATGGCAACGCCTGATCCTTAACCCACTGAGCAAGGCCAGGGATTGAACCTGCAACTGCATGGTTCCTAGTCGGATTCATTAACCACTGAGCCACGACAGGAACTCCTGAAAAATAATTCTTAATCCCTCTTCCCTTCAAACATATTTCTCCTCCACTCTTTCCTATCTCAGAAAAGGCTCCTCCATTCACCCTGTTGCTTATGCCAAAATCTTTACAGTTATATTTGTTTTCTATCATTTCTTCATTCTACATATACAATCAATGCATCATCAAATGCTTCTAGTTCTATTTTTCAAATATATTCTAACGTGACTACTTTTCAATACCTGCTGCCACTCTAGTCCATCATTTCTCAACTACACTGCTATAATAAATTTTCTTACTATTCTCTCAACAAGAGTAAACAGGATAGAAGGGAAAAAAAGACAGAGAAAAAGAATATAAAACAGAACAAATAGGGAAAGTCTATTTTTACTTGTTTGCCTGAGGTATCAAGGAATTAGGTTGAGGTTAATAGCATATATATGAAAATTTATGTATTTATTTTGATTTTTTTCTTAGGGCTGCACCTATGGCATATGGAGTTTCCCAGGCTAGCGGTTTAATTGGAGTTACATCTGCCAGCCTATACCACAGCCACAGCAACATCAAATCTGAGCCACACCTACGACCTACACCACAGCTCATGGCAATGCCAGATCCTTAACCCTCTAAGCAAGGTCAGAGATCAAACCCATAACCTCATGGTTCCTAGTCAGATTTATTTCTGCTGTGCCATGACAGGAACTCCTAAACTTATATATATTTATATTTACATATATATTCAAATGTACATTTGAATATGTAGGCTTATAAACTTGATATTAATTATATAACATTTTAATAACTATAAAACACAGTTGAACTGAAATGCAATCACTAAACATAAAATTTAAAAATTTCTTTTTTTAATCCATGTCTATTGGAAAGTTCTCAAAATAATGACAGCTTGCTAGCAAAGAATATTTCCAATATCCAGACTTTGATCTCAAATTCACTGCTAGGGTCATGCCAAAGGACTCACTAGTAACTGAACTTTCTCACACTGGGTGAAGATAGGAAAATTTGAACATCAAAAATAAGATAACTAAAATACATCTAAATGTATCAGTTTATCATGATGCTAAAAATCTAATTTGCTCACTTGAAGATGCTGATAAATGGACTCACTATGCTGTGAAATAAATGTAAAAATTAAATATGTATCCTACTGTTTTCTACCATAATGTTTTTTCTGGATAATCACATTGCAGTAGAATTAATTTTTAAAGAGAACCTCATAATAATATGATAGAATTATATTATCATTTCTATGGTCTAATGAATTAATATGGATATTGATCAATATTTACTGTTAACATCAGAAAATAAGGATGACATTCTGTACCTCATTTTAGATAAAGACAATACTATCTATGAAAAAGCATTGCTAAAAAAAGAGAAATTAATAAGTCTGCACCATATCAGGCCTCCAGTTCTAATAGAAAAATATAAAATAATGTTGGCTTACAAACTTGGGAATTTACCGAGTGAAATCTGAAAGAACATCCTATAAACAGAAGGCAAGAAAAAATCCAAGAAAGAGGCAGACCAATCCAGATTGGTAGGTGGCAAGTTAATAAGCAAGGGCACTTAATTATGAGGTTTCTCAAGGGCAGATGCAAGATGAGTAGCTCTGCACCCACCCACAGAATCTTTAAAGTTTATAGAGAGGCTTTAACTGGGTTCTGTCATGTACACTGTCCAGATGGTCTCAACAGCACATTGCTCTCTCAAGGTACATCCTTAAAAACAGCTCCAGCTGTGGGAACAGTGGAAGGAACATATATTCCAAAGGCAGAGGAGAGGGTGAGAAGCCTCTGATTGAGCAGGTCAAATGCTGGTCATGTCCTCTTGATAACTCCTCTCCAGCAGAGAGAAAATAGTAGTTAAAGGATGTATGAGGGATGCAATCAGCAAAATCTAAACTTTAGGAAATTGCTGGACAAAGAATCTTGTTTCTGATTCAACAAATATGTTGAAAATAATTTTTTAAAGGGAGAAAGATGGAGAGAAACAGAAACCATGCCCTCTAGTTACAAGGCTCATAAGTTACAAGGCTCATAAGACAGAAAATGACAGAACAAGATTATCGAGTTTGTTTTGCAAAGTACCAAGAGAAACCACAGATAAGGAAACAACTTGCTGACAGCTCTGGACTAAGCATCATTGAGGGACTAGAATGACATAGTGAACTTTAAATCTCAAAAGATGAAAATTTGCTACACATTACTTAATGAACCTTGCTAAAATTGCACATGCAACCCATGGTGAGGTAAAAGAACAGTCACACCTGCACAGAGAACTCTTGAAACTTAAAACTTGCTTTCCACCTATTATTTCTAGGCCCCTTCCCCATATTGCTCCATGCTTCCATGATAAACACCCCCCTCAACAGCTTATCAGGGGAAAGATCTGAGCTTTTCCTTCTGTTTCTTTGCTAGATTACCCGGCAATACGACATTTTCTTTCTGGAAAAGACTGCTGCCTCAGTATTTGGTCTTTCCATACAGCAACTGTATGTAACTTACTCTATTACAAAACATTTTATGCTAAAAGGGAATTAAGAGACAAAACTAATTGCCATGTTTAGAGCTTAGTTGGTTCCTGACTTTTTAAAAACAATTGTAAAAGTAATTGTGGCATTTGTGAGACAGTTGGAAAAATTCAAAAAATTATTGGACCTTCTCTAATATTAAAAATGTATTGCTAAATTTTTGAGTAATAATAATATCATGGATATCTTTTAAAAGAAGGCTATTAACATTTAGAAAAATACATTGAAATATTTGCAAATGAAATAATCTTACATCTGTTCAGAAATGATAAGGGGAAGTAGGTGCTGATAACTGTTGAGATGACTAACAGTGAAGTATTTTATTTTGCTCTTCTATTTATATACATATGGTTATATTTTTCTACAATAAATAATTTATAATAAATATGCAAAGTGGCATGATACAAAATGTAAAACTAAAGTTGTTGAGGCAAGAAAACAATTACGTTCCTTTAGTTAGGTCATTTGCAAAGTGTTTTGAATCATTTAAAATCGGACAAAATGTCATATGTGAGGCTTCACACTTTTACTGTATACTTTGTTGGTAGAGATATATTCACAGGAGCAGAATATATATTTTGGGCAAAACTTCTCATGTGTTGGTACTTTTAATATTGTATACAACAAATTGTGGTCATAAGACAATTATAGACAAGATGCAGTTCCTCTACTTTCATTAACAGCACAACTGTATTATAATCAGCCAAATATATGTTCCACCATCAAGTGAGATGCTTTCATTACTTCATTTTGTGATAGATCATTAAAAACATCTTAAAAACCAAGAGCTTTATTATTACCCCTCAACAACTCCAGTGAAATATCTGTGCTAGCAAAAATGGAAGATGCTGAACATGCTTGCACTGCCTTGAATTCCATTTGTAATTTTAGTGGAGCAAATAGATCCAGGATGTTTCTTAACATGGATAAATTCACTTTATTTTGGTGTATTAGTCAGCTGGGGCTACCATAAAAAAAAAAATAGCACCAACTGGGTGTGTAGCCTAAACGACAGACATTGATTTTTCCCACATTCTGAAGGTTGGCAGTCTGAAATGAAGATGCTGGCAGGGTTTCTCCTAAGGTCTCTATCCTGGCTCACAGACAGCTGACTTCTAACTGTGTCCTCACACAGCCTTTGCACAAATCTCTAGTGTTTCTTCCTCTACTTATAAGCATATTAGTCATTGGATTAGGGCCATTTAATCTTAATCACCTTCTTAAAGGCCCTATCTCCAATTTACCTTGTGTGTTTGGGCTTCAATGTATGAACTGAAGGAGTATTGTTTAGTACAAAACAATCTAAAAAAACTTTTTTTTCTAAAAATTCAAGAGGCAAAAGTTAATTTTTCATGTAAGGAAAACCTTTCTGAAGAAGATCATTACTTTCAAAAGGAATACTTGCTGAAAGTTCAATAATTGGAATACTAACATTTAGCTGACATACAAGGTTCTCTGGTATCCATATTCAGCTTGCTCTGCATACAACCTCTCAGTGCCCTGATGTCAGTCAACCCCTCACTTCTAATTTTAGGAGTTAATTCCCCACATCTCCTGGCATGTGTTTGTTTGTTTCTTTGTTTGTTTAATATACACAGATTTGAGGTCAAAAAGATTAAAAGTTACAGATAGCAAATCAACATACAAAAACTACTGCTTTAATGATGGAATAGCAAGGAGCTCCAACTGTAATGCACGGGAAACTATATCTAATTACATGTGACAAATCCATATATGTACATGTAATCGGGTCACCACATGGTGCAGTTGGAAAATCTGACAGAAATCTGTAAACAAGCTATAATGCAAAAATAAAAAAAAAAGATGCTTCAGGTCATAGATCATTAGAGAAATGAAAATTAAAACAATGAGATACTACTACACACCTATGAGAATAGCTAAAATCTAGAACCGACCATATAACATACTAATGAAACATGGAACATCAGAAATTCTCATTCATTTCTGGTAGGAATGCAAAATGATACAATCACTTTGGAAGACAGTTTGATGGCTTCTTATAAAACTAAACATACTCTTACCATAAAACTGTGCAAATGCACTCCTATCAAGGAGTTGAAATGCACTTTCCCAAGAGAGTTAAATATGTATAACCACATGAAAACATGCACATGGGAGTTCCCGTCGTGGCGCAGTGGTTAACGAATCCGACTAGGAACCATGAG
>PVHT021183519.1:14138698-14184028 GCA_004024745.2 Catagonus wagneri
GGGTTCGATCCCTGCCCTTGCTCAGTGGGTTAACGATCCGGTGTTGCCGTGAGCTGTGGTGTAGGTTGCAGACGCGGCTCGGATCCTGCGTTGCTGTGGCTGCGGCGCAGGCCAGTGGCCACAGCTCCGATTAGACCCCTAGCCTGGGAACCTCCACATGCTGCGGGTGCGGCCATAAACCCGCGGCCATAAAATGACAAAAAAAGGCAAAAAAAAAGAAAAAGAAAACATGCACATGGATGTTTACTGCAGCTTTATTCATAAATGCAAAAACTTGGAAGTGACCAAGATGCCCATCTGTAGAGAAATGGACAAACTGTGGTATACTCAGACAGTGGAATACTTTTTAGCTATTTAGAAATAATATCAAGCAATTTAAAGACATGTAGGAAACACATGCATATTACTAAGTGAAAGAAGCCAATCCAAAAACTACATACTGTATGATTTGAACTACATGATATTCAAAAAAAGACAAAACTATGGATATTTTCTGTGGTTGTCAGGTCTTAGAGGGAATGGAGACCTGAAGCTTGAAGGATTTTTAGGGCAGTGCAAATACTCTGTGTCACCATAACGATGTACATATTTCATTATACATCTGTCAAAATCCATAGAACGTACAATACCAAGAGTGAATCCTAATGTAAACTATGGACTTTGAGTAATTTTGATATATTGGCGTAGGGTCATCGGTTATAACAAATGTACCATTCTGGTGAGGGGTGTTGATAATGGGGGAAGCTCTGTACACCTGGGGACAAGGCATATGAGAAATCTCCATACCTTCTGCTTGTTTTTGCTGTGAATATGTAAAACTGTTTTTAAAAACAAAGTCTATCTTTAAAAAGTTTTTTAAGTTTTAAAAATTTGAATTCCATCCTATTTTTATTGTGTGATTTTGAACAAATTATTGTCTATATAGTCCAGTTTACTTCTGTAAAATGGAATAATAAAAAAATTTGACTTTCAGAATTATTAAGGATAATTTAAAGTGAAAAAATAAGGATTTTACAAATGCTTTCAAATATCAATTTGTACCAAACTGGGACATAAGTGAAACACAAATTCTGCAGATAGGAGACCATTTATTCCTTTATACTACTTCTATAAGGAGAATCATAAAATTAGTTATTTCTATTCATTATTTTATAGATTCCCAAAATCTCTTTATAAGATATGTATTTATAATAAGCTTGCTTAATTAAAAAAATCACTGTTTTGATGAATCAGTACATATTCAAGTTACACATTTCTTTTGACTTTTTAGGGCTGCACCCGTGGCATATAGAAGTTCCCAAGTTAAGGGTCGAATTGGAGCTACAGCTGCCAGCTTACACCACAGCCACAGAAAGGGAGGATCTAAGGAGCATCTGCAACCTACACATACCACAGTTCACAGCAACGCTAGATCCTTAACCCACTGGGTGAGGCCAGGGATCAAACCCACATCTTCATGGATACTAATTGGGTTTGTTAACTGGTGAGCCATGAAGGGAACTCCAAGATACACATTTCAAACCTAACTAGATCATATATGGGGAAAAATAAATTCTCCCTACTCCTTTTTTTCGTCTAAGAATAAATATATACTATAGATATAATCTAGTTTTATTAGTAAGAACTTTGGTAAATTTTTTCACTTAAAAGATTTGCCAAAGCAATGTAATAGTTCCTTTACCTGCCTTTTCCCTAATTTTCAAAACATAATTTCTAATAAACTCATATCCCCACTGTGTAGATAAAGAAATGGATGCGTAGAATCACTAAGGAGCTGCCCAGAACCATGAGCTAGGATTTATCCCATATCCATGTGATTATGATTCTAAAACCAAAGTCTTTTAATTTGACTAATCAGCTTTATTAATGTTGAGTGCCCGAGTAAAGAGTTAACTGTTACTTTTACCTAAAATAATATTTTCTATCTCTAAGACATTTTACTTTGATTTTCTTTGTTCCCTATATGTATCTTGCTCTCTTGCCTCCTCCCTCCACCTCATAAGAATTGTCATTTTCTTGGATTTCAGGATGAAACTCCCTGCACAATCACAGTTTTCACTTCTTTCTAACTTTAGAAACTTGGCAGTCAATGAGAATTTTAGACAGCTTTTCTTCAGATTCAATTTTGATCATATACAAGACTCATTCAGCTTTCCTAGACCCTTTTATGAACAGGCTCAGAAGTAAGTCAACTTAGGTTTGATGTATTTCAAATCCCATATAATGCACTGTTCACTTTCAAGTGTGCTCATTCACTTTTTATAACTCAAAGTCAAGAGAGGTATTCCTAAAAAGAATTTCTCAACCTACCACTACGAATTCTGTATGAATACAATGAGGAGATAATAGAGAGAAATACCCAGACGAAGCACGATTTGCATAGGTTAAAACAAAATAAAATGTCAAGTCATATTTGTCTCTCTTTTTTCTTTCATCTACTTATTATTAAGCACTGATATTGAAACAAAACCTAAGAGTGAACACGTGATTTCAGAACTTTCTGTCTTTCACATAACTTCTGATAACTGGTGTGTCCATAAGACAGACTGAAATAATGGAAAGTATAACAGCTGGATGAGCTTCCAGCTCTCATTAATGCATGATCCTAGGCATCCATTCACTAGTCTTCAGATTCAACTTCAATAAAATCATCCTAATATCAATTTTGGATATTTAGAAGCCCCAGTGATAGTATAAAATGTTTTATAAACTGTAAAGCACATAAAATAGAGGGTATATTATCTCTGAAACAAGGTGTGTTTTTTGATAAAAGAGTTTTGCCACAAAACCTCATTCCTTGTTCACTGCACTTATGAATCCATAAAAAGTATTTTAAAATGGGTTTCAAATTTGGCCTATGAATTATATACATTATAGAGAAGATGGAAAGGTAACACTGTGATAGAGTCACACAATTTCAGGCACAATGATTCAGTGAATTTTAGCAGCACCTTTTAGAGTACTAGGGGTAGAGTGATAAAACTGGAAGATTTTTCGAAAGGGAAACATAGAACAAGATATATATAAACTACCATGTTTAAAGTAACAAAAATTATTGGTACAAACTCTTCAACAGAATCCAGGGCTGCCAAATAAGCTTCTCCTCTTCTCAGCATAGTTACAAACTATCTCCAAAACTGTCCTGCTGGACTCACAGGTAATAGGAAATTAATGAATACTGTCTTATTCATTTATTAGCACCTAAAAAGAGAGTCCTAAGTAGCACGTGTTCATTAAAGAGTTGTAGAGAATCTGGAGTACACAGCTCAGTTTGGTTTAAAAGAAGGATTTAATTAGAATACAAATCAAAAGCAAAATTGTAAGGCAGAATATGAGGTAGAATGGAAATATGTAGGAAAAGACAGCTCTGATCAGCCTAACTCAATTCATACAACTAACTCTCAAGAGTAGTTCTAGTGCTAAACAACCTTCTGAGATTTTCAGGTTGACAACTTTTTCTAGCTTCCACCTTTAACATTTTTGATACTTAATTTCATTTATTGATTTATTTATTGGTTAATACTACTTTGAAGAATAATACCTTTCATTAAAGAAATTTTAGAAAATCCAATTCAGACTAGAAGATAATATTCATTCACTGAATAGGTACTAAACTGGACAGTTAACAAATAAGGAATTAAGATAATTTTGGAAGGCAAATGTCTTGCCTTTTTTCTAAAGACAAACAAAAGTTCTTTAAGTCTTAGTCAATGTTTTGGAATTAAAGAAAAAGGCAAATATAAACTTGTCTTTGTTTTTTTAAATAGATATGTAACTTACTACTTTATGAATCTAATATTTTTCCAAGTTAAAGGGGCTTGAGACTCACATTTCAAAAGCTGAATAATTTTTATGTGGATACATATTAGTAAATATATTGTTTATGAATTTTGTTTACTAATTCCTTAATGTAGAAAAAAAAAAAGTTTACTTGACATAAAGCATTCAGTCATCTTCACATTTGTGTAAATACCAAGGGAGCTAAAGCTGGGAAGCTCAAATTTAGACAGGCTGATCAGCAGTTACCAGTTTCTGAAGAACACAGCTCCATTTTTATATACTGGATTAGAGGAAAGCATTACCTAGAAAACTTGTCTGTGCTCTTAGATCTCTTCTTTTCCCCCAAACATCATGCTGTGAGTATAGCCTTTAATATTTGGGGACCTCTTGTATGTAAAATAAGGAGTTTGATGGAGTTCCCATCATGGCTCAGTAGTAATGAACCCGACTAGTGTCCACAAGGATGCGGGTTCAGTCCCTGGCCTCGCTCAGGGTTAAGGATCTGGAGTTGCGAAGAGCCATGCTGTAGGTGGCAGAAATGGTTCAGATCCTGTATTTCTGTAGACTGCCAGGTTCAGCTCCGATTTGACCCCTAGCCTGGGAGCTTCCATATGCCATGGGTGCAGCCCTAAAAGGATAAAAAAATAAAAAAAGGAGTTTGAAGACTTAGGTTTCCAAGATTTTCACTACAAAGCTGCTTTTAAAGTTTTATTTAAATACTTTGGAAATAATTATAGAATTACATAAGTGTTTCAGAATAGTACAATTTCCTTATATTTCTCATGCTCTTTCTCTAATGTAAATATCTTACATACCAGAGTATAATGACTGACAATAGGAAATTAACACTGATACACTATTAGTAACTCAGTACAGATTTTATTTGACTTCTGTCAATTTTCCGTTAATGTCATTTTTTTTCCAGCATTCTACACAGGATTCCACATTGTATTAAGTTGTCATTTGTACTTCTTATATAATCTCTAACAGTTCCTCAGCATTCCTTGCCTATCAGGTTTATGACACCTTTTTTTTTTCTTCGTTTTAGAGCTGTGGCTGTGGCATATGGAAGTTCCCAAGTAAGGCGTCAAATTGTAGCTGCAGCTGCTGGCCTACATTACATCCACAGCAGCTCAGGATCTGAGCCACATCTATAACCTATACCACAGCCTTCAGCAATGCTGGATCCTTAACCCACTGAGTGAGGCTAGGGATCGAACCTGCATTCTTATGGGTATTGTTCAGATTATTAGCCCACTGGACCACAATGGGAGCTCCTACATTTATGATACTTTTGACAAATATTCAACAGCAATTTTGTAGAATGCCCCTAAACTGAGGATTATCTGATATTTTTCTCATGGTTAGATTGAGGTTGTACATTATTGTCAAAAATACTACAAAGAGCTGCAGGTATGGCCATATATATATATATATATATATATATATATATATATATACACAAACATAGTGTTGTACCCTTCTCTGTGCCTCATAATAAGGGGTACATTATGTCACTTGTCTTATTCCTTGTGATGTTTACCTAAACCACTTGGTTAACATGGTGTCTGCTCATTTCTCCACTATAAAGTTATCATCTTTCCCTTTGAAGTTGGTAAGTATCTTGTGGGACATACTTGAGATTATGTAAATCTTTTCCGCCTCAAAATTTTTCCTTAACTCTCCCTAATTTTAGTATTCATCGTACTAAAAAACTAGCCAATTGAAAGTTGGCTTTTTTCTGTAACAATTACAACTGCAATTACTGCCTATGGTGAACCTTGATTTCCTTTTTTCCTCTATATGCATTCATTAGAATTCTACTATAAAGAAGGCTTGTCATGTTTCCCCCATTTATTAGTTAGTCTAATTATTTATTTACATTAGTAAGGATCCATTAATATGCATTTTGTTCTATAAGTAATAGCCTAATACTATCATTATTTATTCTGTTGAAAAACTTGTTCCAGTTTTGTCTATTAGGGCTCCTTCGGGGTAGCTCTTGTGTTTCTTGTGTTTTGTGTTTTTTGTTTTTTTTTTTTCTTTGTAAAACCTACTTTCTAGGACAGGAAATTTCAGACTCCTTTTGTTTTTATCTGCTCCAGTTCTGGAATCAAGAAATTATTCAAGGAGCCTTTGTTCCTTTTTTTTTTTGTCTTTTTGCCTTATCTAGGGCTGCACCCGCGGCATATGGAGGTTCCCAGGCTACGGGTCTAACAGGAGCTGTAGCTGCTGGCCTTCACCACAGCCACAGCAACGCAGGATCCGAGCCGCGTCTGCGACCTACACCACAGCTCACGGCAACGCCGGATCCTTAACCCACTGAGCAAGGCCAGGAATCAAACCCACAACCTCACGGTTCCTAGTCGGATTCGTTAACCACTGAGTCATGATGGGAACTCCCCTGGTTCTTTTTTTATTGGAGAATGGGGTTTATAAATCAAGATATGGTTCCTAGGTTTGTTAAATGACACTGAGATGTCATGGTTTCTAAGCCAAGTTCACAGAAAAAACTAGGAAACACGTTTGTGTACGAATCCCCGCAAAGACATACATAAACATACACATCATATTTATTGTTCTGTTTACTTATCTATTGATAACCATGAGTTTACAGATACCTTGAATTCAAATCAAACATCACATGGTTCATTACAGCCTTCCTCTTTTTCTGATTTATAAATTCTTTCTCTGAAGAGAAATGAGAAATTCGGCTCTCATTTTATCTACACTATGTTTTCTTATTTGTCATTTTTACCATACACATAGAATAGTTTCAGAATTGCTAAATCAAACGCCGATGAAAAAACACCTTTAATGACCAGAGTTTATTTTCTCTTTGCCTTACAACATCTTCCACAATTATTTACATTAGTTCTTGACTTCTACACTCCATGCAGTGTGGATATTTAATTCATTCGTAAAATAGTTAGGTTCACTTGTTAGTATTAGTATTCAATTTTTGGTTCCTATCACATCAGAGTTGGTTTTAAATGTTTGCTTATTTCAAGGCACATGAGAATATTACCATGGCCTTTTAAAGTTATTTCCCCCAAAGCATTCATAGTTTAAAATTGTTGTCTGTGAAAAAAATTACATTTATTAAGTGCTCATCTGCCATTTCACTTTACTTTTTGTTTTAGTTAAAGTCATAGAAAATTACACAGAGAATTTACAGTGTTATCTCTGCGTTGATTTAAATTCTGAATAAAAGAGAAAAAAATTAATAATCAGCTACTTCATACAGCATTATAATTCTCATAATTATAATTGTTAGGCATAATTTTATGAATATAATGGAAATGCCTAATTTTGTTTTTCAAAAAATACATTGCAAATAATTCACTTTACTACTTTCACAAGCACATAGACTAAAACCCTGGAATAAATGATTTCTAAGATTATACCCGCATTTGTGATTCAATCCCGAGTCAGCAAAAGAGGCCAGATGCCTGCACTATACCTGACCCACAAAACCACTCTCCAGGGATAGATAGGAAGGAGCGGAATAGATGCAAATGACTAGCTGGACTAATAATTGATGGGACTCATACCCATTTCCCTATCTGTCCCAGTCAAAGTTGATTAAAACAGACTGAAATTATAAACACTGTTTTTATTTCTGATACCAGTTTTAATTCTTATATTTTGGTATGTGAAATGGAAGTTATACTGTTTCAAGCTATACAGTGCTTACAGTTACATAAACTATTAAACTCTTAAAGGTAGAACTGCTCGGATTTAATATGAAGAATCTCTGGTATCATCATTTAAAATAACAACAAAGAATTTAAAATGTAACTTGCCCTTTTATTTTTTTGGTCATGCCCACACCATGTGGAAGTGTCTAGGCCAGGAATCAAGCCTGTGCTACAGCAGCAAAAATGCCAGATACTTAAGCCGCTGAGCCACCAGGAAACTCCTAAAATAACTTCATTTATATTTAGATATTGGATTTCATTTAGGTTGTCAGCCTTTCAAAATAAAATCTGACATGAGAATTCTACATTTTAAAAAATTCTAAATCCATGTAACAGTTTATAATAAAAGGATATTTAAATTAATATATAAATAGTATGAGGGGAAAACTAATTTTAAAAAATGAGATGTCAACAAAAATAGCCTACACTACGCTTATTTTAGTGAAGTGGTGCTGTCATTGTCTTACATCAGGAGTGCAGTACAATTAATTTAGCAGCACAATATGCTGAATATTTATTGTTCTTGTATATTAATGCTGCATTTTAAAACTTGACTATATTTTTAGAAATACAATTATAAAAATTGTAATTACTTTGATATAAATTTTGATAACTTTTTATTATTTCATTTCAGAGTTCATCCAAGGGTGGATGATACACTAACTTCAGCGAAATGTTCTAAGTGTGAGCCTTTGGTGTTTGACCAACATGTATATTTAGTGAATCTCAAAAATGAAGCAGATTTTCTTTTAAAAAAATGAAATTGTTGAAGGAGATGAGCAATGATGCCCTGATACTTTGAAGCAGAAAGGGCAAACTGGCTCTATCTTCTTTGAAGAGCAGTTTGGGGAAATGTGCTTAAAAATATACCAAACTTTAAATATGAACATATGTTGAAAGAAGAATACAATATGAAATGAGTTAGGTAGATGATTACTCATTAGATATTTGTTTAAGCATAGTATTACTTGACTGATGCAAGCATATAAGAAAATATTAAAAAGACTTTATAGTCCAAAAAATCAAACAAAAATGAAAACAAAATTTTAGAAAAGCAACCATATTAAGTAGCCAACAAAACAATACTGTGCTATTATTTAAAAAGGAAGACTTTTCACTAAATAAAATGTTTCAATATACTAAGGTGGCAAAATACATTAAAATAATGTATGCAGCACAAAGTCATTTTTATAGTTCTATTACGTACTTATTTCCTGGCATAATGATTTACCATATCTCAGTTCACTCAAACTGTTTCTTATTCAATGAATATTATACAATGTTTACCTATAAGGAGGTTTTACTTCTATGAGCCTCTGAGGGAAATACTCCAGTGTTTCCTTATTTAAGTCTAGGCTTAGCACTGCTGACGATATAATTTCTGCATTGCAAAACTCTCCCTCCAAAAAAACAGAAAATAATTTCTCTGTTTCATTGGTGCTGAATTTCTGCATCAAAAAAGGTCTTGAACACAGCATGTCTCATATAAAATTTTCAATGTCAGCATATGCTTCATTTGGTACTATATACTTAGAGCTGTCAACATTTTTACCAAGAGACCAAGTCACATACATGAATGACCTTACAGAATTTCTCATATCCTGGTGAAAATAAAAAGAAAATCTTCAGGTTGTAAGGTAAGGGTCAGGGGCCCTCAAAGATAAATAAAATACTTTAGTATTGTCTTTGTAAAGAAGAAAAACTAAACACTATACTCCAGTTCAGTCAAGACTAGGCACCTATGTGCTATTTTATAGTTACAGCAGTGTCTCTAACACCATGTTTTCATCTCATGAAGTAGAGAAGCTTCATGTAAATCAAAGAATCTATCGAAATGTAATACAATGACAGATGAAGATTATAAACAATTGAATATACATTATGTAGCTTATTCACCATTTAAGGAAAATGGCAGCTAGGAAAATGTACATACTAAAATAAAAAGGTGACACTCTCAATCTACAAAATGTAGACCAGACTTAGAAAAGTGAGGTCCTTTGTCTATGTCCCCAAAGGACTGATCTTGCTACATATAGTTTATTTCTGTATGTATGTACACATTCATTCATTCATTTGCAACTTGTGTTACCTTAAAAATAGTTCTTTTAGACATTATGTTAGCTGAACAAAAGAAACCTAATAACTTTCAAACATACACCATGCACTTTATTTACTTCTAAATCATTTCCATTGTCAAATTTTATTGGAATTGAAGCCCTCCAGTAAAGTAGTTGAGTTTCTTATAAGGCATATATTCAGTCCCAGAACATTAATGAAAAACTTTTTGTGAGTGTTCGGGGAAAATAATTTCTAATATCTACTCTAGGCTATTAGAAACTTGAAGGAGTCTTTTATTTTAACAGAAAATTCATGACAAATTCTAAACTGTGCCTACTTATTTACACAGTCAAAGAATTCAGCTTCAAGATAATTTTTCTTGGTTTTATATGTAAAAGATCTGCTTTAATTTTATCCCTCCTTTCTGAATAAACTAGTTAGTTAATCACCAGGTTGATAATTCAGACACCAGGGAAAACATACAAAACATCAAATAATTAATTACGTAAAATTAAATAACTAAATGCTCACATTGTAGCGGTATTTTCCTAACACAATATTATAACAAACAGACATTTTAACCTGTCTGCCAAAGCTAAATATGAGAAAACATGCCCAGAATAATGGCTTTCTTTATAGAATAAAAAGCTCAGGTTTCTTTAATTATTTGCAAAAAGGTGAGAGCTTTTTAAAAAAACTAAATTAAAATTATAATTATCAGTGAAAATTTTAAATGTCAAGGCGTTTATTTGTTAGAATTTTCTGGGATTAGTAAAATCTTCAAAAGTTAAAAGATTCAGGGAGGTGGTAGGGACAGAGCATCACTACGTCATCATTTAAGTTTCCCGATGGCCAGATGAATCTTGGAAAATGACTGCAGAATATTGCAAACTTACACAGCAGTGCCGACTGCAAATAGAAACTAGTACCTAGAACAAGGGTAGGCAAACTGCAGCATGTGGATTGTTTCTCTATAGCCCAAGAACTAAATATGCTTTTACATTTTGCATTTATATGCTGTTACAGTTTTGTTAAAGGCAAACAAGACTACATGACAGAGACTACATGCAACCCACAAAGCCTAAAAAACAAAATTTACAGAAAAAACTTGCTGACTTCCACCCCCAAAATGCTTTACAAGTGAGACAATCTAAAAGAGTTCTTATTCACAGTGTAGGGATAGCAATGTACCTTCACTGTTTTTTCCTTCTGTTCTTTGACACAGCACAATAGTCTCCCCTTATACTCAGGGGACCATAGGGGATAAGTTCCAATACCCTCAGTGAATGCCTGAAACGACTGATAGTACCACAGAGAGTACACATTATGATTTTTCCTATCCATACATACCTATGATAAAGTTTAATTTATAAATTAAGCTCAGTAAGAGATCAACAATAACTAGTTAATGAAATAATCATAACAATATACTATAGTATATGTTATATGAATATGGTCTCTCAAAATCTCTCTCTCAAATAGTTTCAAATGATGCAACAGAGAAGGGCTTAATCTCTAATATATACAAACAACTTATACAATTCAACAGCAAGAAAACCAACAACCCAATTGAAAAATAGGCAAAAGACCTGAAGAGACATTTCTTTAAAGAAGATATACAGATGGTCAATAGGCACATGAAAAAATGCTCAACATCACTTATTATTAGAGAAATGCAAATTAAAACTTCTATGAGGTACCACCTTACATCTGTCAGAATGACTATCATTAACAAGTCATCAAATAACAAATGCTGGAGAAGGTATGAAGAAAAGGGAGCTCTCCTGCACTGTTGGTGGGAATGTAAATTGGTACAACCACTATGGAAAACAGTATGGAGGTACCTCAGAAAACCAAATATAGAACTACCATACGACCCAGTAATCACATTATCGGGCATATGTCTGGACAAAACGTTCCTTGAAAAAGATACATGCACCAATATGTTCACAATAGTGAAGACATGGAAACAACATAAATGTCCATCAACAGATGAATGGATTAAAAGATGTGGTACATATACACAATGAAAGTTACTCAGCCATAAAAAGGAACCAAATAATGTCATTTGCAGCAACATGGATGGAACTAGAGACTCTCTACTAAGTGAAGTAAGTCAAAAAGAGAAAGACAAATACCATATAATATCACATATGTGGAATGTAATATAAGCCACAGTGAACCCTTCCTAAGAAAAGAAACTCATGGACTTGGAGAGCAGATTTGTGGTTGCCAGGGGTGGTGGGGAGTGGGATGGACTGGGAGCCTAGGGTTAATGCAAACTATTGCATCTGGAGTGGATAATGAATGAGAACCTGCTATATAGAACAGGGAACTCCATCCAGTCACTTGTGATGGAACACGATAGAGGATAATGTGAGAAAAAGAATGTATGCATACATGTGTGACAGGGTCACTAGCTGTACAGTAGAAATTAACAGAACACTGTAAATCAACTTATATATAATGGAAAAAATAAAAATCATAAAATTAAAAAAATAATCTCTCTCTCTCAAAATATGTTATTGTACAAAAGTAAAGCCTTCTGCATAATAACTAAGCACTTATCACACAGTATGGCTATAAATTTTGCAGTTTGAACGGCAACAATTTCATGGATAGAAGAGTCATTCTTACTACAAATTTTACCAACGTCAGAATCAGCATACAATTTCTTTTTTCTTTCTCCCCCCCCTTTTTTTTTTGCTTTTTTAGGACCGCACCCACAGCATATGGAGGTTCCCAGGCTAGGGGTCTAATTAGAGCTGTAGCTGCAGGCCTATGTCACAGCAATGCCAGATCCGAGCCACGTCTGTAACCTACACCACAGCTCACGGCAACGCTGGATCCTTAATCCATTGAGCGAGGCCAGGGCTCAAACCTGCAACCTGATGGTTCCTAGTCGGATTCATTAACCACTGAGCCATGATGGGAACTCCTATTTTATTTCTTATTAAGTTGAGAACTTTTACCTTTTCACTTAAAGGAAGCACTTCACAGATCCTCTTTGGCATATTTCAACTGTCAGCATCACTACTGCTTTGCTTGGGGGACATTATAAAGTAAAACAAGACTTACTTGAATACGAGGACTGTGATATCACCAATTGACATGATAACTGAGGTGGTTTCTAAATAACTAATGAGTGGGATATACCAGACAAATGGATGGTTCATGTCCTGAGCAGGACAGGGGAGGGGGGAGGAAGGGGAAGCTGTAGTTGGTGGTACAGCGCCTGAGATTTCAACACACTACTTGGAATAGTGCTCAATTTAAAACCTACAATTTTTTTTACTTACGGGATTTTTCACTTAGTATTTTTAGACTGCAGTTGATCACAGGTTACTGAAACTGTGAAAAGCAAAACTGCAGACAAAGAGGGCCTAATTTATATTCCTTGACATAAAATCAGTGAGGTCTCTAGAAGTTTAGTGACCTGGGAGATGTTAATATACCCCTCAAAGAAAAGTCATTCTATTTACACATCCCACAAGAAAAAATGTAAGTACTCATTAGCCTTTTCAGATTCTGAAGGCAGTGTTTGCTAGTTTGGATGTGATGCTCTGGCCCAATTGGCTGGCTGTCCACTGTGAATGAGACTCAGAGTGTAAGCCACTCTGCACAATCCCAAAGCTCAGATGCAAGGTAGCTAGCCTATGACTAAATGACCAAATACTATTCAAAGTATCTGTAGCAAACTGACTGTTAACATAGAATCAAGTGCTACAGTACCATAAGAAATAAAATTTTATTACTAAAAAGGTTCAACCCATTCAGTAGATTGAAGATTGGGCAGCGAAAAATTAAATGACCAAATTTCCTCTTTGAAGAAATTATCTAAATGACTCATATCAAATCATTATCTATTTAACTTAGCAATTTTGTTCAAATTTCAAAGTAGTGGACTACTTGAATTTTTATTTTGCATACCAGATTCATTTATCTCTGGAATTAATGAATACTGTCTTATTCATTCATTAGCACCTAAAAAGAGAGTCCTAAGTAGCACATGTTCATTAAAGAGTTGCAGAGAATCTGGAGTACACAGCTCAGTTTGGTTTAAAAGAAGGATTTAATTAGAATACAAATCAAAAGCAAAATTATAAGGCAGAATATGAGGTAGAATGGATATTGAGATATTTACCTACATTCTGAATGGCAGCTTTGTCGTACAACCACCAGCAAGATCTTATTCATCATAATAAGAGCAAGTCTAGGGAAGCAATACTTGAACTTCCGAGCACAATTTCTCTATGCAAAAAAGGATGTGTGAAATAATAAAAAAAAACATGGAAACCAACTGAGAGTGTCGTTAAGTAAATTGCAGTAATTATCGTGAATTAAAAATAAGTGAGTGTATTGAATAATAATAAAATTTGCTTGGGCCACACATCAGTGAGAGTCTACTTAACAGAATGGCTTCTTCACTTCATTGGCAAATGATAGACTATTTTTAGGTTTTAAATTTTGTGTTTTTTTAGTATTTAGTTATAAAGTATAGTATTGTCTGAAAGTTAAAAATTCTCTGTAATATTTTACTTATTCACTGGAGAACATGTGTTTTTTTTTCTTTTTTCCAACAAAATGTATCTTGAACCCTGAACCATCATACTCCAAAAAGGTAGTTTCATAGAAATATTTTGTTCTCCAAACATAACCTGATGGAGACAGAGTACATACCAAAAAAATTTTCCCTGTTGATCCATAAGTGTTATTACACAACTTCATCAACAAAATATAATTCTGGGAAATTATTTATTTTAGAAAACTGTGTTCTTATGCTATTTGGAAAATGACATATACATTTGAATAAATCAATAACCCTATTCTTTTGCAAATTTTATTCTTACAAGCCTCAGGAAAACTTGAAATGTTGAAGGAATAAATGTATCTTTAATTTTTGTAGACATATGTATTAGTCAGGTTTTGCCATATAATAATAATATATAACAAAAACGCTAATATTACAGTGGCTTATAATACCACATTTATTTCACATTTACATGTCTGTAGCTTAGCTGCAATTCAGTTGATTTTGTCTAAACTTGGATAAGCCAGGTGATTTCATTTAGCTTTGGGTTGAGTTTAGGTCTGTTTCTCATACAATCATTCCAGGATCCAATCTAAAGGAGCAATGGATACTGGGGGTGTTGGTCCTTCCCCACCACTTTACTGCCCAGAATCCCAGCTCAGAACTAGCACACTGTTACCGCCATTCACGCCCACTGGCCACAGCCAGTCACGTGACCAAATTCTGAGTCTACCATGTGGAGAAGTACACATCTTCCATGAACAGAAGACAGTGAATATTTGATGAACAGTAATCTGTGCTACTACAATGTGAATGGGCTAGTTCAAATTCTCCACTAGAGGAAAATAAAATGATAGATTTTACTTCAGTGACCTATATACAGGTCTGATGGTAAAATACACTCTTGGACACTTTGTCTATTCAAAGACATACTTTGTCTGGGTTCAGAAAACAGAACTAAAACATATAGTAATCTTTTCTATTAACCAAGAGGTCTTGGGAATTAAAATATTAATGATATCGATTGATATTAATGAAATCAATTAATTGATATTAGTGATAGCAAAGTCAGGGCCAAAATAATATGCAATTTTCTTCTTAATTAGAAGATGGTTTGGCATAATTTCCTTGTCAAAATGCAAAATGAATAAAATTGCAGAGGCTAGCATACTTTCTCTGTTCTTCAATTTAAAACTTTTTTCATCAAAGTGTTTTAAAAAATGAGAAAAATGGCTGTTATACTTGTTAATTCGAGTTTAATTAATGACATAATTTTTCCATTTTATAAATGCAGTAATGCAACACTTTTTAAATTTTCCACTATAGAGATCAAATACTTGGCCTCTTTGTATGGTCTCTGTGCAATTTTTTTCCTGTCATTAGATCAAATGTGTTCTAATACAATTTAAGGTAAAGTGATGATTCTAAATAGAGAATGACTTAAAGTTGTTCACTAACTTCTTTATTCATAATTATTTAGTTCCTCCAAAACAAATTATTAAAATATGTTTTCTCAAAAAAAGGCTCACAGACATAAAAAACAATCTATAGCTGCCAAAGGGGAAAGAAGGGAAGGAATAAATTAGGAGTTTGGGATTAGCAGATACACACTACTATAAAATATATAAACAACAAGGACCTACTGTATAGTACAAACTGTACTCAATATCTTATAATAACCTGTAATAGGAAAAGAATCTAAGAAATTATGTATAAATACAAAAGAATATATATAATATATACATAGCTGTCATTCAGTTATATACCTAAAGCAAACACAACACTATAAATATAAACCAACTACACTTCAATAAAAATTGGAAAAAAATTTTCTATTTAGAATGCTAATCCACCTTCTATAGCACGCTACTTGATTTTATGAATTGGCACACATCTTTTGAATGGGTTTTACATGTAATCCTCCTCTATCCAACCAATATTCCACCTTCTCCACTAAGCTTTTTCCAAACAGAATGACTTGGTGATCTCACCTGTCTCCTATATCTTTCAGTTTTTGTAAACGGTGTTATATTTATCTCATCCTTATGTGTATGTATATTATTATTTCAAGTAGAAAGGCTCTGGTTATCTACTCTTACTTAACAATTGACAAACTACCAGCAAAAACAGTAGTAATTATTTAACAGTGGCATCCCCTTTCTGGAGTTTATGGCCTAAGCTAGACAGTTGACTTATGGAGTCTTTCCTGCAGTTGCAGTCTGACAGCACCTGGGGCTAAAGTCATCTCAAAGGCTACCTCAGTTATGTGTGGAGGCTGATGCTTCCACAAGCTAAGAACTCATTGGGAGCTTTCAGTTGGAACACAAGCATGAGGCTTCTTCATGTGTCTGGAACTTACACACATCATGAGGGCTGGATTCCAAGGGTGGATGTCTCAGACAGTGAGGCAGATGGAAGCTGTGTTACACTTATCAATTAGTCTCAGAAGTCACACACCTCAACTTCGCTTTAAAATGATATTCTAACCTCATCTCATTTCCCTAGACTCCTCATACCCACTCTGCACTCCACTATCAAAAAAGGGCTGGGCAAATAAAAATTTTGAAAAATAGATAAATGAACTCATTGTTTGTTTCCTGTAATTATATTTGCCTAAGGCTTATGTTACTCTTTCAATGTCTATATTTTCCACAGTGAACTTTTTAATTAACAAAATATGATATTTAATTGGGTACTTTACTTAGATTTAATAATTAAAAATAGAACTTAAAAAAGGAGTTAAATTCTGTTATGAAGAAGATATCAGTCCCATTTTTAACAAGGTCATATAGAAATTTGTCAGGATATAACAGAAAGCTGTACTCTGAATTATACCTGGGGATAAAATTTAATATTTGAAAGAATCAAATTCTCTAGAAAAACTAAGGACATTTTTATTTCACTGCAGTTCAACTTGTTAACTGGCTCTCAAATATTAAGTAGACATTTTAATTTAGATTACCTATTAATATAATGTACTTTCCATCATGTTCAAAGTCCTCAGACACAGCTACGTCTGTTGTTCACAGCTCTGGAGTCCTGGTAGAGAGAGTGACTGGCAACTGAAGTTCAATCTGTTCTATCTTCCAAGGCATATATGTTTAGAATCAGGCTTCTCAGACTATGTTAATGAGGTGCTCTTTTAAATTTGCACTAAAATGATGTCATATAGGTTAATAGAGACACAATATTATAGGAATGTCCTTCAAAGAAAATGGTGCAATAGAAAAGCCACTACAATCTTGGCATTAAAAAATAAAAAGAGATTTTTCTTCTTTTTTGAGGAAGGCCTGTATTGCTATGAATTTCCCTCTAAAATATACAAACAACTTATACAACTCTACAGCAAAAAAGCCAACAACACAATTGAAAAATGGGCAGAAGACCTGAATAGACATTTCTCCAAGGAAGATATGCAGATGGCCAAAAAGCTCATGAAAAAATGCTCAGCATCACTGATTGTTAGAGAAATGCAAATCAAATCTATCCTGAGATACCACCTCACTTCAGTCAGAATGGCCATCATTAATAAGTCCACAAACAACAAATGCTGGAGAGGTTGTAAAGAAAAGGGAACCCTCCTGCACTATTGGTGGGAATGTAAGCTGCTACAACCACTATGGAAAACAGTATGGAGGTACCTTAGAAAACTATACATAGAACTACTATATGACCCAGCAATCCCACTCTTGGGAATATATCCAGACAAAACTTTCCTTGAAAAAGACACATGTACATGCATGTTCATTGCAGCACTATTCACAAAAGCCAATACATGGAAACAACCCAAATGTTCATTGACAAATGATTGGATTAGGTAGATGTGAGATTATATATATATATATATATATATATATATATATATATATATAATGGAATACTACTCAGCCATAAAAAAGAATAAAGCAATGCCTTTTGCAGCAACATGAATGGAATTAGAGACCCTCATACTGATGAAGTAAGTCAGAAAGAAAAAGACAAATACCACATGATATCACATATCTAGAATCTAATATACTCCACAAATGAACCTTTCCATAGAAAAGAAAATCACGGACTTGGAGAACAGACTTGTGGTTGCCAAGACGGTGGGATGGTATGGAAGTCTGGGGTTAACAGTTGCAGACTATTGCTTTTGTGATGTAAAGGTAAGGAGATCCTTATGTATAGCACCAGGAATTATGTCTAATCACTTGTGACGAATCTATATATGTATGCGTAACCAGGTCACCACATTGTGCAGTTGAAAAATTAACAGAAAAGTAAACCAGCTATAAGGGAAAAATAAAAAATAAATAAAAAGAGAGAGAAATGCCACTTAGAGTACTGTGATTTGAAAAAGGGATGAAACATCTCTGAGCCTCAGTCTCCTCACAAATAAAATGGAAATATCAGTTTCTATCTTTCAGGGCTGATGTGAGGAATAGAGCTAATACATGAGAGGCATGAAATAAGTAGATGTTACTTGAATAACATCCATAATAAATTCTAAGGGAAATGTTGTTATAGAGCTTTAACCCTTAGTTCTCTGTTTGTTTTTTGATAGATACAGAACTTTGTAATTCTATTTTAAGTATGTAATTATATAAATCGCTGGTTAAAATCATAGTAGGAAGAATAAAGGAAAGTTGTCCGCTATAATTCAGATATAAAAAAACACTCCTGAAGAAAATATTTCTGTTTGTGCAAGAAATGATCAGTTTGGATTTTCAAAAGTAAGTTTTCTTATTTTCTATAATGTCATCCCTCAGCATTGGTGGGAATTGGTTCCAGGACAATCCCCCCTAAAAAATAATCCCTTGGAAACTCAAGTCCTTTATATAAAAAAGCATAATATTTGCATATAACCTATGCATATCCTCCTGCATACTTCAAATCATCATTAGATTATTTACAGTAACATTTATAATAATGTAAATGCTGCGTAGTTGTCAGAGCACAGGAAATTCAGGTCTTGCTGTTTGGAACTTTCTGGACTTCTTCTCATTTTTTTATCTGTGGTTGTTCGAATCTACTGATATTGGACCTGTAGATATTGGAGGCTGGCTGCAGTTCTCAAATCTAGCTTCCTGGCACAGAAAGAATTGTCTTACATGATCAAATCCTATCATAACTTCCTTTAGGCAAGAGCCTCACCCAGTGGCAGGATCCAGTTAAAACCTCATTCAACCTCACTCCTGAAATCAGTACTACAAATGCAACACTTTTATCAGAACAATTATATCATAGTTAAAAATAAAGTTAAAAAGATAAACATAAAGATTAATTTAAAAAATAAAAGCACATATATGATACGTGCTTCTACTGCATACTAGTAAAAAAAAATAACAAAACTCCCAAATATATGTTTAGAACATAATTTGACAAAATCATTGCCTATTTCAATGGTGTACCTCTAATTATCCCTGTTAGATTCAAATCTTAAAAAATTAGAACTATTTCACAATGGAAAATTGCAGGGGCTGTTTCTTAATAAATGAAGTGATTTTAAAACCATAGATGAAACCATCGAGGGATGGAAGAACTGAGAGAGTGAGAATAATACCAGCTATGTATAAAACAGATAATTAATGAGAACCTACTCTATAGCACAGAAAAATATATTCTATAGTTTACAATAACCTATATGGGATAAAAGAATGGGTATATTTATATGTATGACAGATTCACCTTGCTGTAGACCTGAAACAAACACAACATTGTAAATCGACTATACTGCAATAAAATTAAATTTAAAAATAAATTAAATATTCATCAAATTATAATTGTTTCATAGATGACTACTATTTAAATAACTGTACAATTCAACTCCCAAAATACAAAGCTTTTGCCAAAGCATTTAAAATGCTGTCTTATCCTTCCTCACTCATCTTGTATGCTTGCTTCCCTTGCTTATATGCTCCAGCCATGCCAATGTTTCAGGTCTTCAAAAATATGTAGCCACAGGACCCTTGTACAAGCTGTTCCCTGTTTCACTAATGTGCTTCCTCCTATACTTTGCACATACTATGTCTCAGCTTAAATCTCCATTCCTGAAGATACCTTTTAATTTGACACATTATTAAAAACTCAAACACTATTAGCTATTTATCACTGCAAATAGAAATTATACCTATATGCTCTCTAACTCCTTGTGTTTTTCCATGCCACTTCCCACTAAGCCATATTTATTACTTTCATTTGTCCAGTACCAAGCAAATAGCAGATCCCTAACAAAAGTTTGTTAAATGAATGAATAAGAAGATAGAAAACTATAAAAGATTTAACTTTTCCTAACACAAATGAATATCTGGAGAAAATCTTCAGAAATAAATATGGCATTAATATGGAAGAAAAATATGAAAACAGATGAAATTTTTAAAAATAATGAAGCATGATCTCATCAAAGTAAGTAATGAACACCACATAACCGATTAGGTATATGCCTGGCTGCTGATTACATCAGTTTAAAGTAATAAAAAATAACAATATACCTACACAGCTAATTTAATAGGAAAACTTTAATGCAAAGAATTATTTCCCACCAAGAATGAGGGTAGATTTGGGTCTATTACCAAGGAGAGTTGTTCAGGATATATTTAAAACTGAAAATCTAGAGTATAAGCATTGTATCTTACATAAATCCATTGCAAGAGGTAGGAGCAGGAGTGACAAAGTACAAATAGGAAACATTTGAACAATAGAGCTACAGGTGTTTCTTCATTCTTTATTGATTTTTACTTGCTTTCAGTTTCTAGAATTTTCTGTGAATACTGGATAAGAGAAAAAGAGAAATTGATTTCAGCCATGTATGCCTTTGGCATTTTTCTCTTTTTGCTACCATATTTTTCTATGCAATTTGATCTCTTTAGATGTGTGTATTCTCTCCCAAGGCATGCTACCAAGTATACTGTGGCACAATGTTTACCCTCAAGGAGGATCTCAGTCATACTGATGATAAGGGACTTTTGTTGTGTGCAGTGAATCTAAGATATCTGATACAGAGGCAATGAGAGAAGGGCATCTCTAACAGAGAACAGTGCTCAGTTTCTCAAATAACTTCCTCCATCCCCTTCTTCTTTAATATGGAGGCAGCGGTGCCTCCATATTAAAGGGCAAGGGTGTAGTTTATGTAACTTTGGTGGGGAAAAATATAGGTCTTCTCACCACTGGGTGACATGTTGTGTACACCTATGAGACTTTATATTCTTAGCAAAGTCTGCAGCTGGAATAACTCAACGACTTTTTCATTGGCTCAGCAATACCTCACTCACATGTCCATCATTTGGTACCAAAGAGTTCTCTGAGTTCCCAATATCCACACACTCCTCTTGGCTTTACTCAGATGAATATTTCTTTGCCTTCAACTCAGAGTCCTTTCACGGTTAACGGGTCCCCTAGCATGTTCATCTTTAAGATATCAGCTACTTGTGAATGATTGACACAGGGAAGCCAAGTGTACCTGAGCCTCACAGCCCCACCTGTAAAAGCAGGTAGTGCTAACATATATGATTTAATGAAGCAGAAGCCCTGATTGGACAAGGGTGGCTTTTCAAGAGACTACTTCTCAGGCTAACAAATGAGAAGGGCAAGAAAACCCTCATATATCAAATATTCCTCTCCCTCTCTCTAGTCTTTACAACCAATAGTACAGCTTTAAAATGTGAATATTCTTTTTAAAAACTTAAAAGAAATATAGATCACAGGGCTGTTTGTTGATAAGATATGATCTCGTCTGTACACAAAATTCCCCTATTCCAGTACTGAGATAAATATTGTCCCTTTCTGGGAGATATGAAAGAGAAAGTTGCTATAATACAACATGCAGTGTCCAAAACATGAAGATGCAGAGTTGTGGTATTATGAAAATTCTGAAATGACCACTGCAGACCTGGGCAAGTATTTGACCTTGTGTTCTAAGGGTTCTTCAAAATCTAAATCCAACTTTGTCCTGGCTGCAGTTTAGAATAACCTCTTGGCATTTTTCTTTTTCTTTCTGCTTTTTTTCCTTTTTTCTTTTTTTTTTGAGAAATGTCAGCTGGCACCTTTGTTGCCTTGGTGGGTAGTGGGGGAAAATCAAGTGCTCTTGTGGAGCATGTCCGTCTCCTCTTCACCATCACAGGTCTCTGCTCTGCAGAATGGCACCGACTCTGCAGTTACAGGCCAGACTCAGATTTCAGAGGTACTTGTTTTTGTGGATCATGTGCCAGATTCTGCTGAGGGTAGCAGAGGAGTTTTTGTTTATGGTGGTCTGCCTGGAGGAGGTGGCAAGATTTGCGGGCTGGATCTTCACTTCACCTCCATGCCACTTCTGCCATCTGCTGCCAGCTCCATACCATAGCCTTGGGGTAAATCAGCTGGTTGTAAAGGAAGGGACTCCAGGCCTTCAGACTGTTTGGGTGGTTGCCTTATGCCTGCATCTTCTTTTTGGTCAGGATTTTGGAGCAGTTCCACATGATCATTTGTTGCAAAATGTGGATATGTTGGGGCTCCTCTCCCAGCCAGAGAAGGAAAGTAATCGAACACTGATAAGGATGTCTATGGGTCTTGTAGCTAGCCAGTATATTTTGAAGGACAGGAACAATCATCCAAAGAAGCTTCTGGTCAGCATCTAATTAGTGTTGACAGAAGGATACTGCATGCCCAATTAAATTCAAACATAAAATAAGAGACAAATACATTTTGTATTATATTCCAAATACTTCATGGGCATACTTTAAGTAATTATTTGTTATTCATCAGAAATTCAAATTTAACAGGTTACCCTGCATTTTTAGCTGCTAAATCTTCAACCTATATCTAATTCATCAGTCTAGTCAAAGAAATCACAACCAGAGAATACTGGAGATCCCTCTTAATAAGACTGACTTGCCTTCCTTATTCTCCTCTTACATTCTACACATCCCACAAAATAAGAAATTAGCCTGCTTCCAACCCTCATTCTCAGGCGGTGTTAGGGGACTGAAACCAAGGGCAATACATCTTAATCCACATTACTGCTATGAAAGTTATAGCAGAGTTTTACAGTATAAACAATCTGGTGATCCCAGAAGCACAGGAAACAAAGGGTACTTACTGCTTCAAGAAAGACTTCATTTGAAATTAAAGCTAAACGTTCCATTTCTTTTTATTGTGATTATAGGTTCTTATATATTCTTTCATTGAAAAATAAAAGGGCAGAACTCCTTCAAGTTACTGTGCAGTTTAGTATCAAGATATTATTTAATCTTCTAAACGGTAACCTTAAATTCAGGGCATGTGATAATCACAAAGCCAGTAAATCATTTCTTGTTTAGAAAATTGACCTTGCTCAGGTAAACTTGAAATGATTTCACTAGCCTTGCAGTAACAAATGACTACACAATAAACAACACCAGCACTCACCTCCCCATACACAGTGTGTTTCTTTATAAAGCATTAAAATCTCTGGTCTAAGTTGTTCCTTGAAGATCTGTATATAACAAATATTGCCTGAACTCTTATCCAATTTTTATCTACAATACACGAAACTCCAGTCTTCTCATGGGACTCAGGCCTATTTTTTTATTAGAATATTTTCTAAGGATAAGTAAAAATACCTATGTTATCTCTTGTTTTTCTCTTCTTCTATCTTCCCATAAGCCTCAGAAATGAAAATTGGCTTTCTCTTTTAATTCCCTTAAGTTGTGATTTCCTTCCATGGAGAGATAGTCTTGATGTACTAGGCAAATGGGTATCTCATCTACACTGTGTCTCAAACTTATGAGATTAGTCCTCATTGCTTGATCCTAGGTATTCTTTGAAGGAAAAGGAAAACAGTTTGGAAAACCTACCTAAGGACAACAATGCCACTATTAATACTTTTCAATACCACATTTTTAATACCATATTTGTCTATACATTCTTTCCATAATAAGCCCTATTTCTTTCTTTTATAAATCTTCATTTTCTCCAAAGTAATAGACTTCTCAGAAAGAAAAGAGCCAAGGTTAAAAATTCACTAAGACAAATAAGAAAGTCACAATAAGGATTTTAAAATGTTATTGCTGTTTCATCATCAAGGAAGAAAAGAAAATGTTTAAATAGTTTAAAAAGCTACTTTTAAAGCTTTAAAGAGACAATAGACTTCCTAATAGGCAGCAGTGTATCCATGGATTCCAAGCCTAACCCCCCATCTCCCCTGCAGTAAACACTCTGTGGACTTTAAAACAAATGTTTTTGCAAACATCCTTTGAGAACTTAACACTTTGTAAGTAGATGGATCTCTATATTCAATAATGTAAACAATCTTTAAAACAAACCCAACACATATATACCTATTAAGGCTGTTTTGAGAACTTGTGGCCTTACTCTAATGGAAAAGTGTCAGTTATAATTTACCCAGAAGAAAATAAAACACTTAGAGAGGAAAAAGATAAATTTTGATAGTTTCACTGAACAGCTGTACCAATTCTAAAACTTTTCTCAATATAGTCAAAGGAGAATCTCATTAGCACAGCAAGGAATTCTGGGAAGAAAAGTGTATCTTAAAACATTTCAAGAAACAATATACAATTAAGCTGCCATATGTGTTTCTTCTGTATGAGTGATACACAATACATAATGAGATAAGGGCTACAAACATTTCATAGACTATTTTACCATGAAAGTATTCTAGACATTCTAAAGGATGTTAAAATTAGTTTGGAAAAATATCTACTTATTCTCTTGAAAGTTTTTGTTGTTGACTTTGAGATATTTCTTCATTACCAGGCACTGAAGCATATACGTAATGATGAACTACGATCACATCTGCTGTCCCGTTTTCAGTTTAAAGCAAAGGAAAAGAGTGACAAATTCTAATTGGTTAAACAAGGAATCAGATTTAACTCATTTCAGATTTGCTCCTAGAGGACTTTTTTGACTGCAAATGAAAGTAAACTTATACAAGTATAGAGTCATGCTATGATTCTATCCACTCCGCAAGTACTTCAGCCATTCACTTACTCAACAGAGAGGTATTAAGCACACACTGTGAGCCAGAGGTGCTTACTGAGATAAGGAATGCAAAAGTAACATTTTATTTTATGGAACAATCCACCCAACAATATCAGAATACACCCTTTTAAAAAACACATGTGGAAGAAACATTAAAATTTCCTTGCTATCACGGAGATCACCGGAGAGGGAGGGTTGGATAGGCAAACTGACAAGTACATAAATTCTCTGGGAAAATTAAAGAAGTAAGGGAGATACAGTGTTGCTGGTGGGTGTCAGGATGGCTGCTAGCTGAGTGCACTTTTTTTTTTTTTGTCTTTTTAGGGCTGCACCTGTGGCATATGGAAGTTTCAAGGCTAGGGGTGGAATTGGAGCTGTAGCTACTGACCTACACTACAGTCACAGCAACACCAGATCCTTAACCCATTGAGCAGGGCCAGGGATCAAATCATTGATACTAGTTGGGTCCATTACTGCTGAGCCATGATGGAAACTCCCTGAGTGCAACTTTAAGTATGATAGACAAGGAAGCCTTCAATGACAAAAAGACTTCTTGAAAGCCATGTGAAGTATGTGAGTGAACAATCCACATAGACATAGCAATTCTTACCCTACATACTGACCAAGAGAAACAAATATATATGTCCACAAATAGATTTGTAAAAGAATGTTCAAAGCAGCTTTATTCATAAAAAAACAAAGCGGGGGGAAACACATATATCCGTCAATGAGTGAATGAAAAAAAAATCTTCGGCACGTTTATACAGTGAAATATTACACAGTAATAAAAATGAACAATACACGCAAAAACATGAATGAAATGAAAAACCTATGCTGAGTAAAGGAAGCTTTGTCCAAATTATTTCATTCATTTTCATTTTCAGAACAAGAAAACTAATCTGCAAGTGGGTGGTAGGAATTAGACTAGCATTGTAGCGGTGGCATGGTAATAAGCAGTAGAATCTTTGTTCATCACATTGAACAAACAGGATTGCAGATACATTTTTCTAGAGTTTTTAGTTATAGTTATTACTGCTTGGCTGGAACATGAACCTTGTATTTCTATTTGTTTCTATTTCAAACGTTTCTTAAATTACTTTTTCATTTCTTCTTTGGGTCCTGAATTATTTAGAAGTGTGTTGCTTGATTTCAAAATATGTAGATCTTTTGCAGATAGCTGACTACTATTTTAATTTCTTGTTATTGTGGCCTGAGACCATATTGTTTGTAATTTTAATTTCTCGGCATTTATTCAGCTATGTCTTGCATCCCAGTATGTTTTTTATCTTTATGAATGATCCATGCATATTAAAAAGAAGGGGTAAAAACAAATAAATAGGTTTCAACCTACCAATAAAAAATAATTAAAAAATAAATAGAAGAAGGAGCTCCTTTCATGGCTCAGTGGTTAATGAATCTGACTAGGAACCATGAGGTTGCAGGTTTGTTCCCTGGCCTTGCTCAGTGGGTTAAGGATCTGGCGTTGCCATGAGCTGTGGTGTAGGTTGCAGACGCAGCTCAGATCCTGCATTGCTGTGGCTGTGGTGTAGGCTGGCAGCTACAGCTCCTGTTAGACCCCTAGCCTGGGAACCTCCATATGGCACGAGTGCAGCCCTAGATATGGCAAAAATGACAAAAAAAATAGAATATGTATTCTGATATTGTTGGGGTAAATTAGGTAAATTTCTTTGAAATATCTTCTATATTCTTACTAACAATTTATATATTATTTTATCAATTATTAAAATATAATTATTGAAATATCCAACTACAATTTAATTCATATACATATCTTTTTTATTCCTGTCAGGTTTTGCCTTCGCTTATGCTCTGAAGATCTTCTAATTTGCCTTTTTCAAGGAATCCATGCATTTATATATTCCTTCTAAACCTTGCCTGATGAATTTTTCTTCTGTACTTGATCAGTTCCAACATGCTCTCGGATCTACCATTTTGGAATGTGTACACACCCTTCATTTCATATTATCCTCAAAAGACTTCCTCATTCCTATTTCCCTTTGATAACTAAACATCTTAAAATTGTGGTCTAAATATGATGACTCCAGTTCTTCTGCTTCTATTCCCACTACAATATATTTTAATTTAATTTTATCAGCACCTTGGAGAGAATGTGCTTTTACCAAGTTCACCAAGTATCTGAGAACTGCCAAATCCAATAATCACCTCTCTTTGTCTTATCCTCTTAGCTACACTTGACACAAGTGTTAAGTTGAGGTGTAATTTATAGAGTCAAATGCAAAAGTGTTAAGTGTACAGTTCAATGAGTTTTGACATATATAAACAATGACACAGAATTATTTCTACACACCCTAGAAAGTTATCTTGTATTCCTTTCTAGTGAATTTTTCCATTCTCAGAAACAACCACTGTACTCTCTTTAATCAACAGAAATCTGCTTTGCCTGTCCTTAAAATTTACATAAATGAAATAATATAACAGGTAATCTACTGTGCCTGATTTCTTTCACCAATGTTTCTGATATTCACAGATTTTGTTTTGTATATAGGTCATTTTTTTTTATTGCTCAGTGTATTCATTTTCTATCACTATGTAACAAATTGCCACTGACTTTATGGTACAAAACACCATTCATTTATTTTTTCACAGTTTCCCTGTGTCAGAAGATGAGGTGTAGCTTAGCTGAATACTCTTCTCAGAGTTTCACAAGGCTGAAATCTAGATTTTTCAGCTGGGCTACATGTTTTTCTGAGGCTAGTGTCCTCTTCAAAGCTCACCTGATTGTTAGCTAAATTCAGTTCTCTGTGGTTATAGAAATAAGGTTCCCATTTTCTCCATGATTATCAGCCAGGGTCTGCTATCACCTCCCAGGGGAACTTGCAATTGCTTTTACATTGCTTTCTCACTAATCTTATAATATGGAAGCTTAATTTTTCAAAACCAGCAGGCAAATAGCTCTATATCTTCAGAAAGCATCCTGTTTTACTTTTTTTATTATTATTTTATTTTTCCATTATAGTTGATTTACCATGTTCTGTCAATTTCTACTGTATAGCTAAGTTATCCAGTTATATGTATATTCTTTTCCTCACATTATCCTCCATCATGTTCCATCACAAGTGAATGGATAAAGTTCCCTGTGCTATAAAGCAGGATATCATTGCTTATCCACTCCAAATGCAAGAGTTTGCATCTATTAATTCCAAACTCCCAGTCTGTCCCATTCCCTTCCTCTCCTCCTTGGCAACTACAAGTCTGTTCTCTATGTCCATGAGTTTCTTTTCTAAGGAAGGGTTCATTTGTGTTTCATATTAGATTCCAGATACGTGATATCCTATGGTACTTGTCTTTCTCTTTCTGACTTACTTCACTTAGTCTGAGAGTCTCTAGTTCCATCCATGTTGCTTCAAATTGACATTATTTTGTTCCTTTTAATGGCTGAGTAATATTCCACTGTGTATATATACCACATCTTCTTAATCCATTCTTCTGTCAGTGGACATTTAGGTTGTTTCCATGTCTTCGCTATTGTGAATAGTGCTTCAATGAACATAGAGGTGCATGTATCTTTTTCAAGGAAAGTTTTATTTGGATATATGACCAAGAGTGGGATTGCTGGGTAATACGGTAGTTCTATATTTAGTTTTCTGAAGTACCTCCACACTGCTTTCCCTAGTGGTTTTACCAATTTACATTTCCAACAGTATGGGATGGTTCCCTTTTCTCCATACCCTCTCCAGCATTTGTTATTTGCTGATTTGTTAATGATGTCCATTCTGACAGGTGTGAGGTGGTACCTCATAGTAGTTTCAATTTGTATTTCTCTTTTGCTTTTGAGTTGTATAAGTTGTCTGTACATTTTAGAGATTAAGCCCTTGTCAGTTTCATTGTTTGAAATTATTTTCTCCCGTTCCATAGGTTGTCATTTTTTTTATGCTTTCCTTTGCTGTGTAAAAGCTTGTCAGTTTGATTAGGTCCCATTGACTTATTTTTGCTTTTCTTTCTGTTGCTTTCAGAGACTTACCTAAGAAAACATTTGTACAATTGATGTCAGAGAATGTTTTGCCTATGTTCTCCTGTAGGAGTTTGAGGGTGGCTTGTCTTACATTCAAGTCTTCAAGCCATTTTGGGTTTATGTTGTGCATGGTGTGTTCGTTTCATTAATTTACAAATGTCTATCCAGTTTTCCCAGTACCACTTACTGAAAAGACTGTTTTTTTTCCCATTTTATATTCTTGCCTCCTTTGTTGAAGATTAATTAACCATAGGTGTCTGGGTTTATTTCAGAGTTCTCTATTGTGTTCCATTGGTCTATATGTCTGTGTTGATACCAGTACCACACTGTCTTGATTACTGTAATATTGTAATATTGTTGCTTTGTAATATTGCCTGAAGTCTGGAAGGTAATGCCTCCTGCTTGTTTTTTGTTGCTCAGGATTGCTTTGGCAATTCTGGGTCTTTTATGGATCCAAATAAATTTTTGGACTCTTTGTTGTAGTTCTGTGAAAAATGTCATGGGTAATTTGATAGGGGTTGCATTGAATCTGTAGATTGTTTTGGGCAGTATGGACAGTTTTATGATATTAATTCTTCCAACCCAGGAGCATGGAATGTCTTTCCATTTCTTTGAATCCTCTTTTTTCCTTGATTAATGTTTTATACTTCTCAGCATATAAGTCCTTCACGTCCTTGGTCAGGTTTAATCCTAGGTATTTAATTTTTTTGGATGTGATTTTAAAAGGTATTGTATTTTACTATTCCTTTCCAATATTTCATTGTTAGTATACAGAGAGCCAACCTATTTCAGAATATTAATCTTGTATCCTGCTACTTTTTTGATTTCATTGATTAGGTCAAATAGTTTTTGTGTCGAGTCCTTAGGGCTTTCTATATATAGTATCATGTAATATGCATTCAGTGACAATTTTAACCTCTTCTCTTCCAATTTGGATACCTTTAAGTGCTTTCAACTGATTACATCAGGGACACCTGATGGAAGGGTTCCTTTTATACTCAACATCAGCTGATTTGAAATATTAATTATGTCTACAAATATCCTTTCACTTATCCACAGGATGCAATAAATAAGGGTGTGAGTCTCCATCATATTCACCAGTGCTGCCCACACTAAAAGAGAGGGGACTATTTAGGGCATGTGTATCAGCAGGTGAGAATCTTGGAGTTCATCTTAGAATTTTTCCTATGACATTAAATATTTCTTTGTATACCACAATTAATTTATCCTTTTCCTATTAATAGACTTCTCAACTTTAATTGTTTGTCTATTATGAATAAATCTACTATGAACATCTGAGTATAAGTTTTATGTGGACATATTGTTCATTTCTCTTGGGTAAATATCTAGGAATATAATCAGTCATAGAATAAGCATACGTTTAACTTTACAAGAAACTTGCTAACAGTTCTCCAAAGTAATTGAATCATTTATCCTCTGTCCAGGAATGTATGAGGGTTCTGGGTGGTTCCACATTTTCACCAATATTTGATATTGTCAATCACAAAATTTTTGCCATTCTAGTGAGTTTTAAGTGGCTGTGGTTTTAAACTAATTTCGCTAATGATTAATGATGTAAAGCATCTTATTATATGCTCATTGATCATTAGAATATTGTTTGTGAAGTATCTTGTGCCAATATTTTGAAGTCTTGCCAAAATTTTTAATTGGATTTTTGCCTTTTAATTACTGAGTTTTAGAAGTTCTTTTTATACTCTGCAACTTCTTTTTCTAGTATATAGATTGTTAAGTTTTTTCCTAGTCTGTGGTTTGCTTATTCAGTTCCTTAATGCTGTCTTTTGAAGAAAAAAATACTTTAATTTTAATTAAGTTCAGTTTGTCAGTTTCTTTTCCTTTGAAGTATAATGTATTTGTATCCAAAGTAAAAAAAAATTTTTTCCCTAACCTAAAGTTTTAGAGATACATTCTTATAATTTTCTTCTATATGTTGAAAGTTTTGCATGTTTTTCCCTTTTGGTCTGTGATCCTGCTTGAATTGATTTTTATGTAATGAGAGGTATAAATCAAAATTCATTTCATTATTTTTTGCAAGATGGCTATCCAGGTATTTCAAAATTCTCCGTTGAAGATATTTCTTACTTTGTCTTTCTTGAAACTCTTGCCTTCCTTTACTCTCTACTTACATGATTTTGCCTTTTCCCATGACTTTAAATGAAGTCTAAATACTGATGACATCTAAATATATATATATATTTGAGTACTATCCCCTGGGTTTCCAGATAAATCAATTCAACTATTTGTCCATCAAATGTTTCAAAGACATCTTAAATTTAACACAGCCAAAAATTGTCTTAATTTCCCCAGTTATAGAACTGTTCCATTCATATGAGTTTTCCTCATTTCCACAAGCATTATCAATATGCTCTAAGAAAGTTAGGAATTATGCTGAACTCAATTATTTCCTTATCTTCTTCAGCTAATAATAGCAAACCTTCAAATTCTTTCTCCCAAATCATCTGAAATCCAACTACATTTTAAGCTCAGCTATCTCTTCAGTACCCATTCAGAGCTACCTTTCACCTGGACTCCTACAGCAGTCTGCCAGCTAGCCCTTCTTCACCTTACCCATCTCCAATCCATTCCTTTCAAAGCAGCAAAAGTAAACATTTTAAAACATAGATTATATAACTCTCTCAACCTAAAATTCTTCCATAACTTTTACTTGATGAACCAAATAAATATGTATTAAGCATTTATTCTGTATCAAGCATTGTTCAAGGAACTGAGGATATAATGGTAATTACAAAAAGACATGGTCTCTAACTTCATTAAATGTATATGCATCAAATATTCAAACACACACACACACACAAAGATGTTAACTCTGACAAATATATAGAACGATAATAAACAGTTTGATGAACACTTTCAATAGGAATTTTATGCAAGCAAAGCTCCTTGGGATACTGATTATTTAGCACAAAATATCTACAAAACAGGGACTTAGGCAGAAAACTATTCATGTAAATATGCAGATTTACAATATGATACAGCATGGCAAGGATACAAAGACAGAAGGATAAATGACAAGGACAGAAATCAAAGAGAACAAGATGAGCTTTGAGAAAAAAAGAAAGGAACCAAACACACAAGACTTGCTAAGCAGTATTTTTCTTCCTTAAAATAACAGAGAACAATCTGAGAAAGATCACTGTGGCTACAGTGTAGAAAGTATTTTGAGAAGAAAACAGAACTCTCGAGGTTTTGGCAATGATCTAGAAAAAGTGGGATGTTAGGTCTTTACTGCTTCAGGACCCAAACCCATTCTGCCTGGAATGAACTCATCCACTCCCACTTGTCAGGTCTCAGATTAAATATTTCCTCTTAAATGGAAGCCTTCCCTGACCACCAAGAAAATAAAAATTTTCTTTCTCAGATCCATTATTTTGTATCATCATCTTATTTGTTTCATTCTAAGCACTTTAATATGTCATAATTAGTACTTATTTATTTTTTATTTCTATCTATAACACTAGAATGTTTGCACCAGGAGAGGGAGACTTTTTTTTGCCAGCTTGTAAACTGCCAGTGCATGCACCAGCAGCTGCTTCATGACTGTACTAAAAAAAAAAAAAAGTTGGTCAAATGAAGTAATATAACTGTCTTCACATGATATTAGCTTTCCTCTGCCCATAGTATACACCACCTAGCTCAAGCATGCTCATTTAAACCTTTCAACAACTTCTCCACACCTATATGTTATGTCATGTGCGGGACAAGGTGTTAGAGATAGAATAATAACTTCCAAGACCATGTGGTATCTGTCAATGGCTTAGAACAAAGGTTCTGGAACCAGTCTGCTTCTATCTGAACTTCAGTAATTCTACTTCCCAACTGTATGATGTTTGGAAATATAGTTAGCATCTCTGGGTCTCAGTTTCTCCATCTGTCTGATGGTTATAGTAAGAGTTTGTCACAGCATTTTGTGAGTATTAAAGGCCATTTGCATTTTTTTTAGCTTTTATTCATCCTACTGGGCAAAGTGGAAATTGAAATCAAATTAATAGTTTATTACAAATTCAGTATGTGTCAAAAAGGATTATAGGATATTTGAGAGACTATACATCAGATTGACATGTTTATTATTATATACATAACAAACAGTCTTGCTATTTAGAGGAAAGAAAGAGAAGACCTGACTTTATTTCATTTTCAGGTTGATCCTGCCAATGCATGTTAAGGAGTTGAGTTGAAGAAAACTCTGAGGTCTCAAGCAAAAATCCTATTGTCATGAAAATACAGTAGTGGCTGAGTATGTGTTTATGTGTGCATAGTCATCTCAGGTATCAGATTTCACATATGTCTTCTGGCAAATACTGCTTATAATAAACCATTCAAAGCCTAAATGGCTTAGAATAGCAATCACTAATCTCACTAACCTTGGGTCCACGGGGTCTTGGCTGATTCAGCCTGGACTTGAAAGAGGTAGCATTACACATCATGTCTATCTTTCTCCTCCTGGAACCAAATCTTGTGCAAGAGTTTTCTCATGGCCGCGGTAGAAGTTAACTCACATAAACAGAAATTCCACATGAACTCTGAAGTGACACACTGTTACCAATGCATCACTTTATTGAAGAGAGTGTTTCAGGGTTGAACTCTACATTAAGGAGTAAGAAGGTAAATGCCATCCTTTTCACAGAAAGAGTTGCAAAGTATATGGCAAATGACTTGGATGCAAGAGGGATGAAAAACCAGGGCTTGGATAATGGGAAGCATGAAGGATAATTAAATTTACCAAATCAATCTGCTGTTTGTTCTTCATTTTTTCCTGTATAGAGACAGGGATGCTGAATATTGATTTGACAAAGAAATAAATACTGGAAAACATATACCTCTCTGTCATAAGTAGACTTTTAACTAAAATAGACAAATAGGAAGAATGAAAAAGAAAGACAAGGCAATATTTTTTCTTTGAAATTTTAAGATAAAAGCCACTAGTTATAGCAACTATTTTATAGGTATATGACAGAATAAAGAAATGAAGAATCTTATGTAACATATGATTACAGCTGTTATTCCTTTTACAAAATGTTCTCTTATTGCACAGGGTATTTTTAGAAAGATAATGCCATTTTTCTTTTCTTTCTTATCCCAATTCAAGCTCTATTTCTTATGGGATTACTTTGGGCAGCCAAGTATTTTATAGTTTGATGGTGCCCTTTCAGGACCTTTTCTTTCATAAAAGATACTTTTTAAAAATAGTTTTATTCTGTATTCTGTAATTGCCTCGATTTCAAGCTCGTTTTTTTTTTCCCCCTCAGGCAGTGTAAGGAAATCTAATCAAGTTTAGAAACTGAATTAAGCGCTCTGGCTTCAATCCTAAAATGGCCATTTTCCTGTTTTTTTCATTAGAAAGGATTTTTAAAAACTAATTTGCCTAGTTTTTATATTTCCTTTAACTATTACAAGGTCACTGAATTGGGCAGTGTATTAAGATGTGAATTTTAGTATAAAAATTTACCAAAGTAGGGTTATTCCAATCTCTTCCTTTACCTAAGAACAGCTGCATTATGTAACATATCAAAAGGAAAAGGAAAACTTCTAAAAGATACTTTAATTCTGTTGCAATGCCCAGTTGTCCAAAAATAAAATAGAAACATCCACTCTGAATAACTGCTTGCTTTAGGAGGTAGTAGTAAGTCTTCAATGTTTTAGACTGTCACTTCCATTCCCCTATTGTTTTACAAAGCTCCTTACTCCAAGACTTTCAGAAAACTCTGATACTTAATCAAATTCTACCCATATGAATCACAGAATTATCATCAAAAAGGGACATAAGAGTTTAGTTAGCCTACTTCTTTTGTTTAAGAGGAAACTGAGTTGAGGGGAGAGGAGACCAAGTTTGTCAATAGACTTAAGACTGTGGCCATTGAGAGTCATAGGAACAATTCCCATCTTAACCACTCAGAGACTATATGACTTGGAATAAATAATCTAGCTCATTTCAGTTTCCTTATCTACGAAATGGGGATAATAACATCTTCCCTGAAGTGTAATTGTGAGGATTCAATGAGAAAATATATATTCAAAGAGCCTTGACTATAATAGCTACTCCTTAAGGTCACATATTAAGTCAGTTTCAGATATGAGAAACCAGAAATTCTTCACTTCCAGTCCAGTTATCTTTCTAATTTTGTTTATATTCACTCTGTTCAAGGATTGTACAATTTATTGGTAATATAGGAGTCACACATGGAGCTCTTAAACCATCATTTACATAAACTGTACAGAATAAGAAATTAAGGAAGGACTTGCCAGTGCCTCTAAAAATGAGCTGAGACACCAGTGCCAACATAAGACATTCCTGGAGTTTGAAGAAGACTGCAAGTAAGCATATTTACACACAGCACCCCTATCACTCACGCTCCATGTCATCACAATTTGTCATATGTGTCATATTCCAATGTGTTAGAATTGCATGAAAGGAAATCAATGAAATCCAAAAAGGCAAAAGCCAAAGAATTCTTTTTCTCTTAATTCTCTTAGGCATCTAAAATTTTTCAGCTCAGGGTGCTCTAGCATCCTAGTAATGACTGTAATATCCTGTTACAGCAAATGCCTTTCACATTTAGTTCTGTTGCAGACCCCAAGTGAGGTGTTCCTACAATAAGTTCACTTGGTGATTTCTATCGAAGAACATTTGAGAGGCTCACATCTCTCTTTCGCTAGTTTCAGTGCATCCAAAACCATATCTGAGAACTCATTCATGTATAGCACCTGTCAGTTTTCTTTGACTTGATACATTTCATCAGACATTAGAAAGTGCTTTTCACCACAGTAACACTGTACCACTATACATTTTGAGGCCCTGTTTACAGCAGTAGTTATTAAGCACTTCTTCTGTACCAAGCCCGCTGTTATCTAATTTAATCCTCACATAGCATAAGAGTTAAGCATCATAATCCTCATTTTACAAAGAGATGACAGTTTTAAAAAGCTCTAATATCTTACTCTAGTTGATAGAAATTGTAAGGACTTGTAGGATGCAAACTGACCTTTATCAAAGACCTGCACAGAAACTAAGCTCCTAAGGAAAATTATCATTTACTGAATACCAATAAACTACCAAGCATTGGGAAAACAACTTCACAGAATATTGCATTCATATATGAGCTCTGTCTAATAGGTGGTCTACACTTCATGACTTTTTGAAAACTGAAATAGCCTTAGTGATTATGCAAATCAGAGTCCTCATGCCTACCAATGCATGTTTCATTAAAATCTATTCACAAAGAGAGTTTAATTGCAGAGCAATGAAATTTAATTGTTTTCTAATCAGTAATAATTTTAAAAATTTAATTTTTGTTAAAGTATAATAGATTTACAATGCTGTTCCAATTTCTATTGTACAGCAAAGTGACTCAGTCATACATATATATGCATCTGTTTTCTTATATTATCTTCCACTGTGTTCTATCCCAAGAGATTGGATATAGTTCCCTGTGCTGTACATTAGGACCTCATGGCTTATCCATTCTAAATGTAATAGTTTGCATCTACTAACCCCAAACTCACCGTCTGTCCCACTCCCCCTCAGCAACCACAAGGCTGTTCTCTATGTCTGTGAGTCTGTTTCTGTTTTGTAGATAGGCCCATTTAAACATGTTATACAGACATACATACTTAAATGTTTAATAAATTCATGAAAATAGCATATATCTTAGATATTTTATATTTTATCTTTTTTTTTCATTTTCTACATGGGTATACTTCACTTTTTCTCTTCTCTTATCCTACATTAGCTCACTTTCTCATCCCAACCCCTAATACCACCAAGCCCATATATATCGTATTTTCCAGAAAATATATGTAAGTAAAGCTTATCTATAAACATAGAATGAAAATATTTCTCTCTCACACAAAACATAAAATGTATAATCAGTATAATCAACCATACATACACATGCATATGCGTGTACAGGTTTTGTCATTGTTTCTAAGAAATCTACTGTGTACATTTTTCTTCATTTTAATTTCTACTCTGCTAAATATTTTTTTTTAAATCCCTCCAGTAAATGATCAATATTTTTGTTATCTATTTAATATTCTATCATGTGGATTTATCATAATATGTTCAAGAATTTCTCTAATAGATGGACATTGCTCTGTTTCTGCTTTTTTGTCACTGAAAATAATGCTGAAATATCATCATTATGTCCATGGCCTTAAATAGTAGTATTTTTATTTTCATGGAATGGGGTCTCAGAATAGATTAAAGATATGTATGTTTTCAATTTCAAGAAATCCTTCCTGATACCCTCAAAAGACTATGCAATTTGCAGTTCCATCAGAAATGTGAGAACATTCATTTATATACATTCTCCCAGCAATACTTGCTATACCACCAGTACTCTTTTACTTTCTTTTATTTTCATCATTCTGTTGATGGATGTAAAGTGGTATGCAATGTTAACCTATTTGCTTTTTTAGGCAATTGGCTAGAGAGAGGATCTTTTCATTTGTATGTTGGTCATTTGCTCTTTTCCAGATTGTCTTAACTTGTTTTTCCTCTTCTCCTACCATGTTATTTGTTCCTTTCTTTGTAATTTATAAATGCTTTTGGTATTGGGCATTAGAAATGCCCCCTCCATATTAAAATTGTAATTACATAAGCCACATTTTCCTCACTGGAGGAAAATATTTCAAATTGCTATATATTAAATTTATACATATATGCTGCTATCTGATTTTGAACACTACTGGATTCCTCTGAACAATTTATCTACTGCAAATTTGCATTAATAGCACATTAATTTTAATGTAACATATTTTACTCTGTTTTCTTCTTTTATACATTGTCACTTTTTTCACTCTCATATTTTCCCCATCAAATATTAGGTATTCTTTCTTATAAATTTGAAAATAAATTTTCCAGTTAGGAAAATTAATTTCTTATATATTCATTACAATCAATGTCAAATAAGTATGGTTTTGACATCATGGCCCAATTTATGATTGACTTAGAGGTTTTTGGTATAGTTTGCTGCTATTATTGGTATAGCTTGCTGCTATTATTGGTAAATAGCCTCTCTTACAGTTGGGTAAGTCCCACTTTCCTGTTGCACTTTTTTTTTATTAGAAATGTGTGGCTAAATTTTATCAAATACCCTTTCACATCAATGTTTTGAATCCTACGCTTTTTCTTCAGATTCCAGGTATATATTTAGATACCTCAATTTCTTAATGAATCAACCAAAGAGTCCTTTAAGTGGGAAATAGAGTGTTCCCTTGGTATCTGTGTAGGATTGGTTGAAGGAACCACCATGTATATGCAAATCTGTTGGATGTTCAAGTCTCCTGGTTAGCCCTCCAGTCCATGATTCTGAATCCACGGATTCAGCTGAACCATGGACGGTGCAGTACTGTATGTATTTATTGAAAAAAATCTTTTGTACAAGTAGTCCCTCACAGTTCAAACTCCTGTTGTTCAAGGACCAGCTATAAATAGTGGTGTTTTTAATTCATTAAATAACTTGGCGAAAAGTAATTGTCTTCTTTTGCAATAAAAAGACAATTGCAACAAAGCAGCTTTGGAATGTGACACTTTCATTTCTGGCAAATAATACCGAAAAAAAAGTTAATACTCAGCTGGGCTTATTTTGGCTTCACCCTGTCACTCTTCCAACTTTCTTGTACTATTTCAAGCATAGCTTTTAGTACAATGTATTTTAAGTATATGTTAGTATACTTACATCCCACAGTTAAATGTGTATATTTAGGGGTAAAGTTCTCTCTTTATCTATATGTTAGTGTCTTGGGGCAGAGCCAAGCATATCATAGCTTTTCAGTAAATAGTTGTTGAATAATATAGTTTTTAATTTATTATTTTCTGCTTCTAGAATGACAACGAAACAGAAATGCTGAATAAACTTAAGTGGATTTTTTTATGACAGCCTTCTTAAAAGTTAAGTTTTTTCTAAGAGAGTTTCAAAGTTAACCCCCTCTCTAAGGAATTAAGAACGTTGTTCTGGTGACAAGGAAAAATTTGCTGTGATTCTGGCTGAGCCATAATGAATTCTGTGCCATCTGTTAGGGATTAAAACGAAATAGAAAAGCACGGGATGGTAAGTGTACTTAGATTACAGATCTAATCAATAGCATGTTCAATTTACTTAAAATGTCTCTAAATGTAAATTTTTAAATGCTGCTTTATATTTAGTACTATAGAAAATTAACAAAAACCTCGGTGACCTCTCTCTCAGTAAGTAGCGCTCAGTCTCCTCAAAAAGAATCCTCAGTTGAAGGAAGTTAAGATGGGATGAGACAAATCACGAAAGAACGAGTTAATCTAAGATATAAACAGTCAGTCTGATGATTTGATGTCAATCACAAGAATCTTTCTATTGATTGGCAGGTTATATTTTGTGTATAAATGGAATGAGAACCTGAACAACTCAGATATCTCCTAGGATTTTACCCAATCCTTGATAGTTTCTTTTTTTTTCTTCTCCAAACTGCATCCTGTAGTTACACTGCTATAATTTAAAATACAATAAAATAATTTATTGGAATGTACTTCCACGGTCACCCATGAAACTCACAAATTTACATACTAATGAAATCATAATATTTTATTCTACCACTCTAGACTGAATATTTTACATCGCACCCCAACACTCATTCCAATGGCTGTGTCCTTCAGAAGCTTGAAATCCTTGGAGAAACACCCATGCACATACACACAGACACATGAAACCAAATTTTCTATTCTAAGGACAAATTTTTTTCTCTTCTATTCTTTATTTCTCCTTGAGATAGATAATCCTTGATTTGCTTCAGATAACCCAAAACAAAAGTTCAGTTGCCTAAACAGACACTTGCATCCCTAAATCTCATTTCTCTAAATACCCACAATATCACTCCATAATAACAGAAATCATTCATTCATACCCTTACTGATTTATTTAATAATTATTTTGGGGCCTCTGTTATATCTCAGGAATTATTTGAAAAGCTAGAAGTATGGAAATGAAAACAAAATGAGTCCCAAACCAAAGAGTTAACATTCTAGAGTGTGAAAGATTGAAAGATTGTCTGAATATTTAAAATCAAATATATATATTTGTGTATATATATATTTAACATAGTTCTGCATACACACACACACACACACACACACACACACACATACAGAAATGCATTTTCAAAACTAAGATAAAAACTTATGTGCATAAGAGCAGTGACCTATTGTGCTGGCCAGGGACAAGACATAGGCATCCATGATACTGGAGTACTGGAGACAAGAGCGAGTGAGGTACAAAAATTACTTCTTAAGAGGAATCGAAGAATAATACACATTTATTTTTAAGGCTTGAATACTTCTTGAGCAACTTAACTAAACCTTCCACTATAAGCAATTGAGAGAATAGGGATCTTGGAAGCAGATTGGCATAAGTTGATGCTGGGTCTCAGAGGAAATTTAAAGCCCCGTTGATGATCCATATCAAATCAAGGAAAGAAAAAGGTAAATCTAATCCAGGCACTTCCCTAACTCACCTTTTCTACACTTTAGATTTTTATAACTGACTCAAGTTATAAGTGAGCAAGTTTCCTGTCTTGTGAAAAGTCTGATATTTATTATTTTTCTGTTAACAAGAAAGTTTGGATGTATGATTTTTGTTATAGGTGGACAATTCAGATACAAATGTGTCCTATCATTTTGCAGCCAAATGCATGATTTACTTTATCACTAGAAAAAAGATCTCTTGCTAAAAGTATTAGGTAAGAAAACTAGATGTATGTATGGTGACAGACTTGCCATAAGCAGGTCAGGAGAGTACAGTAAAGAAATCTATCAGAGGCTTACCAAGCAGTGGTGGATGGAATAACTGAGATCTCTTTCCACCATCTGACTTTAATTATTTTGTATTTTATCTTAAAACTCACCTGCTTTATGAGAAACAGAAAATGAAACATATTACAGATTTGGCATAATTAAATCCTTCCATCAATGATGCATTATGGCTGTGTTCTCAGGCTGCTGGACTAGGGCCATAGCAGTGATTTAAAATAGCCCTTAAAATAAAATCTCTTGATTTTAGATATTAGCTTAAATCTCAAGCTTAACAAATCACAGGTTCCTCGTTCTAAGCACAAGATGGGCTCTGTTTTACATAAGATTTCGTATCAGATATAATGACAATCAGATTGCATGACTTTAAACAAATTTGGATGCTATAGACATAAAAGAATGTCATAGAGTATATTACATTTCTACCCCAAATCTAATGAACATATAGGTATTGAGCACACACTAGTTGAAAGTACAGATGGTATAGGGAGTGTGTATATGGATTAGGCACATCCCAACCTTGAAGTGGCTTGTGATCTAATGATGGAAATTTGACATAAACACATGAAAAGTTATGTTATAATTATCTTAGTAGACTTGATAATACAGACCACACTTGACTGGTTACTGAATAAACCAAAACATCGACTCTTTTTTAGGGGGCTCAGTAGTATTACATCATTTTATTGAACTTTCTCAGTATGTCTCCTTATAAGTACATACTGGTATAATTTCCAAAGGAAAGCATTCTATGAGACTGTCATATGTATAACTTCCACAAAGCACTGAGCCCAGATAGAAGATGACAGATTTCCATTGCCAACAGCTGTTGAAGCTCTTGCTAGGGTCCCTGGTTAGACATATCTTCCCAATAGCAATTGTATTATATTTTCTTTTACTGTAGCAGGTGCTGCAGCATGTGGGGCAAATTGGTATTGTTGACAGCTCTAGTTCTATTTTCTGGCAAGGTAAGCTGTTTTCTCAATTCTTTGTGTCAGCTAACTCGTTAGGGGCCTCCGATGAGCAGCTAAGGATGCAATGACCCTCTTGAAATGTCTCCTATGATGAGTACCCATTGGAGACCGGAGACTAGCAAAATACTATCTAGAAACTGCTCTCTGTATGGAACAGTAGGAGATGGAAGAGAAGAACATCCCCATCAGTACCGCCTGTAGAAACACATTATATGAGAGGCGTTGGGCTTTTCTGCTTATTCCTATGTGAATTCTGATTCAGAAGAATATGCTCTGAATATCTTCTTTGAGCTAAAGAGGTTATAATACAAGTCCTCAAATAAAATAGTAATGAGATTACTATGAAATTATATTTATTTGAATTTTTAAATATGCTTTGACACTCTCCACGTTTTCATGTTAGCAATAGCACAGGCATCAAAAGATAATTATTTTCAGCTTTAGCACTGATGGGTTTAATGGTGTTTTCAATAGTTACTGAATTCCTGTCTTTGGATTTACATTTTTCCCATAGTTTAACATTTTCTTTAAATTGTTAAATATCTCACCGGGAGGTTTTCTCTGAGATACTGGCTAAAGTAAATAAAAAAGAGAAAATAAAAAGAAAAACAGGAAGAGTTTGCCTATCTATCCATTCTTTCTTCATTCAATCATTTAGTAGATAATCTTTGTTTATATTTACAATGTTCCCAAAATCTATGTTCAGTAAGTACAATTGGCCTGGCACCTGCCTTCACAGAATTTAAATGTGTGGAGAAAAATTTTGGATAGTGAAAATAGACAAGAAATTACAGCAAAAACATCATGTTCTAACAGTGGAGTGGTGGTGAAATACAAAAAACAGAAGCACAGAGCATGGATATTTTCTATAGAATACAAACTAGATAGAACTGCATTATTCAAGTTGCAGAGTTTTGTTCACCTTTGCCAGATTTGAAAAATTCAGGCTGACTCCCAGGAAAATTCTATGGGACTCTTTGGAGCCTTGACAAAGAACATGTTCCTTCACAGAGACAAGCTCATTAATTATGAAGAGCACAGCCATAGCATCTAGCGAATAAGCAATCTTACGAAAATGGAAGGAAAAGTGTTGAGCACATTGTAAAAGCTGCCATGAAAAAGTTCTCCTGCATACAAACAATTTAAAGGATGGATTGAAATTTTCTGACAGGCAGCACAAATCTGTCGTAGTAGGTTCTATATTATCATAAATAACTTGTTTAACTGGTTTCAATTAGACTTGAAGTTTCATTCAGATTTAAATCATGTGAACTTTAAGATTTATCTGAGTGTCTTCTTTTAAAAGAGGAACAGTGATACAGAAAGGAAAAAAGGATCTGGAAAGTAAGAAGCAGTAATTTTAACCAGGAAAATATGAAAAACTGTCCCAAGTTAGCATCTACACATAAACTTAGAAAACAATATATCCCATTTACTACAAAGTGTTCTGTGGGGGAAAAAATTAAGGAGAAGCTTGCACACAATAAATCACATTTTCATTGTATTAGAATACTTTACTGTCATGAAGAAGGTAAATGTTTCTTCTATAAAAGACAAAAAAAGAAACTGTAATTAGAAATGCAGTGGGAAAAACAAAGCTGTCAAAGCAGTTCCCAGTGCACATATAAGCCAACTAATTTCTGACATGCTTTTCATTTAAGAGACATTTATCAAACTTTGATTACAGAGTTATAATTCTAGGAAGTTGAATAAATTGATGAGGAAGATAGACAAGGTCTACCCTATTGGAATTTATACACCAGAAGAGTAAAATCTATATTAAATGCATGAAAAGTAAATGCGATAAATTCAGAGTGATAAATGCTACGAATACACAAAAAGCATAACGGGATAGAGAGCTTCTGAAGAGATGGCTGACCCCTTAGATGGGGTGGTCAGAAATGTTTCTCTGTGGAGACTAAATAATGAGAAGGAACCAACCATGCTATGACTGAGAGAAAGAGTAATACAGGCTGGACTGTAAGAAAGAAAAGAGAGAATTATATGAGCTAAGGTCACAAAGGAAGACAGATGCTGGATTAGGGAGCATACGTCCTGCTACAGCCAGAAGTCTGTAGGTCGTTCCACCATAAATGTCAAGAAATCAGAGGGTATTATTCTGGGAGTTACACAATCTGATCGGTAATTTCAAAGCATCACCCTCATTCTCACATGTATATAAGCTTTGGGGACATGAGATAAAGCATTAGACCATTGATAAGTCTACTGCAGTAGACCATATAATTTGCACCAGGATGGTACAAATAAAAAGTATAAATAAAAAAATAGAAGTGATATTAAGGATATATTTATGAGGCAGGGCTATCATATTTTACATATTAAAATCGTGATCCAGTGATTTATTACAAAGCAATATAATTTTTTTCTATTCTAAATTAAGACAGATTCTCTTTAAAATGGAAAATATCTCATTTAAATATTGCTTCCTTTTGGTATTTTCACATCTGTTACCTCTTACTCTTCCCACATAACACTCTTTTCTAATTTTAAAGACATGTTCATTCATAACTCTGTTAATTAGTGTCATTCAAGTTGCAAAAAATATATAGTCAGTTTACTTTAGGTCATATAAAAATACACTAGAATATATATACCCCAAGCTGGTCAAGAAGCTGCACACAGTCCTTATAAATGCCTAGAATTAACTCTTTTCCTTGTTTAACTGCAAGCCTCATTACCCAAGTACAGGTCTGGAGACAAAATTATTTCATTATCTGATAAGATGTAGGTAAATTATGCTCTCTACATTACATCTAAGATCTCTCTTCTCACTCTCCTTCTTCTTCTCTCTCCTTTTGCTTGTCCCATCATGGTTTGTTTTTCTATTCATTGCTCTAGATTTGTCTTTCTATTTCTGTTTGTTTGTATATGTACACAGGCTCTTGAAAGTTTAACTTCAAATATCCCAAAATATGAGATATTTCTTTTACTGGAAGCTCTCAAATCAGGTTTGGGCACCTGCTTTGTGACATAGACCTTAGATGATTCACTTCCATTATTGAAATAACCTGTGTGTTCAGAAAAGTATGTACATATGAATCAAAAATGTCCTCTCCCCTGTGGCCATTCGCCTCAGTAGAGGAGTTGAACATAAGTCCATGTAACATACGCTTCCGTCTGTGGCTGCACATCAGCGAAAAACTGTAAACCTTTAAAAGCTAACATACCTCAGTAGCACATCTAAGCATGTCTCTTCTCTCTCTTCTGTCTCTCTCTTTCTGTAAACCTTTAAAAGCTAACATGCCTCAGGAGCACATCTAAGCATGTCTCTTCTCTCTCTTCTGTCTCTCTCTTTCACACTCTTGCGCGCACACACACACACACACACCTGCACAGATTTTATTTTTATTTTTTTATCTTTTTTATTTTTTTTTATTTTTGCATTATAGCTGGTTTACAGATTTCTGTCAGATTTTCCAACTGCACCATGTGGTGACCCGATTACATGTACATATATGGATTTGTCACATGTAATTAGATATAGTTCCCCGTGCATTACAGTTGGAGCTCCTTGCTATTCC
>PVHT021183519.1:14185028-14205798 GCA_004024745.2 Catagonus wagneri
CTCCAGTTATAAGAGATTTCATATGACATCTGTCTTTCTCCTTCTGACTTGCTTCACTCAGTATGAGGGTCTCTAATTCCATCCATGTTGCTGCAAATGACATTATTTTATCCTTTTTTATGGCTGAATAGTATTCCATCGTGTATATATACCACATCTTCCTAATCTAGTCATCTGTCAATGGACATTTGGGTTGTTTCCATGTCTTTGCTATTGTGAATAGTGCTGCAGTGAACATGCGTGCTGCACAGATTTTAGATGTAAAACCAGAATGGAGAATCACTCAGAACCTGATTGGATTTTTTTCAAGTGCATTTAAAAATGTGAACTGAACCTGCAAGAACCCTGCAAGACATATCAACCACTTGACCCATTTGACGTAATAATGTATTCATGGTCTTTGGGAACTGGATGCATTTATGTGTATACATCTTTTTATATTCTTTATCTTCATATGTTTTTGTTTTAAGAAATGGTTGAATCAAATAAAATGTAATGTAGGATAAAACATATACCCTCTAATAAAAGTTCATTTGGTAAAATCATATTACGGCATAATTCTCTCATGAGTCTTTTCTCCAACTTCTTGGTTGCATACACACATACACACACACACACACACACACACACACAACTAAAAACATAATTTATTATTATTACACACAATATAGATAATGTTATTTGTATTTTGTTTAAAAAGGCTATGAAACCCACATTTATGTTTTCTTAATGACAAAGATTAGCCAGCATAATATTGAAAGACAAATAAATGTATGTGACATAAGAAACAAGAAAAATAATATAATCACTATCCATAAATTTAAAACATTATTTCAAAATATGCTCTATCTGTATATTCATATTCAAACATTTCCCTTTCGCTTCTGGCAACATGAAGTTTTTAAGTGAAATCTATTTATTTCTGTATATAGAGTGACAATATATTTCATTGTTCAGACTGGGATTCTTTTTAGAAAGAGAGAGGTCAATATTAATAATTACTAATAATTCTTTTTAGAAAGAGAGAGGTCAATATTAATGGGGACGTTTCTGGAGATTTTCCTATTAGTCGTAGTTCAGAAACCCTAAAGATATAGTTAACTGTAAAATAAATAATTTATTTATAAATTTTCAAAATAATATAGGACTTTAGAAGTTCTGTATAGTATGGAGGTTTTTGTGGCTAGTTAAATGATCTTTCTAATACCTTTTTCTAAAGCTTTCAAAATCAGGTGATCTGCTTCAGACAATGGCAGATTAACTTCTTATTCCTACCAAGAAAAACTTAAAAAGACAGTTTTTACAAACAAAATAAAACATGCCTTTGAATATATCACTTATAATTTGCAGGGGCATGTTCCCAGAGGAGGAAAGCCTGAAGAAAGGAGCCTTACATTTTTTTTTAACAAATTATCACAATGGCTGCTGACAGACTGTAAAATTAAACACTTTTAGGACTCCTGGGGCTAGAGAGACTAAAATTGGACTTTGAGACCTGTTAAAAACAAAAATAGAATACTCATAAATAATCTCAGTTTTGAGTGAAACCCTGAAGACGTTCTTCCTGTATGCAAGGAGGAATTAGGAATAGACTAGACCACGTAAAACTCTGATTTGAATTTTCTTGATCCTTGATATTAGTTGTCCATAACTATCTCTTACAAGAGAAGGAAGCAAAGTAAATCCTCAGTAAATAAAGAGAACACTCCAGGATACAAATCACCTTGACAAATTTTTATATACAATCTAGAATTTAATTTTCTTAAAAACAGGATCATTAGGGAGGCACGCCTTGATAGAAATAAAAATAAAAATTAGTAGAGAAAGACCACAGGAGCCATAATAATGACTTTTTAGACTAAGACATTAAAATAATTATGTAAAATATATATAAGAAAAGAAAATATTTTGATTTGAGATTTGAAAACTATTAAAAAAGAACCAAGAGTTAGTTCTGTAAAACATCACCAAAATGGTGAACTAAGAAACTCCAAGCTTTTGTCCCACCATGGAAACATCAACAACGACAAGAGGTTGGATGAACTATTCCCACAGAAGCCTGGAACAGTCAAAGGTTTACAGCAACCCTTCAAATGGCAAACCAAGGAAAACCCACCTTTAAAAGGTAGGAATTCTGTGGTGCTTCTTTTCCTCCCTTTGTCCCACTCTCTTCCTAGTGTGATGAGTTCTTGGCCTGGAGAATGTGGCAGCCTCTTGCCTAGTTCCTTCTCTCAAACCCGGTAAAGCAAAGCAGACCTTATTTGCAATGTTTTAACCTTCCTGGGCTGCCTGAAGGACAGAAGGATAATAGTAGGAAGCTGAAACAAAGACAGCTTGTTGAAAGTCTATTTAATAAACAAATTCTCGGATCTCCTTCACTGCTCTGAATAGCTGGCCAACTGATGTTCCCTCAGTGTTAGAAGAATGATGTTTTATTTCCTGAAGCAGAAATACAGAAGTTTTCAAGGATGGGAGATGAACAGACCTAGCTGAGAGTGAGTGCAATGTCCTGAAAACAGAGAAATTAAAAACTATGTGCAGAGACAACACTGTGTAGTTATGTTGTTGGTCAGAGGAGCCTACTGTATAGCATAAGGAAATCTACTCAATACTTTGTAATAAGCTATATGGGAAAAGAATGGATATATGTCTATGTATAACTGATTCATTTTGTATTATCGAAACTAATACAGTATTGTAAATCAGCAATACTCCAAAAGAATTAAATTTTAAAAATTAAAAAATATAAAAACCACATGTGCAGCAGATGAGTTCCTTGACTCTGTTCTTTAACTTTGCTACAAGGACACTGGCAACTAATCATACTGGAGATTCACAGTCTTAGAGAAAATGACTGGCTCATTGGAAAGACCTCAAAAGAGAGGTATTTGAAGTTACACAACTAAATAGAAAAGCAATACTCTTGAGCATTACTCATACATGCTCAAAACTGCTAATCAGTGTTTAGCCCCAACTATGGATTAGCAGAAGTCTAAAGAAATATAATTATTACATATTTTAATATAATTAAGAAAATAAAAGTATTTTTTTCAGAATACTTAAAAAGATCATTTGGAAAATATAAACTAATTTTAAAATATTAAATTTAAAGTGTCATTAACATCAAGAGAAAGAAGAGAGACTTAACTGCAACCAGAAACTTAGACCAGGAGAAAACAAAACAAAAAAAGCTCTTGAAAATATCATTTTAAATATGATAGCATAAGAAGATAAAAACTATATTGGTAGGTAAATGTTAAGATATCTCACAGAAAATAGAGCAAAAGTGAAAGAAAACAGAAGAGAAAAGATATTGGAGAAAAGGCAAGTGGTCTAATAAGTGAAAACTAATAGTTTAAGAAAGAGAGAGTAAGGAAATACGGAGGAAAGAGATCATCAAGGAGATTATTCAAGAAAATCTCTGAGCTGAAGTCCATGAAAATGAAAGTCTAAAGCATTAGCCTAGCCTAACTGTTGAAAATAGATTCACATAAAACACATTATCCTAAGTTGTAGAAGTCCCTAAATGTACATAGAGTATAAAAACAAACAAACAAAAAGCAGAGTATACAAATAATCAAGAACTATTAAGGGTGTACCAAGAATAGGTAGGAGCAGCAATGAAAATGGTCCTTCTAGGAGGGAGTAAGTTCTTTTTCACCAACATTGATTAGATTTATCTTTATTGCTTGAATTTGAGTCAACTATTCCCCCATTCCCAATCTCCATCTTTTTATACCTTTGAGAATCAGAATGGCTCTTGACTTAGTAGAAGCACTGGAAAATGGAAAGCAATGTAGAAATACATTCACTTAATAAACAAAAAGTATGTATTGACCTTCACCTATGTACCAGATATTATCGTTAAGGATTTGGAACACATATTTGACAAATATTTGAATAAGCCTATATTCATAAAGCTTATATTTTATTTTTTATTTTTGAAGTTCTGCACCCATGGGATATGGAGGATCCCAGTCTAGGGGTCCAATAGGAGCTATGACTGCCAGCCTACACCACGGCCCCAGCAGTGCAGGATCTGAGCCCTATCTGCGACCTCTCGTGACAATGCCAGATCGTTAACCCACTGAGCGAGGCCAGGGATCAAACCCGCAACCTCATGGTTCCTAGTTGGATTCATTTCCTTTGTGCCACGATGGGAATTCCAATAAAGCTTATATTTTAGCAGACGGAAGATATGCAACACACCTAATGAAATAGTGTTTGTCTTAAATGTTAAAAAGGGATAACTGTTATAACAAGAGCAATAAAAAAGGGAGAGCAATGGTTAGGGTATCTGGCATGATGGGGAGATAGATTGGGTAGATAGATTGGGTAAGAATAGTAAGTTAGATAGTAATGGGAGTCCTCACTGTGAAGGTGACATTTCACAAAGTCTTATAGAAGATGAAACAAGAATATTTAAGAAAAAGAGAACACCTGGTGTGGAGATTAAAAAGTAGGGACAGGCAGAGCGATAGCGTGTAACAATGGAAAAGGTGGTAAGAAGAAGTCTTCTTATGAGGACTCAGAATTTTATACGGAATGAAATAGTAACCATTTTGAGTAAAAGCATAGCATGCTTTTATTTAGTTATGAAGATTCACTCTATTTTGTGTTTAGAATATAATACAACTAAAGGGCAGAAAGAGTAGAGTCAAGAAGACCTATTTGGAGACCACTGCAGTGATTCTGGCAGGAGATGACTATGTCTCAAAGCAAGCAGTTAAAATGGAGGTGCTGAGATTTTTCATACTCTCTGTATATTTTTAAGGTACTGTTGAGATCTCTGGTTATATTAGATGTGGAGTGTATGAGGAGAAGATTCAAGGTTTAAAATAAAGTTTTAGCCCAATTCACAGAAAAGGTGGAGTTGCCATTAATTGAGTTGGGAAAGTGTATCTAGAGAAGAAAAGAAGAAGACATTAAGTCTTAGAAGGTTGAACAAAAGAGTAGAAATCAGCAAAGGAGACTAAAATAATTAAATTTGACTGAATGTAGAAAATGAAGCCTTGAAGCCAAGAGAAGACATACTACCAATAAGGATGAAGTGATAGATCAAGTCAGATAAGACCTAAGAATTGATAGGTGGACTTAGCAACATGGAGGTTATAATTTGTATTGAAAATGTGTGAGTCAACGCAAAAGCCTAATTGGAATGAGTATCATAGAAATGTGAGAAGACATAGGAAACAGTGTGAGTAGAAAACCTTCCTATAACTTTGGCTATACAGGGAAGTGAATGAATATGGGCTTAAATCAGTATTGGGGTCAAAAGAAAGTGTTTATCTCTTTTTTTTCTAAAATAAGAGAAATAGAAATTTCTTATTCAGACAGGACTGATTCATTTGAGAGAGAAAATGATCATGTAAAAGAGAGAAGAGGGAGATCTTTTAAAAGATAGCCTTGACTGGGATAGAGAATATTGGATCTAGTGTTCAAGTGGAAGAAAAGGATTTAGAACAGAGAATGGATGGTTTATCAGCCCATCTCTGGTCAGGGCAGGACAGCCCTGTACTGTAGCTGGTGGAGTAAGTGGATGCAGTTGGGAGAATCTGTGGGGCATCTCTGCTGATTGCTTCAGTTTCCTCAGTGAAGCTGTCAATAAGTTCATCATCTGAGACTGAGGATGGAGGCAATATGGGGGATATGAAGCAAAAGGAGGGATGTAAATAATCAGTTAGGGGAGTGGGAGAATAAATGGGTTTTGGACACACGGTGCGATTCTCTGGTCTTTTGAGCTTCATGGACATAAATTTTAAGTGAGACCAATTAGTTTGATTGTATATCCTTCTTCAATCACATTTAACTGTATAACAGTCTTCAAAATACTGAAGAAAACTTATTTGCAACCTAGAGTTCTATATATTTCTAAATGTTCAGTTATGAATTAGTTCAGTTATGAATACAAAGTAATTTCAAACATACAAGGTCTCAAAAAAGTTACCTCCTATGCACACATTCACAGGAAATTACTGAAAGGTGTGCTCCACCAAAATGAGGATATAAACTAAGAAAAAGGAAGACAGGAGCTAACAGTAAACAGGAAAACAAAACATAGGCTAGAGATAAAGGGAATGCTTGAATACATGTGAAGGGAGAGTCCATCATGACAACTAAGCTTCAAATATAGAGGGAAACTAAAAAGAATGTATATATATATATATATATATATATATATATATATATATATATATATATATGACTGGGTCACTTTGCTGTACAACAGAATCTGAAGAAACACTGTAAATCAACTATACTTAAAGACAGAATATGTGAAATAACTAAATTTCCTCAGAGGAGATCCAGAAAACTGGCAAACAGTTAGTTGCTCATGAGTACATAAAATCATGACAATTACTAGCTCCCAGTAAAATAAAAAGTAGTTCCAGGAGGGAAAAGCAGTTATGGTTTGTTAACTGGTTCACCTGTGAGTAGTGTTTTTATTATCACAATAATGCAAATACTGAATGATATCCTAAAAATACTGTCATATAACAATACAGGATAGAGGACAGGAAAACATTCATGTGTGGTGGCAATAGCAATAGAAAAACTAAAAAGATCTAAATTCTTATTTAAAGGGAAAGGTCACCTAATAATGACTAAAATTAAAAAAATAAAATCAAAATGCAGCAGTACAAGAATTTTATTTAGAAATTAGGATCAATACCAAAATAATTAATCAACATAGATGAAAGTGGCTGTCTCTGGAGGAGAAATGAGGGAATGACAGTAAAGTTTATTGTTCCCAATAAATGATATAGAACAATTTTGCTTCTTATGTTCATGCAAAACTGTTAAAAAATAAGACAAGTACACACAGAGGTGATGTCATGCTTGAAAGAAATGGCAAGTAACTATTTAACATTCCCACTGCCACTAGAGGGTAGAATAAGTGTAATGATAGTTATAGAAGTAAAGGGGGGTAAGTCGGCTTTTGGAAGGAATGTCAAGCTAAGAAATTTTGACTTGAGAGAATATAGGAGACATTTAAAGTACTGAAGCAAGACAATTATGTAATCAGATTTCTGCAAATATGATTCTAATAACAGTGTAGATTGTGGCTTGGAGCGTGTGAAACCAGAAGATGGAAATAAGCCAGGATATTGAAGTATTTTAGTAGAAAGACAAAGAGGCCTGAGGCTGTCCCTCTTCTTTGAGGCCACATGTATCTGTTCCACTTCCATCTTCCTCACTTTTGCCTATTTCTCTGTCTTTTCTTAAGCCTCATTTTTCTTCTCTTGTGTGTGCCTGTATGCATGTCATGCTATCTGTATATGCATGACCTGTGATTTTTCTTAAAATGAATACACAGATATGGTCTCCACTTAGGTAAAAGACATATATGCAGAAAATTTCATAATTTTATGGAGAAAAATAAATTGCATTTTATACTGTGGATAGTTATACTTCTCTGGGTCATTCTCTTACATAAAACATATACTCCAAAAATGTTATCTAAGCCCAAAACTGGGGTTTTAGGGAAAATAGGAAGGTCTAGCATGAGAGCATTATATCATCTTTGATGCTTTATATAATCTAACCCTAATATACATTAGCAGGATCTAAAATGAGGGCTAACACTCAGCCCTCTGCCAGTGCTCCAACATAAAATCCAAATTAAAGAATCCAGCATCTGAGTGTGATAGGCCATGGGCAGGACTGATCCCTGATGCTATTTATCTTTCCTTGTATGATGCTCCAGTCCTTCCCTTACAATTTTTTTCATTAACTGTTCATTTGGCTCTATTTCTGACATGATCATTTTTCCTTCCTGTGTTGTTGCTGCAATTCTATTTCCTAGGTTTTTTTCCTCTCGTTCCATGTTATTTCCTTTTTATCCTCCTTTCTAGAATGCATGCAAGCTTCTACAGTTCACTAGCTTTTCTGTTGCCAGTTAACATCTCTGCCCTCTATTGGTATGAGTCGATGCAAGCATTCACTGAGTTTCAGTTTGTCTTGTTTTTTTTCACCTGCATTTCTTTCTTTTTCAAAATAAATTAAAAAAATAAATAAGCTACTTTTTCAGTCCTCTTCTTTTAGTAATCAGTGAAGCAAAGCATATAGGTAAACTAATCAATAACAAGAGGCTAAAAAATATTATGATTCTATTTCTAGAGATTATTTGAATTCTAGAGTAAGTCAATGTGTCTTTCATCCAGAAAATAATTTAGAAGTTTCTATTATGTGAAAAGGTGGGCCCTCTTATGAGACAATACTTAAAGCAGTGGTACGTGTAAATAACGACTCGGCCACTGTGATAAGCAGGACTTGCTCTGACACATGACAAGTCTGACAACTGAAGTTGTGAAGGCAATCAAAATGAAGGCAGTGCATGACTTATTTAAATGCTATTGGTAAGCCGAGGAGCAGGATGTGAAAGATTTAAAGAGGGATTCTCTGCAGGAGACAAAGTCCTTCCTATCAAGGAAGTTACAAAAGACTGTCCATGGTCAAATGCATCGAGTGGAGAATAGTACTAAAGAGTTAGGGCTTAAGCATCAAACTCACCTGGGCTAATCTTGGCTTTATCATTGCATACGTGGGTGAAGGTGGTACAAGTTATTTACTGACGGCACTTATAGAGCACACACTCCCCAGCCTGGCACACAGATAGAGCACTTAATATAAGTGAGCTGTAATTATCCAAATAAGAGATAACATGCCCAATGAAGTCTCCAAGTAAACATATGGATATGCTAAGTGCCTGATCGCTGTGGTTAAACACTAAACTTAATCTCAGACCAATCAAGTAAAAAGATATCTAATAAGAATTAGGAGATTTGGAGTTCCCATTGTGGCTCAACGGAAACATCCATGAGGATACAGATTCGATCCCTGGCGTCACTCAATGGGTTATGGATCTGGCGTTGCCATAGATAAGGCAGATGTGGCTCAGATCTAGTGTTACTATGGGTGTAGTGTAGGCTAGCAGCTACAGCTCCAATTCAACCCCTAGCCTGGGAATCTCCATATGCCATGGATCCAGCCTTAAAAAGACATAAAAAAATTTTAAAAATTAGGAGACTAAATACAGGAAAGTAGATTGTCCAAAAAGCTGGAAAACAGGACACAGAAATTGTTCAGGCCTAGGTACTGCCTCTGCTTTCTCTTTCCAGATGAGGATACATCTCTGTTTATCTGGTGCAGGAAACTGGAAAGACAAATGTTTATAAATATGTCTCTGAACTAAATATCACAGAATATCTGTGTTCCTTGGGAAGGTTTATAAAAGCCTTCAAGTATAACAGGGACAAAGAAGAGCTGCCTTGCCAGATCTAGTGAGATTCTTGGATCAGAGTCACCAGATGCTGTGCATTCTTTTCATCCTTTTTGGAAACAATGGGCAAATGAAAACAATTCTGACATACTCTGGATCTGTGCCTGCTCTGACCTAAACCACTGTAAGGTCCTCAGCATTTGTCAGATGTGAGAATAAGTGAAGTGTTTTTAAATGTCAGAGGGGTGAGAGCAAAAGAAAAGTGAAGGGGAGAAACATGAGGTAAAGACCAAATGGGCAGAGCAGGAAAACTTTGGGCAATTGTACTCAAAGAGAGAGCAATGCCCAAGGTCCTCAACCCAGTTTCTGCACCTCTAAAAGTTCAGTCCCAAATGAACTTTCAAGGCAGGCCCACCAAATTCCTATTCCCTGACTTTTGCTACCCTAAAGCTAGGACAAAGGAGACACTTGAGGATCTTGAAAAGAAGATGGAAATGCAAAGGAATTAGAGGAGGCTCTGAGAACTCCTTTAAGAAAATGTAGGAGCAGAGCACTAACTGAATTTGTTGGAGAAAGAGGCTAAATCAGAAAGAGAACTGAAGGGACTACAAAACAAGGGAAGTTGAATATATGACAAAGTTTAGGTGGGTGTCACATGGTAACTATAATTTAAGGAAAATTTTGTGTTTATTTATCTTCCCTTAAACTTATAACTAAAGTTTCTGTAAAAAGAGAGGGATTCCTGATTCTCCTGTGAAGCAGCATTACTTGCAGCACTAGTATACAGAGTCCAGTCTTCAAAATAATTCTCCACTAAAGATAATCAGGGTACTTTCAAGAACCACTAAGTCCATGGTCAGGGTAGGAGACCTCAGATCGTCTTGGAAAAATTTGCTATTATTAGAAAGCATGGTTAACTTTTGGAGGTGTACAAAAATGACTATGAGAGCCAATTTGATGGGGCTTCTACTACTTAAATTATGACAATTTGAGCATCAAAAGAGAAACAAAGTTTGCTATCAGTCAGAACCACTGTGTCAGTAAAAAATCTTAAGTTCATCAGCTTGCCTCAAAAGGTTAACTAATATAAAAAGTATTATAAAGTATAGCAACCACTGCCAATGAGAGGTAATGCCTCCTAATCTCTGATGACATTGAATTTGGATCAACAATGCAGATGTCCTGAACTTTGAAAACCTCTGCCAGTGTAAGGTATATTCTTCCTGAATGATGATATAAGTTTAAAGGACTGTACCACAGCAGGAACTAAGTTTTCTTGATCATACGAAACATTTTCTTGCACAAACAATAGCATCAACAGCTCTAGGCCCATATTAGAGAATCTGAGGCCCAGAAAACCTCTTCCTCACATCATTCCTTCACCTCTGTGACCACTTTGTCCACTAATAAGGCACTGTATTATTGGCTACTTAAAACTTAAATGTATTAATCTATATGTATATGTATGTACGTTGAGTCCTATGTATGTGATTTCTTTCCACTAGTTCATAATTCACCCAAAACTTTGCATAAAATACCTCCAATAGAGAGCAAGAGCCTACTTCAGCTGTTTATGCTAGAGGCACTTCATCTTTAAAGTAAACTAAAATGTGGTTGTGGGGTTTAGGGATATCCCAGCCATGTCTTCTCATCTACTCTTCCTTTCCACTCAAGGCTGGGAACCACGTCTCTTTTACTCCTCATCAAAAATCCTAACACAGAAATATCAGAAAGCGTGTACTTTGCAGAGCTGAGGAAATCAAATTCAAAACCACTAGGCACAGAATGTGGCCCTTTGGCCTCTCCCTTAATCTAGGAAACGTGGAATAAGATAACAGACCTTTTTTGCTCCAAAGCATCTTTCCAGCAGGGGCAAGTCCTTATAACCGTGCTCCAATATCCTTAGAATTGTTAACACCCCCTTTATTCATTTATAAAACTCAATCCTGGGAGAATAGAAGTAGATATATTTTATTTGAGGCTGGTAGACGAAAACTATTACATTTAGAATGGATAAGCAATTAGAGGTACAGCACTGGGAACTATATCCGATGTATTGGGATAGAACATAATAGAAGATAGTATGAGCAAAAGAATGTGTATATATATACATATATATACACATATGTGTGTGTGTGTGTGTGAATGGTTCACCGTGATGTACAGTAGAAATTGACACAACACTGTAGATCAACTCTCTTCCAATATAAATAAAATAAATAAATAAAATGAATGTGTGTTCAGTATGGAAGCAGTGTCACAGGAAGACTCAGGCAGACAAAGACACTCATCATTGGCTTTCACACTGTGTGAACTGTGAGTAATGATCTTCTTTAGGGTAAAATGTGTTAATGTTCAAAATATTAAGTGGATTTTCTATTTTAATATGCATATATTCAACAATAGAATTGCAATTTTAATTGTGTTCAACACACAAAAATATTCCTGAGTACCATCCAGGAAAATTTAGAGAACCATTATCTTTAGCTAGAGAAACTGAACTTTTTGGGGTGCTGTGCTAAGAAAATTTGGACTCAGTGAACAGTCACCTTCTGCTACATCCAGAAAATCCCTTCCTAGGACATTTGCCCTGGTTTCCAGAAGACTGGTGTGAATTCTGTGCATACACCCAAAGGGTATAAACTTCTTCATATCACTTTTTTGGGAATAGGTTTCAAAAACACTTCATTTTTAAAAGCTACTTTATTCTTTAAAGTACACAAAACAGTGTAAGCAGAGGAATTTTAACTAGGAGACGAGTTCAATAAATGAATGTGTTAGGAGGAGTACATACAGAAGTCCACATATTAATCCTGAGAACTTCTGTGTATATTACCTTCCATGCTCAAAAGACCCTGCAAATGAGATTATGTTAAGGATCTTGAGAAGCAAGATTATTATCCTAGATTATGTGGGTGGGCACAATGTAGTCATAAAGCTCCTTAAAAAGGTGAAGCAAGAATGTCAGAGAAGATGTGATGATGGAGTCAAATGTGGGTGTGAGAAAGAGAGAGGGAGAGAAATAGAGGGATTTCAAGATGCTAGCCTGTTGGCTTTGAAAATGAGAAAAGGGGCCACGAACCAAGAGAATGTAAGGATATGATTCTCTTCTAGAACCTCTAGAAGGAAACATTCTTGCTGACTCTTGGGTTTTAATACTTCTGACTGGCCAGACAGGAAGATAATAAGTTTGTGTTGCTACAAGATGGGATTAAGATGGTAAAGAAGAAAGAGTGGAACTCACCCACTCTCATGAAAACAACAAAATTACAACCAAGTGCTGAACAGCCATCAACAAAATAGACTGGAAACTACCAAAAAAGGTATCCTGCACCAAAAGACAAAGAGCAGGCCACATTTAGTTGGTAGAAGGGGAGATCAGCAATACAGACAATCCTATAGCTATTGGTGGGTGGTCCACAGACTGGAGGGTAACTATATCACAGAGGCTCATCCATAGGAGTGAGAGTTCCAAGTCCCATGACAGGTACCCATGACTGGGGGTTTGGCACTGGGAGGAGGATTCCCTGGAGCATCTGGCATTGAGGGCCAGTGGGGCTTGTGCACAGGAGCTCAAAAGGACGGGGGAAGACTCCACTTTTGAAAGGTGCACACAGGATTTTGTGTGCACTACATCCCAGGGGAAAGCAGAGACTCCATAAGAATTTGAGTCACACATGCCTGTTTTTCTTGGAGGATTTCCTGGGAAAACAGGGGGTGACTGTGACTCATTGTGGGGGAAGGACATTGGAGGCAAATGTCTCAGGAACAATCATTGGCATGAACTCCCATGGATGTGACCATTTTGGAAAAATCTGGCCTCACCCATTGGGGCTGAGAAGACACAGGCCAAACAACAATTGGTGGGAACACAGCCCCACTCATCAGTGAACAGGCTGCCTAAAGCCCTCCCAGGTACACAGCCACCTCTAATCACACCGAGAAACAAAGTTGCATCCACCAGAGGGATAAGAATCAGTTCCACACTACTAGTGAACAGGCACTTCCCATAAGAAAGCCTATGGCAAGCCCTCATACCAACTTCAGCCACAAGGGTGGCAGACATCAGAAGCAAGCAAGACTACAACCCTATTGCCTGCAAAAAAGGAACCACACAAAAAATCCATACAAAATAAAAAGGCAGAAAATTATGACTCAGAAAAAAGTACAAGAAAAAAAAAAGAAAAACAGCTAAGTGATCTGGAGATTACCGACCTCCATGAAAAAGACTTTAGACTAATGTTAGTAAAGATGATTCAAGATCTTGGAAATAAACTGGAGGCAAAGATTAATAAATTACAAGAAACACTGAAAAAAGAAATAGAAGATTTAAAGCTTAAGCAAGCAGAGATACAAAATATAATAACTGAAATAAAAAATTCACCAGAAGGAAACAAAAGCAGAATAAAGGAGGCAGAAGAATGAATAAGCGAGATGGAAGACAGACTGGTAGAAATCACTAAGGCAAAACAGAAGAGAGAAAAAAAAATTAAAAAATAAATGAAGACAGTCTAAGAGAATTCTGGGACAACTTGAAGCGCATCAACATCCATTTTATAGGGGTGCCAGAAGGAAAATAGAGAAAGGGCCAGAGAAAATACTTGAAGAGATAATAGCTAAAAACATTCCTAACATGGAAAAGGAGTCATTCACTAAAATCTAGGAAGAGCAATGAGTACCATATAAAACAAACCCAAGGAGGAACACCCTGAGATGCATATTAACCAAATTTACCAAAATTAAAGACAGAGAAAATATTGAAAGCAGCTAGGGGAAAGAAAAAATAACATAAAAGGGAACACCGATAAGGTTATTGGCTGATTTTTCAGTAGAAACTCTACATGCCAGAAGGGGTTGGCATGATTATACTTAAAGTGATGAAGGCAAAAAAAAGAAACAAAAAACCCTGCAACTACGATTACTCAGAATTGAAGGGGAAATCATTCAGATTTGAAGGAGAAATCAAAAGCTTTACAGACAGGCAAAAGCTAAGAAAATTCAGCAACACTAAACCAGCTTTACAACAACTACTCAGGGAATTTCTCTAGATGGAAAAGAAAAGGCCACAACTAGAAATAAAAATATTACAAGTGACAAGCCTTGCCAGTAAAGTCATACGTATAATAAAGGTAGGAAATCATCTACACATAAATATGCTACCAAAACTAGAAATTGTGAGAAGAGCAGGGTACAAATGCAGGATACTGGAGATACGTTTGCAATTAAGAGACCAGCAACTTAAAACAATATTGTATATAGATAGACTCCTGTATCAAAACTTCACAGTAAATGCACACCAAAACTCTACAATAGATACATACAAATAAGAAAAAGCAATCCAAACACAACACTAAATATAGTCATCAAAACATAAGAGAAGAGAAGGAGGGAAGAAGGGAAGAAGGACCAATAAAAACAAATCCAAAACAATTAACAAAATAAGAATAAAAGATACATATCAATAATTACCTTAAATGTAAAAAGACATATACTGGCTGAATTAATACAAAAACAAGACCCATATATATGCTGTCTTCGGGAGACCTTCTTCATTTCTAGGGACACATACAAGTTGAACGTGAGAGGATGGAAGAAAATATTCCATGCAAATAGAAATCAAAACAAAGGTGGAACAGTAATACTCACATCAGACAAAATAGACCTTAAAATGATGAATGTTATAAGAGACAAAGAAGGGCACCATATAGTGATCAAAGCATCAGTCCAAGAACATATAACAACTCTAAATATATATGCACACAACACAGGATCACCCCAATATATAAGGAAACGCCTAAGAGCCTTAAAGGAGGAATTGACAATAACACAATAATGGCAAGGGACTTTAACACCCCACTTACAGCAATGGACACATCATCCAGACAGAAAATCAACAAAGAAACACAAGCCTTAAATGATTCATTAGCAGATGGTCATAATAGGTATTTTTAGAATATTCCATCCAAAAGCAGCAGAATACACATTCTTTACTACTGCAAATGAAACATTCTCTAGGATAGATTACATTCTGGGCCACAAATCAAGCCTCAAGTAAATTTAAGAAAACTGAAATCATATCAAGAATCTTTTCTGACCACATTGCTATACAACTGGAAATCAGCAACAAGAATAAAACTGCAAGAAACACAAATATGTGGAGACTAAACAACATGCAACAACCAATGATCATTGAAGAAATCAAAATTTAAAAATACAAAGTCTAGAACCAGATGTTTCACAGTTGAATTCTATCAAAAATTTAGATAAGAATTAACACCTATTCTTCTGAAACTATTCCAAAAAAAACTGAAGAGGAAGGAACACTCCCAAACTCTTTCTATGAGACCACCATCACCATGCTACCAAAACCAGACAAAGATATCACACAGGAAAAGAAAATTACAGGACAATATCACTGATGAACATAAATGTAAAAATCCTCAACAAAATAGTAGCAAATAGAATCTAGCAATACATTAAAGGGATCATATACCATGACCAAATGGGGTTTATCCTAGGGATATAAGGATTTTTCAATATCTGCAAATCAAATACGCCACATTAAAAATCTAAAGAATAAAAACCATATGACCCTATTAATAGATGCAGAAAAAGCTTCTGACAAAATCCAACACCCACTTATGATTAAAACCCTCCAGATATTGGGCAGACATGGAACCTACCTTAATATAATAAAGGCCATATATGGCAAACCCACAACTAACATCATGCTCAATGGTAAAAAACTGAAAGAATTCCTGCTAGGATCAGGAATAAGACAAGGATGTCTGATCTCACCACTACTATTCAACATAGTCCTAGACATGGTAATCAAAGAAAAAGAAACAAAAGGAATCCAAATTGGAATGGAAGAAGTAAAACTATCACTGTTTGCAGAAGACATGATACTCTACCTAGAAAATCCTAAAGATGCTACTAGAAACTGTTAGAGCTCATCAATGAACCTGGTAAAGTTGTAGGATACAAAATTAACACACGGAAATCAACTGCATTTCTATATACTAATAATGAAAGATCGAAAAAAGCAATTAGGGAAAAAAATCCCATTTACCATTGCATCAGAAAATAAAATGAAATACCTAGGAATAAACCTACCTAAAGAGATAAAAGGCCTGTATTCTGAAAACTGTAAGATGCTGATGAAAGAAATCAAATATGACACAAACAGATGGAAATATATACCATGTTCTTGAATTAAAAGAATATATATTTTCAAAATGACTATACTACCCAAGGCAATTTATAAATTCAATGCAATCCCTATTGAATTACCAATGTAAGTTTTCACAGAACTAGAAAAATATATTTAGAGTTTGTTTGGAAGCACAAAAGACCCAGAATAGCCATAACAATCCTGAGAAAGAAAAATGGAGCTGGAGGAATCAGGCTCCCGGATTTCAGTCTATATTACAAAACTACAGTCATCAAAACAGTTGGGCACTGGTACAAAAACAGAAATATAGATCAGTGGAACAGCATAGAAAACCTAGAAGTAAACACATGTACCTATGGTCAACTAATCAATGACAAGGGAGGCAAAAATATACAATGGAGAAATGTCAGCCTCTTCAATAAGTGGTGCTTGGGAAAACTGGACAGCTACATGTAAAAGAATAAAATTAGAATATTCCCTAATACCATACACAAAAATAAACTCAAAATGGATTAAACACCTAAATATAAAACCAGATACTATAAAACTCTTAGAGGAAAACATAGGCCAAACACTCTGCCATAAACCACAGCAATATCTTCTCAGATCTACTGCCTAGAGTAATGACAATAAAAACAAATTTAAACAAATGGGACCTAATTAAACATAAAAGTTTTTGCACAGCACAGGGAACCCTAAAAACAAAGACGATCCACAGATTGTGGGACATATTTATTCGTAAATGAAGCAACCAACAAGGGATTAATCTCCAAAATATATAAACATCTTCTCAGGTCAATAACAACAACAACAACAAAAAATCAAAAAATGAGCAAAAGATCTAAACAGACAATTTTCCAAAGAAGATACACCAACAGTCAAAAAAAAAAACCTATGAAAAGATATTCAACATCACTAATTATTAGAGAAATGCAAATCAAAACTACTATGAGGTACCACCTTAAACCAGACAGAATGAACATCATTAAAAAGTCTACAAACAATAAATGCTGGAGAGGGTGTGGAGAAAAGGGAACCCTCTTATAGTCTTGGTGGGAATGTAAACTTGTGCAACCACTATGGAAAACAGGATGGAGATTTCTCAAAATACTAAAAATAAAATTACCATATGATCCAGCAATCTCACTCCTGGGCACCTATCCAGAGAAAACATGACTCAAAAGATACATATACCCCAAAATTCATTGCAGTACTATATACAATAGCCAAGACATGGAAGCAACCTAAATGTCTGACAAAGAAGTGGATAAAGACATGGTAAAAATACACAGTGGAGTATTGCTCAGCCATAAAAAGAATGAAATAATGGCATTTGCAGCAACTTAGATGAACCCTGATATGCTAAGTGAAGTTAGACAGTGAGACACAAACACCACATGCTATCACTTATATGTGGAATATTTAAAAAGGATGCAATGAACTTATTTCAGAACAGAAACAAACTCATAGACTTTGAAAAACTTATGGTTACAAAAGGAGACCGGTTGTAGGGGTGGGGAGGATGGATTGGAGACTTGGATTGAAATGTTCTAAAATTAGGTTGTGATGATGGTTGTGCAACTATAAATATAATAAAATCATTGAATTTTTAAAAAGTCATTATGTGTTGAAATTTGTTACAGCAGCAATAGGAAACTGATATAATAAGTCTAAAGAAAGAGTCCAAGAAAAAAAAAAACCACAATTTTCCTAGTTGGGAACAATAAAACTGCAATAACGTTCAGGTGTGAAACTCTAAGTGGAAACTTGGTCAATCAGAATCTGCTGGCCACCACTGTGCCTGACATAGAATTGATACTCAGTACAGAACTCTCATGTGTAGACTAATTTATATAATTAATAAAATATAGTTTCAATAAAGAATACATAACTTCCTACATTTTAAAAATGCAGTCTCTGTGAAGGAAAATATGATCAATATACCATCAACTCAGAAAATCTAGTGTCCTCTTGATCTGATGACCTTGCTCAGCATCTCTTATAAGTAAATGCATTATTGTTTGAAGGTACAGACTGAAGACATAGCAACATGGTTTCGGATGGTGGCTCCGTTTGCCTTTTCCTTCAGTTTTGAATAAACCGAACATATTCCACTTAGGATCTACACAAATAGGCAAAGGTGGCACGAAGGTTGTAGCAAGCATATTTTCCAGGAGAAATATACTTTTGCATTTGAAATTAACCATAGCTTAGCAACATAAGCTCCAAAACATTTATACTGAGTAAAGAGCTGCATATGCCTCTGTGCTCCATGTACGGAAACAGCATTAAGCAGGGGTACCCGACAGGGTGGAAAGGGAGAATCTCAAAACACACTGATTTTCTTGTTATTATTACTGTTTAAATAGCTGTTTTCAATTGAGAGCAGTATGCTTTTAACATGAGTTCAATATTGTGGAAAGGATATGTTCTTTATGTTTAATTTTGAGATGGTGTCTCTTATCACCGGGACCATTATTATAAAAGAGTGGCTTCTAGATTGAAAAGTGAGGTGCTCAAGTGGCATCTCCTACTCCAGAACACTGCTCCCTCTCTAGTTGTCAAAGGGCCACATACCTTCTCTGCTCCCCTCCCCAATACCTCTGAGTAGTGTGGGGTGCACAGACAGTTTAGAGCAGAAGATAGCTTCTGCTCCACCTTTTCTCCTTCAGCAAGCTGAAGGATTTGATCTGCTTCCTTATCCATAGGGTCTTAGCTCTTGGTGCTGATGGCCAGCAAGCTATCTCCTTCTTCCCCTCACTGGAGATGACCTGGTTTATTTTATTTTATTTTATTTTATCTTTTTGCCTTTATCTGGAGCCGCATCCGTGGCATATGGAGGTTCCCAGTCTAGGGGTCTAAGAGGAGCTGTAGCTGCTGGCCTTCGCCAGCAGATCCGAGCTGCATCTGCAACCTCTACCACAGATCACGGCAACGCCGGATCCTTAACCCACTGAGCAAGGCCAGGGATCGAACCCGCAACCTCATGGTTCCTAGTCGGATTCGTGTGCCACGAAGGGAACTCCGACCTGGTTTATTTTAAATCATACGAAAGGCAGTTCCCTTGTGGCATAATGGGTTAAGGATCTGGCATTGCTTCAGCTGTGGAGAAAAATACAACTGTGGCATAGGTTTAGTTCCTGACCTGGGAACTTTTCACATGCTGTGAGTGCAGCAAAAATAAATAAATAAATAAATAAATAAATACATAAATAAATACATAAATAAATAATAACATGCAAAGTATCTGAGAAAATACATGGATTAATTGCCAAGTAGATTAAGATGAACAATGGCAGCACCTAGACCTCAGTCGTGACACAAATCCCATCAGTTAAAAGGTCAGAGAGTTCCCAAGTTCTCCCTGCAGAGGAGGTTTTCATGGCTCTGGGGTCAAAGCTGAAGGACATCAGAATATCCCAAAAGCTTTCCTGGATGTGTTTTCACACCTTCTTCCTGCCTTGTCCTGCTGGTCCTAGAAGAGTTCTGAAGGTAGAGTAGGGAGCTTGTGGAGAATAAAGAACAGAACAGAACTATATGGGCTTGAATTTCAGTCCTGCTATTTTTTGGTTGTGACACCTTAGATCTGATAGTCTGAGGTTTGCTTTACTCATCTGTTCAGTAAAGTAACATGACACGCTTTAGTCATCTGTTCAGTAAAGTAACATAGCATTGCCGTAGGGTGACTGGAAGAATTAAATCCCTGCTAATCATCTTCATACTCCAGAAAGAGTACCTATTACTAAAATCCACAAATATCTTTGCATTGTTAAGAGTGCATCATTCTTTCAGACTGTACCTTTACTGTTTAGTATTTTCTTAAACACATAGGTTTTCTGTGACTGAGATCACACCAGCCTCTTAATATCCAGAGGAAGCTATTCCCCAAATCTGGTCCTAGTGTACCCAGTTCTGAAAGAGTGGGAAGCTTCCCTTTTAAGAGAAAGGAATTAAAGAGCCAGTTTTCCATGTAGAGAAATTAAGCGGTTAATTCTGAATGGCCAGGAAAAAGGATCAAATTAGCTGCTAGCCTGAGAGGCTGCAGGCTCCAAATTCTGACTGACCCTCCTACCCATCCATTTATCCGTGACCTGGACTACACTGTGCATTTTCCGACATTCCTGGATTCCATTTCAAAACCCTCAGAGATAGCCGCTTTGTTTGGCCGTCTGGGGTTCTCAATATGTGGCTGCCCTCTAGTGGTAGCTGCCGTTCCCACACCCAAATGCAGTTTTTCTTTCACTCTGTCCCACAGCAGAAAGCCCAGGCAGCTGACTGGTTCCTTTACTGTTTTTTAGACCTCGGCTCCCTGTGCAGCCTTCTAATGAGAGGGAAACACTGACTTTGAACTGAACTTTTTTTTTTTTTTTTTT
>PVHT021183519.1:14216639-14266871 GCA_004024745.2 Catagonus wagneri
ATTCATGAACATAAATTTTCTGAGTGAACATAAATTTTCATTTCTCTGGGATAAATGTCCAGAGGTACAAATTATGGGGCCTGGGGGGAGTACTGTATTTGCATTTTTGTAAAGAAACTATCAAATTATTTTCCAGATTGGCTGCATGATTTTACATGCCCACTGGCAATGTGTGAACAATCTAGTTTATCTTCATCCTTGCCAGCATACGGTGGCGTCACATTTGTTTAAGCCATTCTGAGAGGTGTATAGTAAAATCTCATTGTGGTTTTAATTTGCCTTTTCCTAATGGCTAATGATGTTGAACATCTTCACATAAGCTCATTTCCCATCTGTATATCCTTCTGGGGGAAATACTCCTTTGTGTCTTTTGCTCATTTTCTAATTAGATTATTTTTGAGTTTTGTGAGTTCTTTATATATTCTAGATACTAGTCCTTTATGGGATATATGGTTTGCAAAAATATTCTTCCTCTCTATCTTGTTCATTCATCCCCTTACTGAGATCTTTCATGGAACAAAAGTTTTAAATTTTGATGAAGTTCAATTAATCGTTTTCCTCTTATGGATCATGATTTTTCTGTCAAGTTTTAAATCTCTTAGCCAGTACTTAAGTTCTCCAGAATTTTCTTCCATTTTTAAGGCTTTATAATTTTTAATTTTACATGTAAGTTAATTATTCACTTTAAGTTAATTTCTGTAAAGTGTAAGAAAGATTTAAATCAAGATTTATATTACTGTAATGGGTGTCAAGCTGCTCTAGCACAATTTGTTGAAAGGGCCTCTTTGCTCTGTTGAACTGATTTTGTATATTTGAAAAAATCAGTGGAGCAAAATTTTGTAGATATATTCCTAGGTGTTTTATTCTGTACCTTTGATCTATGTCTCCACAAAAACACCACGAAAAATTGACTACAACAGAAATATAATAACCCTAGATATGAGGTAGTCTAATTCCTCTCCCTTTTTTTTCTTTTTCAAAATTGTGTTAGCTGTTTTATTTCCTTAGCCTTCCATATAAATGTTAGAAAAACTTTATCTAGATATACAAAAATTGTTGCTGGGATTTTGGTCAGATTTACCTTAAACCTGTATATCAGTTTGAGGGGAACTGGCATCTTTACTGCATTTATTCTTCTAATCCATTAATACCTCATATATCTCAGTATATTTAGATAACCCTTGATTTATCTCATCATCAGTTTGCTGATTTTAGTTTGTAAATTTTGTATAATTTTTGTTATATTTTACCTAAATATTCCATTTTGTGGGCAGGTACAATTTTTATTTTTTCAGGGCTGCATGTACAGCATATGAAAGTCCCCAGGCTAGGAGTTCCATCAGAGCTGGAGCTGCCAGCCTACACCATAGCCACAGCAATGCAGGATCTGAGCCACATTTGTGACCTAAACAATAGCTCACTGCAACTCTGGATCCTCAACCCACCAAGTGAGGCCACAGTTGAACCCACATCCTCATGGATACTAGTTGGGCTCGTAACCTGCTGAGACACAACGGAAAATCTATAAATGTATTTTTATTATTATTATTATTTGCCTTATCTAGGGCTGCACCCGCGGCATATGGAGGTTCCCAGTCTAGGGTCTAATAGGAGCTGTAGCTGCCGGCCTACACCACAGCCACAGCAAGGTGGGATCTGAGCCGTGTCTGCAACCTACACCACAGCTCACGGTAATGCCGGATCCTTAACCCACTGAGCAAGGTCAGGGATCGAACCTGCAACCTCATGGTACCTAGTTGGATTCGTTAATAACTGAGCCAGGACAGGAACTCCTATAAATGTATTTTTAATTTCAGCATTCATACGTTCATTTCTAGTAAATTGAAATATACTTGATTTCATTGTTATGCTGATTTTGTATTCAGAAACCATATTGAATTCAATTATTAGTTCCAGGAGCTTTTGTTATCATTATTATATATAGATTCTTTGGGATTTCTACATAGACAACATGTCATCTTCAAGTAGGGACAGTTTTATTTCTTTATTCCTGATCTATATGCCTCTTTGAAAAATAAACTTTATTGGAGTATAGGTGACAAACAATGTTGTGTTAATTTCATTTTTCCAGCTAAATGAATCAGCCATGTATGTATACATGTAGATCCATCTTTTCTTTTTCAGATTCTTTCCCCTCGTAGGCTATAACAGAGCATTGAATAGATTTCCCCTGAGCTATATATTAGGTTCCTGTTACTGATTGATTTTGTATACAATAGTGTATATATGCCAATCCTAACCTCCAATCCATCTCTCCCCACATTTCCCCTTTGGTAACTCTAAGTTTACCAAATCTTAAATTTTCAAAATCTTTGAGCCTGTTTCTGTTTTGTCAATAAGTTCTTTCTGTCATTTTATTACATTCCACATATTAGTAATCTTGTATAATAATTGTCTTTCTCTGTCTGACTTACTTCTCTTAGTATGATAACTTCTGTGACATTTTTATTTACTTTCTTTGCCTGTTCCAGTGGCTAGACTTTCTCCTTTTTTGTTGTTTTTTTTTAATTTTTTCCCACTTTTTAAAGTTTTATTAAGGTATAGTTGATGTTGGTAATAATTTCTGCTATATAGAAAAGTGATTCAGTTATGCACATACAAATATCCATTCTTTGTCAGATTCCTTCCCCATATAGATTATCATAGAATATTGGATAGAATTCCCTGTGCTATACAGGAAATCCCTGCTGACATTCCATTCCACGTATAACAGTGTGTATATGTGAAACACAAACCCTCAATTCATCCCTCCCCCAAAATGATCCCCTTTGGTAACAATAAGTTTGTTTTCAAAGTCTGCTGAGTCTGTTTCTGTCTTGTAAATAGGTTCACCTGTGTTATTTTTTTTTTAGATTCTACATGTAAGTAATATCAAATTGTATTTATCTTTCTCTTCCTAATTTATGCACTTAGTATGATAGTCTCTAGGTCTACCCATGTTGCTATGAATAACATTATTTCACCCTTTTTATGGCTGAGTAATATTCCATAGTATATATGTACATCTTCTTTATCACTTTCTCTATCATTTTTATGAGTAGTTGATTTACAGTATTGTGCCAATTTTTGCTATAAAGCATCACGACCAAGTTTTATATATATAGTAGAGTAGGACCTTATTGCTTAGTCATTCTAAATATAATAGTTTGTATCTACTAACCCCAAACTCCCAGTCCTTCCCACTTACTCCCCCTCCCCCATGGAAACCACAAGTCTCTTCTCTATGTCTGTGAGTCTGTTTCTGTTTTGTGGATAGGTATATTTGTGCCATATTTTAGATTAGACATATAAGTGATATCACATGAAAACTTTCTCATTCTTACTTCATTTATGAGAATCTCCAATTGCATACATGTTGCTGAAAATGGCATCCATAATTCTGTTGAATAAGAATTCTAAGAGCAGATATCCTAGCTTTGTTCTTGATCAGTCCTTCATCACTAGGTGTGATGTTAGTTGAAAGTTCTCCATAGACTTTCTTTATCAAGTTGCAGAAGTTCCCCCTCTCCTCCTATTTTTCTGATATTTTTAAATCATGAATGGGTATTGGATTTTTTAAAATTCTTTTTCTCCATCAACTGATAAAATCATGTGATTTTTCTGCTTTAGCCTGTTAGTATAGTGAATTACATGAATTGATTTTTTTTTTTTTGGTCTTTTCAGAGCCGCACCCGCAGCATATGGAGTTTCCCAGGCTAGGGGTCTAATCAGAGCTGTAGCTGCCTGCCTACACCACAGCCACAGCAACACGGGATCCGAGCCACATCTGCAGCCTACATCACAGCTCACAGCAACACCAGATCCTTAACTCACTAAGCGAGGCTGGGGATCGAACCTGCAACCTCATGGTTCCTAGTCGGATTCATTAACCACTGAGCCAAGATGGGAACTCCACCTTAATTGAATTTTTAATACACTGAAATGGGCCCTGGAAGAAAATTCACTTAATCATGGCACATAATTCTTGTTATATATTGCTGAATTCTATTTTCTAATATTTCATTAAGGATATGTGCATCTATATTCATAAGATATATTAGCCTGCTGGTTTTTTATGTATTTTTTGGTCTTTGTATTAGAATAATACTAGCATTACATAATGAAATAGAATGTGATACTTCCTTTTCTATTTCCAGTAAGACATTGTGTATAATTGGCATTAATTCTTCTCTAAATGTTTGCCAGAATTCTCCAGTGAAATCTCCTGAACCTGGTGAACTCTTTTGGGGAATTTCTAAATTATGAAGTAAATTCCCTTAATAGTTATAAAGTTATTCAAATGATCCATTTCAAATCATGTGAGTGTGTCATTTTCTGTTTTTCAAGTAATTGGTATTTTTCATTCCATCTTAGTTGTCAAATTTATGTGTGCAGAGTTGTATACACTATTCCTTTATTATTCTTTTAACATATAAAGGTCTGTTGTGATTTTCTCTGATTAATTTCTGATACTGATAAGTTATGTCTTCTCTCTTTTTTCTTTGTCAGTCTTGACACAGATTTGTCAGTTTTACTGATCTTTGCAAATAGCCAAATTTTTGTTTTATTTACCTTGTTTTCCTGTTTTCAATGTTATTGCCTTTTAGGTTTATCTTTATTATTTCCTTCCTCTTCTTGTTTTGTACTTATTTTGCTCTTCTTTTTCTAGGCTCTTGAGGGAGGAGCTTAGATTACAGACTTGAGTCTTTCCTTTTTTTAATTGGGTACATCCCTCACAATTGAATTCTCTAACATCTCTCTTGGCACTGCTGCAGCCTGCATATTTCAGATTGAAATACTGTTGTGTTTTTGTTTTGTTCAATATATTGTTTGATTTTTTTCCTCTCCAATAGGCTTCCACTGATAGTCAGAGAAATTAAGCAATTTTTTCCAAAGCCACACAGGTAGCGGGTGGCCCAGACTGGATGGAAACTCAGCTAGTTCAAAGTTTAGGCTCCTATGCTCTCTTCTTCCTGTTTCCCTGGAGCTCTGTGGCCAGCCTTGATGTGCCTGATATTTATATAGAAGTCCTCAGTGCTGTTCCCTGCTCCCTTGTGACCTCCACCATGGGTGGTGGGAGGGGTGATTTCATTTAGCTGTGCAGTGCTGAGAGTCCTCAGTCCACTAGGTATCCTCTGACACTGCCCCAATGGGGAAGGTGAGGATGCCTCATTACTTCTTCTTCTTCTTCCCCTTGGCCCTTTGACTACTGAAACCAAGCTTCTGAGGGTATTTCTTTTTTAATTACCCAGCGATATTTTCAAGTAGCTCCTTCTGCCTCAAATCTGAGATACGTATGAGGCAAAAAGAAAACTCAATGAGATAATACTGCATTGTTCCTGATCCTGACATGCCAACTCTGTCCCTCTTCTTTCCATCTTTTAGAAACTTATGATTGTTTTTTTTTTAAATAATATCCAGGATTTTTACTTGCACACAGAAGAAATAGGGAAAAAGTATGTCTCCTTCATTATCTTGAAAGAAATCCCCATGGTATCAGTTTTCAAAATTTTAAACATAATTTTCTTTAGAACAAACATAAACATTTTAAAAGCAGCATGTGTTCTCCCACGTTAAAGTAGAAACAATATTTTCTTCCCTGGAGTTCTGATTCCAGGTCACCTAAATTTATATTGATGGCTTTTACCAGTTGTTTTTCAGTGATAAGAAGCATTTTATCACAAGTATGTCACCCAGACTTATGCTTTTATTTCCAGCTATGAAGAAAGAATTTCACTTAAGAGAATACTTAGCACAGAGGAAATCATAGGGCACCTATTCAAACACTGACTGGGAGCTGAATGTATAAAGATATTCTGGCTTTAAAGTACAAGAGTCATTTGGCCAAGCCCATAGATTAAAATACAAATGCAGCCTGCAGTCTTCTCAGAATCAGCTGTGTGAGACTGAGACTGGTTTAGTGACAAATATTCATTTAATGGTAAAGCCGTGGCTGCCCTAATTTTAAAGCAGCTGATGGTTTCCACTGTTAAGTGCCATTATCAAAAAATGATGTGACAAATCACAGCAGCTGCTTCCAACATTCTCCTTCTCTCACATGCCATGCTATGTGAATTCCAAGTGATGAATATCAGACTGTTTTCAGTGAGAAGTGGTTGAAGTATTATAACAAAAAGTATAATATCTTGTTCCTCTACTAATAAGAAGGCTCCGCAAATTTAAGATAAGCTAAGATCTAATGGAAAATTCCAGTTTCAATGCAAAGATGGCTCAGTTTTTTTGCATATGCAGTCTTTAACCCCCACTCCCACTCCAACAGAAGGCATAGCAAATCAATCACCTTACATTCTGTTAACTGTAGTACACCATCAATAGTATGGCCAAATATAACAAATGAAAATGCAGAACACCCAGTTAAATTTGAATTTCAAATGAACAACAAGTCATTTTTAGTATAAACATATCCCAAATTTATCTTGAGATAAACTCATACAAAACAGTGTCTGCTGCTTAGCTGAAATCCAAATTTAACAAGGCATCTTATATTTTATCTGGCAACCCTACATCAGAACCGTTCTTAACACTGCACTTCAGGTAACTCTTGTCAATCTGTTGGAATTTGCCTATTACATTAATCATATAGGGCATCTGAAGTATAGAAAAGAGAGGGCAAGTGGGAGTTTTACAGCAAGATGTGACATAACGAATTTATGTCTAAAAAAATTGAGATACTGGCAGTATCTTTCTATAATAGTAAAGGAAAGCAATCACTATGTTTTCTACCTGATACAGAAAAAAATTACTAAACATATTCCAGTTACATGCTAATCACTTAAATGTTATTACTAAAGACCTAGTGTGTGTGTGTGTGTGTGTGAGTGTGTGTGTGTGTGTGTGTGTGTGATTATGTTAACTCTGTAATACATTGGTTCTCAAAGCATAATCCCTGGACCAGCAGCATCAGCATTGCTTGTGAACTTATTAGAAACACAGACTATCAGATCCTTCTACCACCACCCCAAGACCTCCTAAATGAGAAATTTTAAAATGAATGTCCAGGAATCTAAGCCAAAAAACCCTCCAGGAAATTTAGCATGCACTCAAGTTTGAGAACCACTATCCCATCAGAACAGTAAAGAACTATAGTTACCTTGCTAGAAAATTTTCTTAAAAGAGAAGACTCCTTACATTTTTCTGCCTACTTAGGTTCTATAAGTTTAATGAGAAAAGTTTGTGAGCCCATAGCTGGCTCTTAATTTCAGCTAGATATCAACTCAATACAAATCTAGCATCTTCCTATGGAGAAGCTCTAAACTCTGAGTGAACATCATATCCTCCCTCTTCTTTTATCCCTGCTTTGGGTGGGGGGCAGGTAGTGACCAACTCTCTCTCCGTTGCCTGATCAGTGGTCAAGCATGGTTATCATGATCTCCCCAAGCACAAGTTATGCACCAAGTGTACAGTTTCTAGGTTCGGTGTTCTCTTTAGCTTAATCAACAGGAGTTTTAAGTGTCCTCTTATCTAAATCCACACATTAAGTCAGGTAAATACATAGTCACTATCTGAAAATGACTTTGGCACTAGGTTACTGGAAAATAAAAACAAAACAAATAACAACAAAATTAAGACACAACTTTAAAGGAATTTCACTTTTGCTGACTTAACACTTATAAATCAGCACCTTCCATATGTATTGACATTTTAATGCACATCAGAAGAGGTAAGATTTCCCATCCCTAATTTATGAATAAGGATGCAGACTGAGTGTCTATGTAATTACTTTAGGTCACATGGGAACTAATGCAGGGCAATTCCAAGCCAGATCTGTCAAGTTCCAAATTCTATTGCTCTGTCCAGAACAGTATTTTCCTTCTTCACAGAAGGCCTTCATGGACGGAGCTATTAAATGAACAGAACAAGGTAAAGATACAGTGACTTGCATGAACTATTTCCCTATGTTATCTGATGAACTACTTACAGGAAACTGTGAGGTGATTTCCAAATCCCACTCTTTCTTTGAGGTCCAATATAACCTGCATTTTCTATGAATCCTACCAACTCAACAATAATGATTCATTTTTCTTAATGTAGACAGAATGCCATGTATTTCCCATTTTTTTGTAATCTAAATATATACTAGCCCCAAATAGTTATTTAATATTTTGAGTTTGTTTTTATTCTATAACAAAATGCTTGAGGTCAAGAGCTATGCCATTTATCCGGAAGCTCCTTCAGTACTGGGTACCATGTCATATTGAGGAATTAGTGATCAAGACTATCCATTGCTTTGGGTTTCAGAATTTTATGGCACAGTGTCTACCAAGGAAGTTATGCCAAAAGAAGTTTATTGACTAACCAAAGAAATCCTAAGAGGGCAATGGTTAAAATGCATGCTCTATAAGGACTTACAACTCAGTGGAGATTCATGAGGGAAAATATCTCAATGTGGTGGTTTCGGATATATGGGCCATCAGATTATTAGAGGCATGAGAGAGGCTACTAAATTTTCATAGAGAAGTTATAAAAGACTAATACAAACTAGTCCTTGGAATAAAAGTAATAAAATGAAGAAAAATTTGTCAAGATAATATAAGGAATAAAATTCTAAGCAGAAGGAACCTCACCTGTAACACATGTAAATGAAAAGGGTGGATGTGACAACTACACGTAGTTTGGCACTAATAAAACATAAGAGAAGGTATAGTGGGTTAAATTCTGTCCCCCCAAAAGATATACCCAAGCCCTAAACTCCAGTACCCTTGAATGCAAACTTTTCGGAAATAAGGTCTTTGCAGATGTAATTAGAGCTCTTGAGTTTATCCAGGATTTAGCATGAGTCCTAATACAATTACTGGCATCCTTTTAAGAGAAAGAATAGGGAGACTTGACACCTAGAGAAAGAAAAAGAAAGCAAGGCAAAGATGGCTGCTATTAAAAAACAAAATTCTGCCAAGTAAATTTGAAGATCTAATTGGTGTTATTAGGCAGTTGATGAATCGGCCAGCATCCTATCTAGGAAGCAGAATGGTGCTCAGAAAAGTTTTACAAACTATAAAGTTTTTATAAGAAGGGTTGGGCCAAAGAGTTAATAACAAAGGAAAAGAAAGGATTATTTTTAGGTCAAGACATTTTGGCGGGGGGAGGAATGGTGAGGGTTTTATCATGCTTATTGCCTCTTCTTCTTCTAAAGGATGGAGATGGCTTCCTTAAAGATTACTTTATTGGTGCTGACCAGAAAATTCCAGACTCTTTTATGTTACATTTCTGCTGAAGATCAAAACTGCAGTGAAGTCTTGCTATGCTGTTGTGGGGACTATGTGTGTTCTGTTATTGTTTTCTTTTTCATTCTTTTTTAAAAAAGAATTCAGAGATTGGAATTATGCAGCTTCAAGGCAAAGACTACCAAGGGATGCTGGCAGCCATAAGAAACTAGGAGAGAGGCATGCAAGGATCCTCCCTTAGATGGGAGGGAGAGGAAGATTCTGCTTTCAGAGGGATTCAACTCAGACACCTTGATTTTGGACTTCCAGCCTTCAGAGCTATGAGAAAATGCATTTATCCTCCTTTAAACAACCAAGTATGTAATTTTTTATGGCAACCCTGGAAAACCAATACAGAAGGGTATTAAGGAGCATAGTGATAGGATATAAGCCTGTCTGGGTAACTAGGGTTTTGATCTGAAGATTTATATGCTCAGTGGACTGGACATTTTCTGACATTGTAGTATAAGCCCTGACAGTTGTTTGTTTATATGTTTTTTTGTTTTCCTTTTTTTAGGCAAATGCCTGGCTTAAGCTTTGATTACCTAGGTATCCACTTCGAAGACGGCTATCTCAAGTAAACACATTGCCAGGCACAGGCCTAGCCTCCCTCCAACCCTATTTTAGAGATCGTGGTTGATTTCTGTAACTGACTTTTGAGGCGGCTTAGATATTTTTTCTCTTCCTCTGCTTTAAATTCCCACTCTTATGTTTTAAAATTTACCAATAAAGAGTGAGTCCAGGAAACCCTAGACCCCCACCCTAACCCTGATTAAAGTAGAACACTAGACCTGCACTCTTTCTCCTTACCTGTGACTTGGCTGTGGCCCCAGATGTGTCATATAATTTCTAGAACTTGAAAGTAGTAAACTATTTTCCAAAGTTTCCTGACAGTTGTCACTGAAGCGTGTCTTGCAATTATAATAAAAATCACAAGGGCTGATCTAGCTACACCATTGGTTATCAATAGGTTGACACACAACAAACAAGCTATAGAAAACTACTGATGAACTTCAAAGAAAGAGTTGAATGATTGGATTTGAGTATTAGATTGTTTTGGTAGTAGAATGGATATGAAAGACAAAAAAACATAAAAAGCTATCCTAATAGTTCAACTGAGAAATGTCTAAGTTTACTGGTTTTAATGATAGAGACAAGTGAGAAAGAACATAAGACAAGAGATAAATAATAGAATGGGCAGGACTTGTACTTGTTAAACATGAAATTACAGAAGGCAGGAACATTTTGTATTCATATCATGTGTACTACTTTGAGCACTGATATTAATTAGTGATATAACTGTAAACATAAAATAATAATTTTAGATATTATTATGCAATATTACTAATTGAACTGTAAAGAGTTCTCTTGTGGTGCAGAGGGTTAAGGATCTAAACTGTCATTGCAGCTGTCTGGTTCGCTGCTGTGGCACAGGTTCAGTCCTTCACCTGGGACCTTCCACATGTCACAGGTGCAGATAAAAAAAATTGAATTATATAACAATATAGACATGAACTATGATTTTTATAACTGAATCTCTATTTCTCAATTTTTAAATATTTCTGTCATAAATAATACCGCAGTTAATATCCTTACATACTTCTGTCATTATTTCCTTAGAAAAAATTCATGGACTGAATAAAATATATTTTACAGACTTTCTTATTTTTTATTTTTACATATTGCCATTTTGCCCCCTTGAGAATTTTGTTTCTTTTTATTAATTTAAACATCTACCAGCCAGCCATGCAAGACAGAGTCTATACATTTATTATCTCCCAGAATATTGACATTCTTAAAGATGATATAATCTCTTATACTCAAGAAATGGCACAAATTGCTGTTTTATTTACATTTCTCTGATTATCATTAGACTAAATAATTTTGTATGATGTTTACTAACCTTTTATATATCTTCCTCTGGTAAGCCTGATCATGCCCTGTGTCCATTTTGCTCTTGGGTCTTTTTCCAATTGATTCTTCAGAAAGTTAATACAAATCATGTAGTAAGATTCTTTATCAATAGTTATTGCACCTATTTCCCCAAATATTTTAACTTTTTATTTTTATGCTCTGCTAGCAGGCTTAACGTTTGTGACCCCCCCAAATCATATGCTGAAATGCTCTATGCCTAATGAGGGTGGTTTTTGGAGACTGGGCCTTTGCAAGGTTGAAGATCCGTGTCCACTTCATAGATGGTCATCTTCTTGCAGTGACGTCACATCATGGGAGGGGTCATGGAGCCCCCCTGGGTCTCTTTAAAAAGGGCACTAATTCTATTCATAAGGGCTCCTCTAATTACCTCACAAAGGCAGAATTAGTGCCCTTATTAAAGAGACACCGGGGGCTCCCTGACCCCTCCCAAGATGTGAGGTCACAGCAAGAAGGTGACTGACCATCTATGAAGTAGACACTGATCTTTGATTTTCCAGCCTCCAAAATTATGAAAAATAAGTGTTTGTCATTTTAACCACCAGTCTATATTTTTGTTATAGAGCAACCTGAATGGCTTAAGGCATGCTCTCCTTTTCTTTTCTTTTTTTTTTTTTTGTCTTTTTTGACTTTTCTAGGGCCGCACTTGCGGCATATGGAGGTTCCCAGGCTAGGGCTCTAATCGGAGCTGTAGCCGCCAGCCTACACCACAGCTACAGCAACACTAGATCCGAGCCACCTCTGCAGCCTACACCACAGGTCACAGCAACACCAGATCGTTGACCCACTGACCAAGGCCAGGAATTGAACCCACAACCTCATGGTTCCTAATCTGATTCATTAACCACTGAGCCAGGATGGGAACTCCTTAAGGCATGCTCTCTTTTGATTCACGCAAGTATTCCTTTTTAAAAATAATTTTAATTTATTGATATTTTCCCCCATGCAGTCATCTTAAATTTGTTTTGAAAAAAAAAAGATGAAATACAGAACTACATTCACTCTTTCTGTCATACACTTAGTTCTTAAATTAACACTATATTTGAAGCCACAACAGGTTTGAATAATGACTAAAATTACCAAACAAAAAAGACATACTCTATTTTCTGTGAAAGTGATTCTCTTATTTCTCAGCAGTAAGATGGAATGGTTATGGGTGAAAGTCTGATTTGAGTTGATTCACAACAGAACAGCAGGGAAGCCTGGAGATAAAAAATATGAACAATCCTTTTGAGAGTTCTGCTGTAAACTGCAGCAGGGAAATATGGTAGCAGCTGGAAGAAGCACAGTCAGAAATTATGAATCCTCTGAAATAATTCTTCACACAGTTTTGATTTGTTTTGTTTTGGTTTATTTTTTCAAGAGTTTAGATGAACGATTCTAAATGAGAGGGGTGATACACATTGAAAGAAAATGGCTCTTGTCATCCATATAGTTTCTCTTTCTCTCCAAGATCCCATGGAAAAATGTATAAAACTAGTAGGTGCACAGCACTGTATAGAATGATGTCATTTTCAGGGCAGGTATTTTGACAAATTTCTGGAAGATAGGATTCATTGATGGCTTAACCAAAGTAGAAGAGATGGCAAACACACGCAAGCACTGATCTTCACAGTGTAACAATGAGCAAAACATGGCCATTAAGCAGCTCCAAGGAGAAGCCAAACGGGTAAGCAAACAGGTGTATAACAGACTGACTATCTACATGGATGACTGGTGTCCTCAACCCCATTTACTAATCATTATACAAGATTTATCTAGTTTTATAGGATGATGAAATGAAGGACTGGAACAAAGAGAAAAGAAAGGCAAAATCAGAGATACAGCTGAATTTCCACAAATGTCTGATACTAGGGATACTAGACAAAATACAAAAAAAAAAAAAAGACAGGATATATGAATTTCAGATATAAAATAATTTTTTAGAATAAATGTCCAAAATATTTCCTGTAACATAATCACATTATATTATTCACTGTCAATGTGAAATTCACATTGAACAAGGCACCTTGTATTTTTATTTACTAATAAATCCAGTAACCTTACTTAGCAAACAAAGTCAACTTGGCAAATTTGGAGGTCCTAGTCGCTCATCTTAGAGGAATGTCTGCTTGACAGTAAAATGATGCATTCATCCCTACTGTAAGTCAACTATCCCTGAATTGAAAAAGAAGAAGGAGAAACCTATCAAATGCAAAGGAAATCTTTACCAGCTACCTCGTTAACCAGTACTTAATTAATAAATACAAATAAAACAAGGATCACCAATATTTGAAGAAAAGCAAAATAGAAGAACCATAATGAGAAACAAAATAAGAACTGGCCCTAATAATGCAGACAGCAGAGAAAAAAATTTTTTAAAAGTGTTCTAAAACTTCCCTTGACCTAAGTGATTATTTTACTCTGTGAAATAATAGTGTTCTTCAGTTCTTATTTTTATGCCTTGATTTTGGTAAATACTTGTAAAGCTATGTAGTATCAATAAAGGGACAGACTAATCATCACTAACAAAATATTAAAAGAAAAAACCTCTGGAAAGACTATTAGATTTGTTAATCGGAACAAATGCTCAATTTCAATAGATACACCAAAAATCTTTTTGATATTATCAGGCTAATTACAGATTTTAAAAGAAAAACTACAGTTATGCCTTATTTTGAAAACATATTAACAATAAGAAATCACTGTTATAATCAAAATACCTTAAAATAGATATTATTATCTAGAGATAATCCACCAGTAACAAAATCACCAAGGTATCAAATAGTTTTGCTTTCATAGCTGTTTTCATAAACATATCTCTTCCTATCTCTCCCTTTCTCTCTCTCTATATATATATGTGTGTGCATATGTGTAGAGATTTCTGTACATGTCTGTATGGATAGATAAATCCTTTTGATGACATTACAGCTATTTAAACAAAGTAACTGTATTGAATGGAAAAATATTATCACAAAATCTATAAAATATAGTTTTACATTAACATATTAATGATTGATTTATAGAAATGCTAGTTGTAGGATATTTTAAAAGTTAAAGAATAAATATTTGTGTTATTAGGAAGATTCTTGAAAATATCATCACTAAACTTAGGTTTAATTAAAAAATAAGAGATGAAGACAATTTTACATTTTTCCTGTGGTTTCTTCTACTGTAATATAAGTTCCATGAGGGCACAGATTATTCCTTTCTTTCATTCACTCTGTATCTCAAGTGCATAGAATAGTACGAGGATCTTTCAAGTTGCTCAATACATACTCAGTGAATGGATGAATGCATGAGTGAATCATTATTCAAAGAGATTTCATTGGTCAATATGCTTGAAGAAAATTACTGCCTTCGGGAGTTCCCTTCGTGGCTCAGTGGTTAACTAATCCGACTAAGAACCATGAGGTTGCGGGTTCAATCCCTGCCTTGCTCAGTGGGTTAAGGATCCGGCGTTGCCGTGAGCTGTTGCAGACACGGCTCGGATCCTGTGTGGCTGTGGCTGTGGCTGTGGCGAAGGCCAGCAGCTACAGCTCCTGTTAGACCCCTAGCCTGTGAACCTCCATGTGCCGCGGGTGCAGCTCTACATAAAAGGCAAAAAAGACAAAAAAAAAAAAAAGAAAATCTCTACCTTCAATTCCTCAATAAGCCCAGAAAAATGTAGACTAGCTTTAGCTCTAACCTATTTTGCAAAAATGGAATTTTGTCATGAAATTATAAAACCTCATGCTTCCAACCACCCAGCACAGTTTTTTAATTTCCTATGAGAGGGGAGTAGAAGGCATAGTAAGTAGCACATCACTTAGGGTGTTTTCTTCACTAGTTCTCTAGAGATTATAACCCTTAAGCAATCTACCAGGAGTCCAATAACTATGTGACTCCTGGTGAAAGGAGGCAGCATCACATAAGAGCCATAGTGGTTCTATTCAGGGGCTGTGTTAATGGACTTCTCGTTTCTCAGAGTTCCTCATTGCATTTTGTTAACATGCCTTCATGTCTGTTCCCTGGTAAGGTCTTAGAAAATCACTGGAATTTGTTGACAGGGGACTTTTCTTTCAGGATAATAGAATAAACTTTCCCAGATGCCTCCTGGACTTGGAACTAGAAACAGGCAAAATTTAGAGAACAGAGAGCTAAGTAAAATATTTTCGATGTTTCTTCTGACGTTATAGCTACTTCATTCTCTTAACTGATTAATGGTTGGTTCAGAGCTTAGTTTTGCAGAACCTGGAATTCTATGCTGTTGATACTCCAGAGAGAGGGTGGAGATTTTGTCAGTTTTTTACAGTAGCATATTGTTCATTCTATATATTTTTTCAAATAAGAAAGTAATACTTATATTTGTAAAATATATAGAGAGATAAGAATATAAAAGTTACAAAAGCATATCTTCTGTGATATACTAATCATTTCAAATATATAATGTCTTTCCAAGCTTTCTTTCTTTGAAAATATAATTTTTCCAGCCAATGAAAAGCTATAGATTTTCTGTTTCCCCCAAGTTGGATTTTATGAGTACTCTTTGTAATGTTGACTGCATCTGTTTACTGAATCTCTCCCAGACTGGAATAATATTAGCGAATTCTGTTTTCCTTTCTTTCCCTTTTTTTTTTGTCTTTCTAGGGCCCCACTCGCAGCATATGGAGGTTCCCAGGCTAGGCATTGAATGGGAGCTGTTGCGGCTGGCCGACGCCACAGCCATAGCAACTTGAGATCCAGGCCACATCTGCAATCTACACCACAACTCACGGCAACGCTGGATCCTTAACCCACTGAGTGAGGCCAAGGAACAAATCTGCATCCTAAGGCATGCTAGTCAGATTCCTTTCCACTGAGCCACGAAGGGAACTCCGAATTCTGTTTTCTGTACAAATGACGAGGAAGAATTTTCCCTAAATTATCAAACGAGAAAAATGTGACACAGAAATTTTTCTTTCATGCTAAAGCAATTTCCTTTCTCTCCCAGGACTTCTCTTTACAAATGGCTTATGCTAATTTAGAAGATGCTGAAGGAGTTCCTCTGTGGCACCATGGGATTGGTGGCATCTTGGGAGCACTGGGATGCAGGTTCGATCCCTGGCTTGCCACAGTGGGTTAAGGATCCAGTGTTGCCACAGCTGTGGCTTATATCACAGCTGTAGCTGGGATCTAACTCCTGGCCTGGGAATGCCATATGCTGCAGGGCAGCCAAATAAGGAAAAAAAAAAAAAATGCTGAAGGACCATTGACAGAATCCCACTGCTTTTGGCCTAATTCTGTATTATTATTTTTTTTTCTTTCAACACACAAAATTCAGGTTGATAACCTTCAGTATCAAAGGACAATATTTAAGTTTGGGCATACCAACCTGTTATACTTTCCAAATGATTTTTAGGAACCTAATTTAATTTATTTTTAAAGCAAACGTCACGTGCTCAGAGGGGAAAAAAATAAAGAGACAGAAGGAAGGGAGGAAGGGAGGGGAAGGAGAAAAGAGCAAACTAGATACATCATTTCAATTGCATCATGACACAAATTCTATATCATTGCTTTGATAATAGTGACATCTAGTGGATACACAGTATTAATACCACAAGTGTCTTGGTTTCAGAATCCATTGCAATTTTTAAAAAGCAAAAAAAGAAGTCCAATTATATAGACATGGAGTAATCGAAATTCACTGATCCACTTACAGATATATGTTCATCTGCCAATATATTTCCAAATGGAAAGTGACTTTATTAATTCGAAAGTCTCAATCATTGCCAAAAAATAAAAAAAATGTTATCAGTTTATCCTTGGGAAAAGTTAAGCAAGGGCTGATTAGCAAAAGTGCATCCTGTGCATATTAAGAGAACAGATCACTTACGACATAATTTTTGCCCATATTCACTTTAAGCATTTGCTAACTGCAGATTTATTTATCATGTTTGTTTTCCATTTGATTCATTTGTCTATAACACGTAATTTGATTATGAATTAACCCAAGTCATAGTATAAACCTCTAAATAACAGTGATGATTTAGCTCGCATTACAATCTTCCATCAAATCGCCCATGTAGACTACTGATCTATGGCACTTTGAAGTTCACAAAGCTGTAATAGTGTTCCCATTTTTTAGAAAGTAAAAGAAGTCTCAAAATAATTAAATTAATTAAGCCGACAGAAGCAATTTCAATGAGACAATGAATCTAGAGACACAGATCATCTCGTTTCCCCACCATCCTCCCCTATTGAAATTCCAGAGCAAAAAAAAAAAGAAAAAAAAAACACCATGCTGGCTCCTGACATAAAAAAAAAATCCAAATTTCGATGAATTTCCAGATTTAGTGGGAATTATAATGGTAACAACAACCATCATTACGATTTATGGAGTACCTTCTACAGCAAACAGTATTCTAGGAAAATTTTACTCTTAGTTAACAGAGAAGGCATCTGAAGTACAGAGAGGTTAAATAACTTACCTAAGGCCATAATGCTAGGACCCTAGGAGTAAATATTAAGTTGCTCTCCTTTTGTCAGCATAAGTAACAACCAGTATAACATCAACTCAAATTTTTTAAATAGAAGTTTCTCATGTGTGTAATTGTTTCAATTAGGCAATTTTATTTATTTATTTATTTGTTTATTTATTTATTTTTTTCTTTTTGTCCTTTTATGGCCGCACCCACGGCATATGGAGGTTCACAGGTTAGGGGTCTAATCAGAGCTGTAGCTGCCGGCTTACGCCACAGCCACAGCAACGCCAGATCCGAGCCGCGTCTGCGACCTACACCACAGCTCACGGCAACGCCGGATCCTTAACCCACTGAGCAAGGCCAGGGATTGAACCCGCAACCTCACGGTTCTTAGTCGGATTCGTTAACCACTGAGCCACAACGGGAACTCCCAATTAGGCAATTTTAGATTTTAGGAGGTATTTTCCTTTGACTTGTTTAATGCTGCTGCTATTTTTAAACAAGATTGACTAAAGGGAGAACTAGAATTGGAATCAGAAGACTAGTAACTTATTAAAACCATGACTATATCCATTACACTAGATTTCTTACTCCCTATCTGACCAATTCCTTAAGACTCACACACACATACTCACATGTACCCTACAGGAATAATTTTTCATTTGCCTAATTTTTTTTTCAGGTAGAGAAAACGTCACTTTTTAAGAAGTACATTGGTTTCTTTGAGTTAAGCAAGGGATATTAAACTCATTTGTATCTATTTGGCAGTACAATATCTACAGTATTATAGGAATAACATAAAAGAGGTTATGGGGCAAATTACTAAACATCAATAAATTCATAATATTATTGGAGTCAGAGGGCTTATACCCCTAAAACTTGACTTAATAGTTACCTTAATTCTTTTCCTTTATTTTTCCTTTATGTTACCTTAATCATTTCCTTTATTTTTTCTATGTCAGGAAGCATACTGCTGGTAGGAAAAAGCACATTCTACTTAAGTAATATGAAGATCGTTTAAAAAGATAATTTGCAAAATTGGGGCAGAGTATGGAAACTAAAAGGAAGAGAAAAGCTTGGATGAGCAGAGAAATTTCTCTCTCTTTAGCTTGAAGGAATAGGAGGAGGGAGGAGGAACTGGAGCCTGGAAAGAGAGAGATATAGAAAGCACTGCATGGAACTAGAAGGACACTGCAAAATGATCCCAACAGACAGACATGACCTCATAGGGGAGAAACTGGGAGTACAAGCCCAATCCCAATCTCTGCATTTCCTCTGGTCCCTGCCATTGTTCATTCCCCTGGAGGTCACAGCACTGGAGCCAGGATGCATGACTGGACAAGGGAGTGTGCTCATACAGCTCAGCATTCAGGGCTGCATGGGCAAGAGTGGAGAGAGGTTCTAGAAAGACAAATGAGACAGATCCACCTCTGCTTTCCACAGCACTGGTAGGTTCTTCTAAGGAGTGTGCTTGAACTGCCTCTTGCCAATTTGAGATTGCACACATCTCTTTCCAATGCCACTTTCAGTGACTTCACATTGCTGGTTTGAGATTGGCTATTGTGGGAATACTTACAACATGGAAATCAGCAGATATTACAAAGTCAGCATTTTTGCTTTTTCCTGGGATGCCGTTTGCTAAAAATGTACAAGCACACCACCAGTTCTGCTCATTATAACACTCCAGATGTATATGTATTCCAAATATTCCAATGTATGTTGATTTTAAAAGTGTATGAAGGGCATTTTATGAAAAAGGAAATGCAGTGTCTTATTAAAGTGTTTTTCCGTAAGCTGAAAGGGTGTGAGAATGAGTCTGATACTAGCATTCATAGCCAATTGTTGTACCGAACCAAATATCAAACAATAGAACTCTAAACAATTAAATTATACTATGTGCATACAACTGAATACTATGCTGATATTAAAAAGGTATAAAAAGGTATAAAGTCTATACAGTAGTTTGCAGAGATGTCCAAGATGCAATGGAGTATTGTTAACTGGAAGTGGCAAGAGGCAGAAATTTATCTATCATATGTAATCACTCTTATGAGTAGAAGCGCAAATGTATTATACTTATAAAGAGAAATATTGGAAGGATAAACCAAAGACTAATAAAAATGGATACCTCTGGAGGAGAGGAAAAAATGAATGCAGTATATGGTAGTAAAGTGAGACTTTTCTGGATAAAAGTTATGGTTTTGGTCATAAAAAACATTTAAAAATGTCATTTCCTAAAAATTGAACCCAAACAAAAATAAGTGGATTAAACTGAATATCAAGCTGATGACATAATGCATGGATAAAAGGATTTCTTAAAGTGGCTTTTAACACAGCCTTAGAAGATGTATTTTAAGGGAAAATAGAACTTCAAAAAAATATTAAATGTCATCAAATATTCTAACTACTTGCATAATATCTTATTACTTTGGAAACAGTATGAATACAACGAAATGTTATGCAAAAAAAGGAAGTATGTTACTGTTGTTAGGAGTCGAGGTATCCACTACAAGATAAAAGGATAAAAAAGCAAAATAAAAATGTTATGCAATGCTAAATTTGAGTTGAACCTATAAAAATGAGCTTATAATATTTTCCCTCTAAGTTATGTTTATGAAAATTCTGAGAAGCAATAACAATTTATTACAGTGAGGAAATCTAGCACTCTAAATACCCTTCCCCTTCAAAAACAGGACTCCTTTGAAGAATGTCTAATTCCATGCTTAGAGCAGGAAGCATTAAGATAATCCAGGGTATTTTGTTGTGCCAGAAAGTAAGGAAGTGTTTTCGGAAAGGCATTCACATGTATGCAGTTTTTTTGGTTCCTCATTCAGCCACATAAAAATGAGCCTTGGATTTGGAACAATTCCTTACCAAGAGATAAGGAGCCCTCACAGTCTGCCTGGACTTATCACTCCTTGTGGGAATACATTTCTCTGTGTTAGAATCAATGTGTGCTCCTTTGTCCTTTTTGAGCATGTGTATCATATGGTACCTTGCCAGCCACCTATTCTAAACTTTCATGGGTGTTGGGGTGTGAGGGCAGGTAAGAGAACAGGGTCGTTCAACTACAGCAAAAGACAGGTTCATGTAGAACACCACACTGTGTCAGCTGTGGAGGGTGACCTGCTAGCCATGGGGGAACCAATGTCCACTCTTGAAACTCATCTTGCTCTGTCTCTTCTCCATGTCCATAAAGCTTTATTTCACTGTAAAACCATGTCAGTTATATCTTTCCTGGTGACCCTGAATCATGGATTTTGATTGCTGCTTATGGTGAAGTGGGACTCCTTCCCTGGAGGTGATAACAATTGCCATTAGTTTGACAAAGTTATCAACATAGAGGAACCAGTATGAAGGACTCTCCTGTGCCAAAGATGGGACAGTTTGAGCATCAAAGATAATGACTGCATTTAATAGAAATAAACTAAACATTTTTTAAATAATTTATGTTGATACTCAATTTTATTTTATTTTTCACTTTTTGCTTTTTAGGGCCGTACCCATGGCATATGGAGGTTCCCAGGCTGAGGCTGAATCAGAGCTAAAGCTGCTGACCTATGCCACAGCCACAGCAACATCAGATCCAAGCCATGACTGCACCTACATCACAGCTTACTGGCCATACTTTAACTCACCAGGCAGGGCCAGGAACTGAACCCACAACCTCATGGTTCTTAGTCAGATTCATTTCCACTGCTCCATAATGCGCAGTCCATAAGTGGATACTCAATTTTAATAGAGGAATTCCAACCCAAAATAATGACAACAATTAAGAAATTTGGAAATATCTAGGGCACCATCACCTTAATATGAAAACTACAAATTAAAAGGAAAATTAGAAATATTTGTTCTATCTTTCCTTGTATGAACTATAAATGAAGAAAAAAATCTTTTCAGAAGAATTCCTATTATAGTAAATATGGAAGAAAATTTTTAAATCATGAAGTTGCAAACTTTAATGAACTAATTCATTCAGGCAGCAATCATTAGTTAAAAAATTAATGGGAAATTTTAACAACGACTGGGTCCATTGGTCAATGTCAGAATCACTAAAAAATGTAACAACCTCCTGATGTGATTTCACATGAAGCACACAGCACCAACAGTGAAGTGTTCTTGTCCAAAGAGTTGAACATAAAACCAATAAAGCCTTCTAGGAGAACTTCATTTTATAGGGAATAAAGGGATATATTAAATGGTGCAAAGGGAAGCAATGAGAATGTGCAGCACTTACAAGACAATTAACCTAGTTTCTACATAAATTAATGCTGTTTAATGTAAAAGTGCTAGGGAAAATGGCCAAAAGACATAGACACTTTAACAAAGAAGATATAAAAACAACAGAGAAATGAACATTCAACATCGTTAGCAATTAGGGAAACACAAATTAACACCATGATAAAAATAGCTTTTCCAAGATGGTTGAGTATGCAGACCCTGAGCTCACCTCCCTTCCCAGGCACACCAAAATTACAACTCTTTATAGAGCAACTAATAATGAGAAAGACCAGAATCTATCAGTAAGATTCTCCTACAACTAAAGATATAAAGAAGGAACCACAGCAAGATAGGTAGGAGTGGTGGAGTTGAAGTATAATCAAGACACTTAGCCCATAATGGGAAACCCCCAATCAGGAAAATATTTACAGTTGAAAAGTTTCTCCCCATTGAGCAAGTGGTCTGAGTCCTACATCATGCTCTCTAGCCCAGAAAGATGAAGCCCGAGAACAGGAGTGTTTTGAAGGCCAGGGGTTCTTACTTTCAGAAGACACAAAGAACTGTGGGAAACAGAGACTCCATTCTTAAAGGGCACATACAAAATCTCACGGCTGGAGCAGTCATTTAAAAGGAGCCTGGATCAGACACACTTGCTGATCTTAGAGTGGCTCCCAGAAAGGCAGAAGGCAATGGGTACTTCTGCTGGGCACTTAGACACTGGTAGAAGCCATTTTTGGCAGCTCATTATACCACAAGGACACTGATGCTGGCAAGTCTCGCTCTGGAATCCTCTCTCCAGCTTATTAGCCCATGACTCAACTCTACCCACTAGGTGTTGGAACAAGTACTGAGCCACCTTAGGCCAAGAAACTAGCTAGGAAGAAACACAACCCCATCGACCAGCAAGAAGGCAGCCTTAAGACCTCCTGAGCGCAAAGCCAGTCCAGTACATGGCCCTGCCGACCAGACAGCTTAAGACCTGGCCACCTACACCAGTGCACAGGCACTGCTGCCCAGATATCCAGGACCCACAGCTAAAGATCCCAACTCTGACCACCAATGAACCAGTACTATCCTTGGAATCCCCTTGTAGTAGGGAAGAACAAATGTTACTCCATATTAGATCTGCTCCTTTTATTTTAACCCTACTTCAATCTTTGTCCTCTGTCATGTGTGCTTAGTCATCCTGGTTTTGCACCTTTTGCGAAAGGATGCTGCCTATATCCTGAAATATACAGGACGGCCTATTCTTAAGGCTATGACATTTAAGAGTATTACACTTTTAGATAAAAAGTTGCACAACTGAGAATTAACATTTGTTTTCTAGGTTCACAGAAACATTGTGACCTGACCTACATTGACAGCCACAAGAACAAAGAATCCGACACCAAGAAATTTGCAATAATTAACCATGCTCCTACCTCTCCTTGCCTTTAAAAGGGCTTTGTTAAAAGCCTTTAGGGAGTTTGAGGTTTGGGGGGGGTGGCACAAGCCACCTGTCTCCTTGCATAACCCTGCAATAAAACTTTCTCTGCTCCAAACTCCAAGGTACCAGAATTATTTGGCCTCAATATGCATCAGGAACATGTGTTCAGTAACATCCTGGGCCCTGGCCCCAACAGCCAGCAAGCCACGACCAGCTCTGGGACACTTTGGACCCCTAAGCCAGCTACACTGACATTAACCATAGCAATTTTTGAAGGGGTCTGGCTCATAAGACACAGAGACAAAAAGCAAAATAAACAAATTGGATGTAATTAAATTTAAAAACCACTGCACAGCAAGCAAGCCATCAACAAAATGAAGAGGCAACCTACTGAATGAGAAAATATTTACAAATGATACAAGTAATAAGGGATTAATATCCAAAATATGTACAGTTCACACAGTTCAATATCAAAAAAAATATACAACAGAATTAAAAATTGGGCAGAATACCTGAATAAATATTTTTCCAAAGAAGACATACAGATGGCCAAAAAGCATATAAAAAGATGTTCCACATCACTAATCATCAGAGATATGCAAATCAAAACCACAATTCGATATCACCTCACACCTAGTCAGAATTTTCATCATCAGAAAGACCACAAATAACAAATATTGATGAGGATGTGGAGAAAAGGTTATCCTTATACATTGTTAGTGGGAATGTACATTGGTATAACCAACATGGAAAACAGTATAGAGGTTCCTCAAAAAACTAAAACTAGAACTACCATATGATTCAACAGTTCCACTACTGGGCATATATCTGAAGAAAACAAAAATCACTAATTCACAAAAGATACATGTACCTAAATGTTCATAGCATCAATATTACAATAGCCAAGCTATAAAAGCAAGCTAACCAACAGATGCATGGATAAAGACGATGTGATATATGTATCACATATACATATACATACACACAATGAAATACTACTCAGCCATAAAAAGGATGCATTATGACATTTGAAATAACATAGGTGGACTTGGAGGATATTATGCTAAGTGAAATAAGTCAGAGAAAGATTCATACAGTACTTCAATCTAAAAAAAATTAGAAACAAATGAATATAACAAAAAAGTAACTTTCTCAGAGATACAGAAAACAAACTAGGATTTACCAGTGGAAAAAGAGAAGAGGGAAGGGTAAATGAGGTAAGGGATTAAGACATACAAATTCCATGTATAAAATATATATGCCATGGAACATTCTCAAGGATCAATCACATATTGGGGCACAAAGATAACCTCAACAAATTTAAGAGTATAGAAATTATTTCAAGTATCTTCTCTGACCACAATGGCATGAAACTAGAAATCACCACAGGAAAAGAAATGAGGAAAAACTAACTGCATGGATACTAAACAACACGCTACTAAAAAACAAATCGGTCAATGAGGAAATCAAGCAGGAAATTAAAAAGCACCTTGATACAAATGATAATGAGGACACATTATCTAAACATTCACTAAATCTGAAATTCAAAATCTATGGGATGCTGCAAAAGCAGTGCTAAGAGGTAAATCAGAGTGATACAGGCCTCCCTCAAAAGAAAGATGAAAAATCTCAAATCGAAATTTTAGTCCACTATCTAAATGATTTACAAAAAGAAGAACAAAGAAAACCTAAAGTAAGCAGAAGGAAGGAAGTCATAAAAATCAAAGAGGAAATCAATAAAATAGAGATTTGAAAAATAGAAAAAAATCAATAAAACTAAGAGCTGATTCTTTGAAAAGGTAAACAAAATTGACAAAGCTCTGGCTAGACTCACCAGGAAGAGGAGAGAAAAAACCCAAATAAAATAAGAAATGAAAAAGGAGAAATCTTAATGGATACTGCAGAAAAACAAACAAACAAAAAATAAGAGAATACTGGAGTTCCTGTTGTGGCTCAGTGATTAACAAGCCTGACTAGGATCCATGGGGATGGGGGTTTGAGCCCTGGTCTTGTTCAGTGGGTTAGGGATTTGGCCTTGCTGTGGCTAGGGTGTAGGCTGGCAGCTGTAGCTCTGATTGGATCTCTAGCCTGGGAACTTCCATGTGCCTCAGGTGTGGCCCTAAAAAGCAAAACAAACAAACAAACAAACAAAAATAATGAGAGAATACTATGAACAATTATATGCCAACAAATTTGACAACGTAAAAGGAATGGACAGCTTTTGAGAGACTTACAGCCTTCCCAAACTGAATCAAGAAGAAATAGTTAAATTGAACAGACAGATCACTAGAAATGAAATTGAATATATAATAAAAACACTCCCTACAAATAAAATCCAGGACCAGATTGCTTCACAGGCAAATTCTATCAAACATACAAAGGGCCGCATTATATGCTGGGAACTATAAAATCGTAATCAAGGAAATTAAAGAGGATTCAAAAAAACGGAAAGATATTCCACGCTCCTGGGTTGGAAAGTTAATATTATAAAAATAGCCATACTACCCAAAGCAATCTACAGATTCAATGCAATCCCTATCAAATTACCCATGATATTTTTCACAGAACTAAAACAAACTAGGCAAAAATTTATATGGAATCACAAAAGACCCAAAACTGCCAAAGCAATCCTGAGGAATAAAAACCAAGCAGGAGAAATAACCTTCTCAGGCTGCAGGCAATATTACAAAGCCACAGTAATCAAGACAGTGTGGTACTCTACGAAAACACACGTACAGACCAATGGAACACAATAGAGAACCCAGAAATAAACCCAGACACCTATGGTTAATTAATCTTCGACAAAGGAGGCAAGAATACAAAATGGGGGAAAAGAGTCTTTTCAGCAAGTGGTGCTGGGAAAAATGGACACCCATATGTAAATCAATAAAACTGGAACACACCCTCATATCATGCACAAAAACAAACTCAAAATGACTTAAAGACTTAAACATAAGACAAGCCACCATCAAACTGCTAGAATAGAACATAGGCAAAACATTCTCTGATATCAACCTTACAAATATTTTCTCAGATCAGTCTCCCAACAGAAACAAGAGCAAAAATAAACCAATGGGACCCAATAAAACTGACAAGCTTTTGCACAGCAAAGGCAACCATAAAAAAAAAAGAAAAAGACATGTTACAGAATGGGAGAAAATAGTGTCAAATGATTCAACTGACAAGGACTTAATCTCTAAAATATACAAACAACTTATACAACTCAAAAGCAAAAAAGCCAACAACTCAACTGAAAAATGGGCAAAAGACCTGAACAGACATTTCTACGAAGAAGATAGACAGAAGGGCAACAAACACATGAAAAAATGCTCAACATCATTGATTATTAGAGAAGTGCAAATCAAAACTACTATGAGGTACCACCTCACACCAGTCAGAATGGCCATCATTAATAAGTTCACAAATAGCAAATGCTGGTGAGGGTATGGAGAAAAGGGAACCCTCCTGCACTGTTGGTGGGGATGGAAATTGGTACAACCACTACAGAAAACAGTATGGAGGTACCTTAGTAAACTATACATAGAACTACCATATGACCCAGCAATCCCACTCTTGGGCATATATCCAGACAAAACTTTCCCTGAAAAAGACGCATGCACCCATATGTTCATTGCAGCTCTATTCACAATAGCCAAGATATGGAAACAACTTAAATGTCCATTGACAGATAAATTAAGAAGAAGTTGCATATATATGAAATGGAATACTACTCAGTCATAAAAAAGAACAAAATAATGCCATTTGCAGCAACATGGATGGAACTCATACTAAGTGAAGTAAGTCAGAAAGAGAAAGACAAATACCATATTATATCACTTATATCTGGAATCTAATATACAGCACAAATGAACCTTTCCATAGAAAAGAAAATCATGGACATGGAGAACAGAGTTATGGTTGCCAGGGTGGGAGGGGGAGGGAGTAGGTTGAACTATGAATTTGGGGCTAATAGGTGCAAACTATAGTTGCCTTTGGAATGGATACAGCACTGGGAACTATATCTAGTCACTTATGATGAAGCATGATAATGTGAGAAAAAGGGATGTATGTGTGTATTTGTGACTGGGTCCTCTTGCTGTACAGCAGAAAATTGATAGAACACTGTAAACCAGCTATAATGGAAAAAAATAAAAATCACTAAATTAAAAAATATATATTTTAAAATATATAAATTTAAATATATTAAATTAAAATACATGTGTATTGTAGCATACAATTTACATGATACAAGGACATGTTATATAGCACAGGAGATACAGTCAATATTTTATAATATCTTTAAATGGAGCATAATCTATTAAAAAAACCTTGAATCACTATGTTGTAACCCTGACATTCATATAATATTATAAAAACTATACCTTAATAAAAAGAAAAACATATTTAAAAACTGGCAAGTTACCACTACCCACCTGTTAGAATGGTTTAAATTAAAAGACATGATTATTCCAAGTACTTTGATGTAGAGTTTTAGATCATGTTGTATATTCAGTTTCTTTGTTTTTTGCCTTGTATTTTAAAACTTGGAATTTCATTTATATTCTCTTGGATGCCATTTGTTTAATCTCTTTCAGTTCTTTCATTTTGGGGAGCGTATACTGTACTGCTTTGTTTTACTCAGATTCCTAATACCCAAATCTAGTCTTATGCCTAAGATTCCCTCTTTTCTGGAAGGACTGTTTAGTTTTTATCATGAGTGGGCTTTGAATTTTTTAAAATGCTTTTCTGCATCCACTGATATGCCCATTTGACTTTTGTTTTTTAAGCCTGTTGACATGATGGATTTCACTGATTGATTTTTGAATGTTGATCAGGTCTTGAACATCTGGAATAAGTCTCATTGGACATAGGGTATATTGGATTTGATTTGCTAATGTTTTGTGGAAGATTTTTGCATCTATGTTCATAAGAGATACTGGTCTTTAATTTTTATTTCTTGTATTATCAAAGAATGAGTTAAGTGCTTCCTCTGCTTCTATTTACTGGTAGAGATTGGAAAGAACTGGAATAATCTCTTCCTTAAATGTTTATTAGAATTTGTTAATGAACATTTCTTGGCCTGGTGATTTCTGTTTTGGAAGGTTGCAATTCTTGATTTAATTTCTTTGTTAAAAGCATACACAAATAATCAAGTTCTCCTTGTATGTGTTGTAGTAGATTTTATCTTTCAAGAAATTGGTCTAATGCATCTAAGTTATCAAATTTCTGGGAATGGAATTTTTCATAATATTGCTTATTATCTTTTTCATGCCCATGAAAACAGTTATGATGCCTCTTTTCAACTTCTTATATTAATGATTTGTGACTTTTCATTTTTTTCTTAGTGAGCCCAGCTACAATGTTGCCAATTTTATTGGCCTTTTCAAAGAAATTTTGATTTTTTAGGTTTTCTTTATGAATTTATTCTTTTCAATTTTATTGATTTTACTTTAATTTTTATTACTTATTTTCTTCTACCTACTTTGGATTTAATTTGCTTTCCTTTTTCTCATCCATAAGGTCAAAGTGTATATCAATGATTTTAGATTTTTTTTTCTAATGTATGCATTCAATGCAACAAATTTCCCTCTGAGCATTGTTTTGGCTATATCATGAAAAACTGGTAAGTTGTATTTTCATTTAGTTCAAATATTTTAAAATTTATCTTGAAACTTCTTTGAACCATGTGTGACTTAGAAATATGTTGTTTATCTCCAAATGCATTTGAGATTTTGTCTTACTGTGATTTCTAGTTTAAGTCTATTATCATCTTTAGAGTATACTTTGTATGATTTTTATTCTTTTGAATTTGTTATGTGCACCATGTGTTTTTAAACTACTCTGAACTATTTATTTTCTAATTTTATTTGTTGGGAATTAATCTGTGCCAGAAAATCATGTCCCTAAATACTGTGAAATTTCATAAGATTTTGCCTGAATGAGTAGGAGACCAGTGAGATGAGGAGTGGGAAGGCATTTTGGACCAGGATCTCTGGTACTTTAAACAAAGCTCCTTGGCTATACATTAAACCATTGAGGCGGTCAAAATGATGAGTGTATGCTTCTTTAGGTTAAAGGTGACTGCCGAAACATCTGAAAACTAATCCAAAAGATGAAAATATAGGCACAGAGCAAATAATGGTTTGGCAAGTGGGGCTATATGTTGAACATCACAGGGCGGTGTCATTGAAAAGAAATGAAATGATCTGAGATGTGTTAGAAAAGTTCACACATCTTCTTTCTCCTGTGTTTATACCTTACTTATCTTCTCCACGTAAGAAAGCTTTGAATGACCTTACACATTTGCACAATGACTTTGCTGTTCTTTTATGCTTTCTGTTTTCCTAACAATTTGCTTTAGAACCTAACCTCTCAAGGCTGGAAACAATTTAACTGAGACTTGTGACAGGGTCTGTAAACATTAACATCATAAAATGGCTAATGCTGTTCTCCTATCTGTTATGTACAGCATATTCCTAGAACTTGGAATAGGTGATGTCGGACACTGAGTTTTCTTGCCATGGCCTATCATACAGAATAGCCCTGGAAAAATGGGATGTTTATTCCTGCCTCTTTTTGTTATGTGAATTGTCATGGAAATGGGCGGTGGACTCAGCTGGGAAGAAAATCTATGTTGTTATTATTGTAGGGACTTTTCTTCCACCTCTGCATCAGAAAGGCTGTCATAACTGCTTGAATCTCATGTCAAGGGGTTTGCCATGAAATCTCCAGAGATGGTTTCTGGCCAGATGAACATTTCATCCTCCAGCTGTTATATGTTGTTTGTTTGTCTGTAAGTTATCCATATCCCCCATGTCCTGATAGCATTAACGATGCAGATACACTTTGTAATTTTTCTTGGAAATTATCTGGTGATTTAACTGAAAGTAAACTTTGTTGAAGAGGTAAATGGTTTTTATCTACCTAAGAGCATTTCTAGCAAAAGAGATGTAAGTGAAATTATATTGTGATGAAAATTGTATCTTTTCTGTATTTGATGATTAGTTTCTTTTGGCTTGATTCAAAAAACATTAAGAGGAACTGACTTTTCCTTGCTGCCTTCCCAAGGAGGGGAAGGCAGCTGCCTTCCTCCTGCTTCCTATGTTTTGGACATTTTATTGTTTATTAGAGTCACCACCAAGAATAATGAAAGCGATAGAAATAAAGGATTTGACTAGTGGAAAGGTTTGTCACAGTGACTGATACAGTAGCTAGCAAAAGCTTACCAAGTATATAGAAATTTTCTTATTATAATGTCTCCTTATGATTCAGAGTTAGCAAAGATCTGGTTATGCATATAGAGATACTTATTATGACTACATGTCAGGAATTATTACAATTCACAAGTGGTTTTCTTTGTGTAAGATGTCTTATAGTATTTATTTTATTGTGAAGACTTTTATTTCATATGTATGAATATTTTCACTTTCTGTGGATCTTCAATATCCAATGACACTTGTCATTACTTCTGGCCCTTTTCCCATGCTAAAAATAAGTTTAGATGGCTTGAACAAAGATTCAGTACATTCTAAAATTGAGTTTTCCCACTTACGTAGGAAAAAAAAACAACCAGGAAGAATGTGCTTTTCAATAAAAATGCATTTTGATGTTAATTCTTCTAGAAATATCATAGAATATCCTTAATTTATAAATATTAAGCCAGAAAGTGTTGGCACTGTAGCAGACAATCAATCATTAGGTAACTTACATTTATCTTAAATTTAGTTATGATTTCACACATAAAAAGGAATATAAAACCCTGAAGGGGAAAAAAATAAGGAATATGGGAGGAGGTGGGAATAAGATTAGATAGAAGAGATTCTAGCGAAGAACAGTCATGTGACTCCATTAAAATCTGAAGTTTGTATAATTCATGATGAGGGGATTTTTCTTAGTTATTAAAAGCACAAAGATCATCTACCAATGAGGCAAGACCTCACCTCCTCCCATACAACTAAGAGCAAACTGGTTTGAAGGGTCTAAGTTTTAAGACAGTGCATTTTTGGATAGTTGCATTTTCTTCTATGGGTCCCAAGAATCTCCCCTTCTCACCATACCAGGAGAATAGCCCTGTTTTTCAGTCACCCAGTAATATGAGTCCTCTAGGTACTATAAAATAACTCTTATCTTTTCTTCAGTCAAGTAGCACAAATCTGATAGGGCAGAAACTGGGATGAGGAAGAGTCTGTATTAAGGTTCAATAAAAGCAGAGCCTAGTTAAAAGTCAGGATCCTGTTCCTAGCCAAAGGGCTAATACCAATAGGCAAAAATGGCATGGACCTGAGTTTACTCAAACAGAGAAGCACTTACGTAGGTTGAATGCAAGGGGATGTTTAGTCCTACAGTGTTTGTCTCATTTCCCTCACCCCTCCCTTCTGCCTATGGCTTTCTCCATCCTCATCTCCAGCTCTCTCATTTGGGAACTTTCTGATGTCTGAACAGAGCAGAGAAATGGCTGATATATTTCTTACTTTGGTTGAAGTGACAGTATCTCAGCTGAGACCCAGCTCTGTGGACTCTTCATACCCTCTAATAAAATATTTCGTTTGCATCTGCTTTGTTGGGTTATGGAAAAATCCCTGAACCTGCCATCTTAAGCACTAGCATCATGTTACACATGAAGTCTTATTAATAATACAGTCTGAATATTTCTTGAATCTCCCTGTGAATCTTTCCAATCCTACCACCACCACAGTGGCATAGACCACCATCGTCTTTCACCCGGATTTCATCCCTCTACTAACTAAACTAACTTTTCTTCCTTTTGTTAATGTTAACAGTACTTTATTGATATATAAATTACCTGAAGTAAAATATATAAACATTAACTGTATATCTCAATGTATTTTGACAAATGCAAAGATACATATAATCATCCATGAAAATGTATCAAAGAGAAACATAATGCAAGCCACATACGTAATTTTTAAATTTTCTAATAGATACATAAAAAAGTAAAAATGAAAATAAATGAAATTCATTTTAATAACATTTTAACAGAGTATATCCAAATTTTGTATCTTTAACATGTAAAAAAATTAAAATATCTTGAGAACTTTTATATTATTTTTATATTAAATCTTTGAAATTGAGAATTTTTCACTTGCAGTGCATCTCAACTTGGACTTGTCATGTTTTAAGTGCTCAATAATCTCATGTGTCTGTTGCTACCATATACGTCAATGTTAGTTATAGAACATATCACCCTAGAAAATTCCTTATGCCCTATTCTAGTTATTCCATTATCCTACAATTCAAATACCCTTCTAATTTATATCCCCTTAGAATAGTTTGACTATGCTTGAAGTTTACATAAATGGAATTACATGGTATTCACTCTTTTGTATTTGATTTATTTTGCTCAGATAAAGGCTGTATTATCCATGTTACTGCATATACTGGGAGTTTGTTCTTTTTATTGCTGAATAGCACAGGCATACCTTGGAGATATTGTGGCTTTGGTTCCATACCTCTACAATAAAGCAAGAACACAAGTCCTATGGATTTTTTTAGTTCCCACAGCAAATGAAAGTTATTTTTACAGTGCACTATAGTCTATTTAGCATTATGTCTAAAAAAAGTACATACCTTAATTAAATACTTTATTGCTAAAAATTGCTAACCATCATATGAGTCTTCAGTGAATCATAATCTTTTTGGTTGTGGAGGGTTTGAAATAGTGTAAGAATTACCAAAACATGATATACAGATATCAGGTGAGTAAATGCTGTTGAAAAAAATGCTGCCAATACAAGGCATAATTCTTCAATTTGTTTTAGAAAAAAAGGCAATAGCTGGGAAGCTCAAAACAGTAAAGTGCAATAAAACAAGGTATGCTCGTATTCCATTGTATGAAATAGCATAGTTAGTTTACCCTTTTTCAAGTTGATAAAGATTTAGGTTATTTCCAGTGTTTAGCTCTTATGATTATAGATATTATGAATATTCTTGTATATGTTTTTATGAACATATATATTCATTTTTTAAAAGTACATATGCCAAGAAGAGGAAATGCTGGGGATATTTTGCAAGATTTTTAACTTTATAAGAAACTACTAAATAGTTTCCATAGTGGTTACACTATTTTCCATTACCACTAACAATACAAGGGTGTTCCACTTAATCCATATCTTCTCCAGTATTTTGTATTTTACTATTTTCCATTTAAGCCATTCTAGTGAGGATGGAGTCACATTAAACTGTGGTTTAAATTTTCATTTTCCCAAGGATCCAGTGGCATGCAGCACATTTTCATATACTCTATGTGCATTCTTTTTTGTTGTTGTTTTTTGGTATTTTGTCTCTTTAGGGCCACACCCATGGCGTACAGAAGTTCCCAGCTAGGGGCCAAGTCACAGCTACAGCTGTCAGCCTACACCACAGCCACAGCAAGGCAGGATCTGAGCCACATCTGTGAGCTACACCACAGCTCAGAGCAACGCCGGATCCTTAACCTACTGAGTGAGGCCAGGGATTGAACCCGCAACCTCATGGTTCCTAGTCAGATGTCTCTACTGCACCACAATGGGAATTCCCTTATGTGCACTCTTATATAAGATTTGGTAAAATATCTGTTTAAGTCTTTCTTCCATATTCGACTTATTTCCTTTTAATTATTAAGTTGTAGGTCTTCTTTGTGTAATCTTTATATGAGTCCTTTGTCAGACATATGTTTAAGAATATTTTTCACAGTCTGTGACTTGATTTTGACTTTCTCAATACTGTTTTGGATAAGCAAAACTTAAATTTTAATGAAAATTAATTCACTGTTTTTATCCCTTATGGTTAGTGCTTCTTGAGTCTTGAAGAAAGAAATCTTTGCCTAACCTTAAACTTGTAAAATATTTTCTTCTAGCTATATAAATTTAAATATCACATTTAGGTCTATGAGCCACATCATCATGTGTTAATCATTCCAGTTTTAAAATATGTTTTGAAATTTGGAAATATGTTTCTAAATTTCCGTTTCTTCTTCAAGATTGTTATGACCACTCAAGAAACACATAATGTGCACTTTACTTCAACATAAATTTTAGAATATTTGTATCAATTTTTGTAGAAAATTCTGTAATTTTGACTGAAAGTGCATTAAATTTTCGGCTAATTTAGGAGAAATAATATCTTAATAAAACTAAGTTTCACATGTATTAATTAGCATATCTCTCCATTTATTTTGGATTTCTTCCAATTCCCTCAGCAGTGTTTTGTAATTTTTGGTGTGTTTTATACATTTGTTAAATTTTTAATTCTTTAATCTATTTTGTAAATAATGATTTTTAAATTTGGTTTTCCAGGGTTTTCTTTTTTTATTGACATTGATGTTTGTATATTGACTTTTCAATCCAACAATGTTGTTAATTTAACTAATTATTATTAGTAACATCTTTACAGATGGCTTGGCTTTCATTTTTGATACACAGAATTATGTCATTATAAAAATAAAGTGCAGTTTTATCATGCTTTATATTTCTATATTCATTATTCCTGTACTTCTTTTTTCTTTTCTCCCTTTCTTTCCCTTCCCTTCCCCTAACGGCACTGGTTAGGACCTACCAGACAATGTGGTGTTGAAAGTGTGTGTGTGTTTTTTTTTTTTCCTTTCCACATATTAGGGAGAAGTGATTTGCTATTTTATCATTAAGTATAATTATACTTGTAGGTTTTCTATAGATGTCCTTTGTCAATTGAGGAAGTTCCTTTCTATTCTTAGTTACCTGAAATCATTTTCATCTTTAACTGGTTTTTAATTTTAATTATGTACTTTTCTTTCTTCTACTATTTTTTAATTACTCAATGAATTTCATTACATTTATAGTTGTACAACAATAATCACAACCCAACCCACAGAATGGGAGAAAATATCTGCAAATTAATCAACTGACAATGGATTAATCTCTAAAATTTATAAACACCTTCTGGAGCTCAACACCAAAAAAAAAAAAAAAACAGCAACCAACCCCATAAAAAATTGGCCAGAAGATCTAAACAGACAGTTCTCCAAAGAAGATATACAGATGGCCAAAAAACACATGAAGATGTTCAACATTTTTAATTATTAAAGACATGCAAATCAAAACCACAATGAGGTACTACCTTACACCAGCCAGAATGGCCATCATCAAAAAGTCTACAAACAATAAATGCTAGAGAGGGTGTGGGGAAAAGGGAACCCTATTACACTGTTAGTGGGAATGTAAATTGGTGCAACCACTGTGGAAAACAGTATGGAGATTCCTCAGAAAACTAAAATTAGAATTATCTTTTGATCCAGCAATCCAACTCCTTGGTATCTATCCAGAGAAAACCATGACTCAAAAAGATACCTGTACTCCAATGTTCATTGCAGCACTATATACAATAGCCAAGACATTGAAACAACCTAAGTGTCCATCAACAGTGGAGTGGATAAAGAAGATGTGGTACATATACACAATGGAATATTACTCAGCCATTAAAATGAAAGAAATAATGGCATTTGCAGCAACATGGATAGACCTAGAAATTATCATGCTAAGTGAAGTTAGCCAGACAGTGAGACACCAACATCATATGCTATCATTTACATGTGGAATCTAAAAAAAGGACATAATGAATTTCTTTGTAGAATAGACACTGACTCACAGATTTTGAAAAACTTATGGTTTCCAAATGAGACAGGCTAGGGGTGGGGGATGCTCTGGGGGTTTGGGAAGGAAACGTTAATTATTTTCTTGATATCTTGAGATGATCATGTTTTCCTTAAAAATTAAAAATAGAGCTACCAAGTGATCATATGATACCACTCCTGGGCAAATATTTAGAAAAACATCATTTGAAAATATACATGCACTACAATGTTCATAGCAGCATTCTTTACCATAGCCAAGACATAGAAGCAGCTAAATGCCCATCAACAGATAGTTATAGTGTGTGTATATATATCATGTGTGTGTGTGTGTGTGTGTGTGTGTGTATATGTATGTATATATATATATGTATGTATATATACATATGTGTATATATATTTAGCATATATATATTATATATGTATACATATATATAAAATCATATTAAGTAAGCCAGAGAGAGAAAGACAAATATCATATGATACCACTTATATGTGGAATCTAAAAAAGATGATGCAAATGAACTTATTTAGAAAAAAACAGAAGTAGACTCACATAGAAAAAAAACACATGGTTACCAAAGGTGTATAGGAAGAGGGAGGGATAAATTAGGAGTTTGGGATTAACATATATACACTACTACATAAAAAAAGATAATCAATGAGGACCTACTATATAGCACAGGGAACTATACACAATATCTTCTAATAATCTATTAGTGAAAAGAATCTTTAAAAAGTACATAACTATGTACATTATAACTAAATCATTTTGCTATATACCCATACCTAACACAATATTGTAAATCAACTCTAGGTCAATAATTTTTTTAAAAAGGGAAAATCTCAGGTCATATATAAAATATCAGGAGTTAGAAGAGTCAGAATTCTCCAAACAAAAGATAAACAAGAAAAATATACACAGTTGAATAGTACTCAGCCATAAAAAGAATAAAATAATGTCATTTGCAGCAACATGGATGGAATTAGAGACCTTCATACTGAGTAGGTAAGTCAGAAGGAGAAAGACAAATATCATATGATATCACTAATACCTGGAATCTAATATACTGCACAAGTGAAACTTCATGCAGAAAAGGAAATCAAGGACTTGGAGAACAGACCTGTGGTTGCCAAGAGGGTGAGGGAGGGAGTGGGATGGTAGGGGTGTCTGGGGTTAATAGTTGTAGACTGTTGCCTCTGGGATGGAAAAGCAAGGAGATCCTACTGTATAGCACTGGGAACTATGTCTACCCACCTGTGATGAATCCATATATGTATGTGTAACCCTGTCACCATGCTGTGCAGTTGGGTATAATGGAAAAAAATAAATAAAATTAAAAAAAAGAAAAATAAACATATACTAAAACTAGAAAACAAGAGAATAATGCTTTCGAATTTTTGAGGAAGAAAGATTTTCAACCTAGAAATCCTTTCTCAGTGAAGTTATCACATCTCAGATAAACAAAAACACCAAGCACTTTTTCTTTGGAAGATTCTAAAACATCTCTTTCTCAAAGGAAATTATCAACAAAGAGAGTTTAAGACAGAATATAGGGGATAGGACACTAGAAAGGGTATATAAAATATCCTTGGTAGCTTGGCAGCAGGCCCAGGGGGCCACCCACCTAAATTTGAGTAGAAGAAAGGGTTGTTTAAAAAGAAAAGGAAATATAACTGACAGATAACCTCCTTTGTTTGAATAAACAAAGAAAAGATTTTCTGAGAGTCGAGGGATGTCTAAAAGTTTAGGGATGAGTTACTAATAGGTACACTGAAACCTGTGTACAATTTTAAAAGAGGCATTTATTAAGTCCAGGAAAAGCAAAAATTGTACAAGAAATAGAATAGTATAATGTCCAAGTACTCCTGAACTATATATAATTCTCATCTGCAAATAATATGTATATAATCATAACACTGCTCACACTGAGTACTGATCATATTTCAAGCCAAATATGAAATAACTTTACTGGTGGGGAAGGGAATGTGTGCCTGTGGGTTTAGGAGGAAAGTTTAATGAAGCTAAATCCTCATCTTACACAACAGAAAAGAAATAGGAATTACACAGTTAACAAAATAAGAAATTTGCCTATAAGTATACTATACGCGAATAACATACCATCCAAGCATACCTTTATAAAAATAAAATAGACCTAAAAGGATTCACCAGTCTTCTTGACATGAATTCTAAAGCTGAACGCATTTTAAATATAGCTTTGTTGCCTAAATTCAAATTATTTTATTGTCATCTAGGTGTACTAGCTAAACTTTTAGCTAAGGCTGAAATGATTTGATGGCATTTGGGCATGTCCTGACCAAGACATGGCACAGAAACACATCCACAGATACTTGCTGAAGATTCACAGAAAAAAAATTTTAGAAAAGCAAATAAGAACTTGTAAACCTGATCCATTTCTGGGAGAGGTACTGTGATTTGGGGTCAGAGAGATTTATGTTTCATTGTATATATATTTTTTTGGATATTTATTTATTTATTTTTTCTTAATGGATTTTATTTCAACTATAGGTGTACATAAATCATCACAAGTCAATTTTACAGATTTTGAATCCCAAACCCACAGTGCAACCCCCCACCCCCCAGATTGTCTTATTTGAAAATACCAAGGTTTTCCAAAGTCTGTGAGTCATTGTCTGTTCTGCAAAGAGGTTCATTGTGCCTTTTTAGTTTCCACATGTAAGCGGTAGCATTGGGTGTTGCTGTCTAATTGTCTGACTGGTTTCACTTCACATGATAATTTCTAGGTCCATCCATGTTGCTATATAAATGTCGGTAATTCGTTCCTTTCAATGGCTGAGTAATATTCCATTGTGTGTATCTTTCACAGTTTGGATTTTTTCTTTGTTTGTCTTCCATGTGTACTGATTAGCTCTTTAGGCTTTAATTTTTTTTAATTATATAAATTTAAGAAAAAAATTAATGCACACCAAAATACATAACCACTTTCTTTCTTTCCTTTTTTTTTGTCTTGTTGCCTTTTTCTAGGGCCGCACCGGCGGCATTTGGAGGTTCCCAGACTAGAGGTCTAATCAGAGCTGTAGCCAACGGCCTACACCACAGCCACAGCCACAGCCACAGCAACGCGGGATCCGAGCCGCGTCTGCAACCTACACCACAGGTCACGGCAACGCCGGATCCTTAACCCACTGAGAGAGGCCAGGGATCGAACTCACAACCTCTTGGTTCCTAGTCGGATTCGTTAACCACTGAGCCACGACGTGAATTCCTACATAACCACTTTCATTCCTTTCCCTGCTATAATTATCTATTTAATACATATTTTGGTACACTTCAAAATCCACTTTAGATTACTTTTGAAGGCTCTGTTTGTGGCCAAAGCACAAAACCAGAAATTTGAAAGAAAAAAATTTATAGTCATCAATCTGGGTGCACTTCTTTCTCTCATTTCTAAAGCTCTGAAGACATGTCTGCACATTTGTTTATAATATTGCAATATAATTTTGTACTATTTCAAAAATCCATATTTATGCATATTCTTCAAATTACATCAGATATATGCAATGCTCTATTATGTGGCTGCACAGTGTCTCGTTTTACCATTCCCCTCCTCTGACTGACTTCTAAAATCTAATCTCAATTTCAGCAGTGCTTAGTTTGCGTTCTATTTTCTGTCAGTATACCAATAGGTGGCGCTGGATAGCAACTGTAAATATTCTGGTTTTAGAACCTTGCTGGGGAATCTGTGCTCTAACACTTTCTGTAGAATGATAGTACTGAGCCCAATTAGAGAAGTAGTTCCAACTGTTTTCTCGGTAGTGAACATGCGTTTTTCACTATTGCATACATATTCTCTTGTATTCTTCCTCGTGAGCAATTCCAAACACATTTTCAAGATAAATGCCTGGAATTAGGGTGACTATATATGGTCCTGACAGGGAGAAGATAAACAGTTCCAGCAAGGGCTCCACCTCTTGGTAAAGTACCTGCTGCTCCACTGCACCAATGTTTCCTTTTTTTTTTTCTTTTGCCTTTTGTCTTTTTAGGGCCGCACCCGCAGCATGTGGAGGTTCCCAGACGGCCTACACTGCAGCCACAGCAACAAATGACCCGAGTTTTGTCTGCGACCTACACCACAGATCACAGCAAGGCCGGGGATCCTTAACGCACTGAACAATGCCAGGGATAGAACCCGCAACCTCATGGTTCCTAGTCGGATTCGTTAACCACTGCGCCACGACAGGAACTCCTGTACCAACGTTTCAACCATCAGGTGTCCAGCCCCACTCTGTGGCTCTGTGACAAGCCCTGTCTTGCGTCCTTCCCAGAAATCATCAACAAACACTCCTCACCACAACCGTATCAGATCTGTATTATTATCCACCTCTATAGATGAGGAAAATGAAGGTTGGGGTGGATAAGTGACCTGTTTAAACTTCTGCCACCAACCAGCTACAAAAGAGTGTCTAGCACTTCCTGCCAGAGAGACATAGGTTTGAGATCTAGCTCTTTTGTGGACTAACTGCTCATTTCTGGCAAGGATTTAACTTCACCAAACATTTGTGTACTCAACTATAAAATGAGAATAATAATATGTATCTCCCGGAGTTATTTTGGTATTAAATGAGATGACATATGCATGGTCCCTAATAAATTTGGAGGCTTGACATGAGAACATTGCTGATAAAAAGCATAAACAAAAACAACCACCAATTAATATTCTTCATTACCCTCCTGATTCAAATGCCTTCTAGGCTCCCATACCTTTCCTCTGCCTTCTAATTTAAGGTTTAGAGCTCTTATCACATACCAACCTAGACATCTCTATTTCTATAATCAGCAGTACAACATAACCCTTCTCACTCTGGATTAATCTCACTTTCCAGGAGAAAGCAGAGGCCATCATTTCAATCACAGATTATTTATGCTCCACAGGCATTCCACGTTTAAGAGGAGGAAACGTGTCTGTTGTGTGTCTCTGCTCTTCAAACCCAGGCTATTGTTCTATCTGTATTGGCTATTTCAAGGTAAATAATATAGTCACTTGTTCATTTTGCTTTTATTGTGGGGAGAGGTAACATTTTAGCTGTTTCCTCTTAAAGGAGCTGCTCTTATGTGATATTTATAGATTTTTTTTTTTCTCCCTCCTAATGCTAGCTTATCTTTCGGGTATTAGTAGAAGGATCACTGCCATCATTTATCATATCTGTTTTCTTATCATATAAGCAGACCAAAGCATTACAGGTTAACGGATTCTAAATGTTTTATCAGAATATGTGGTCATTAGCTCTCTCAACTCATTCATATTCTAGAGTACACTTTTGAAATAACAGTTTAGAATGGTCGATATGTAGCCAATTTATTGGCAAATAAGCACCTTACAGTAAGGTGGTTTACACCTACATTCCAAAGAGCAAGATGTCTATTTTTCCCTTTCTTCTCTATGTCCCCACGGAATATGTCCTGGTGATTGCCTTATGCAACTTCTTTATGCAATTTTAATGGACTTTGAGGACTGTGAATCTTAAGGAAAATTTTAACTAGATTGATTTGAATATCGTCAGCTGGCTTTTAGCACTTTTGTTTATTCTTCTGTGAATACTGGCAGCTCAAAGGTGGACCACTTGTCATCAAACCGCTGGGAATGGGAAATGTTAGTCCTATATGAAAATGATCAATATTTTTACAAAATTTACTAATACTTACTTTATAATTGAGGAATCCTTTTTAGCATGTTGAACTGCAGGTATCAACAAGGCAGCAGGTTTAAAACTAAATAGTATTTCTTGGTTTCCTAATATGCGTGACAACCACCCCAGCTAAAATGCTACAAACCTCTGATTCCTGGACTTCCATGGTTAGGGCTAATGAGCCAACATGTAACAAACTGTAATAGATTGATTCAGCAGTATAGATTTAATTCAGGGGACTCTCCTAGGAGCCACTGAGTGACGAAGTACCTGTGTTAGCTAAAAATATCCTTCTCTAAGCAATGGTTGGTGTGTGTGTGAGTTTGGAGACATTTTCCGGTGTTTCCTGGATTGCACAATGCACCATACACAACATAAACATCTGCTCATGCTTTCACTATTTTGGCAAGTACATTCTCCAAGAAAAAGTATGGTGGGACATCGATGAGGTTATATATCTAAACCAAATGATTGCTGATTCCTGCTACCGGATTGCTGTTTGTCTTATCCTTGGTGTGACAAGGCAAGTCCTGGGCATGGTGTTGGCCCAAACAATACCAATGAAAAGTAGCTTGCCAATAGAAGGACAACTACCAGGGTTTGTCCTACACATCCACACTGTCTTGGCCTTAGCTGTTAAGTGATCTGCTGAATTTTATTTGATCATTCAGATGATATACCTACCTCTGGGTAAACCAAGGGATATGTAATAGCTTTGTGAATAATCTATGATCCAGAAGATCAACTCAAAACAGTGTAACACACAGCACAAGTTTTATAAACAGAACATCTCAATTTGTAGCATAACTTACCAGTTTACTGTATAATCTTACAGAGGTTTTTGACTTCTTTGTGACTATATTTTCTCATCTGTTAAGTGGGAATAATAGTTGTTAATTTCTCACATTGTTTTGAAGCAGAAATGAGTATATGATGTCTAATACATAATGAATCTTTTAAAATGCCAGGTATTATATCCTGACTGAATCAAATATATTCTTTTAAGGGAAAAGAAGGGATCTATGAAACTCCCCTCATCAAGCTTCACACAATAACATTTCTGAAAAGCTGGTGTTATTTCTCAAGAGTCACCCATGTTTCCCTATGGTTCTTAACAATCACCTGTAAACACTAAACTTTGTTCTGAGTTTTATTTCTAGCCCCGTTCCAGGTCTCAAGCTCCATGCCTTTTGGTTCAGGGTTCCAACCTATATCATTTCATTCCTCTCCCACAAAAGTTTATCTACAAAAGGTATAAGTTTTAGAAAAAAAGACCTAAAAGTCTACATTATACAGATGACAGTTGTGCATATAATGAAACCAAACTATAGAAAAACTATTAGAAAAAAATGAGTGCTTTTAGCAAGGATAACTTGTTTCTATTTTTGGTCACGAATAGAAAAGAAAATTGAAAAAGACAATTTACAGTAGCATCAACATTTCAAATGTCTACATATGTCTACTAAAAACGTGTAAAACCTATAAAAACAGTATTGAAAGAAAGTTTAAAAGCCCTAATAAGTGTGTGTGTGTGTGTGTGTGTATGTGTGTACACCATGTTCATGGATTGGAAGATTTGTTGTCAAGATGTCAGTTCTCTCTATGGCGGTATACAGGAATCAGACTGTAATACAGACCTGCCAAAGGGTAGTTTCCTATCAATTGCCTTCAGCATGCTTGCTTTTTGTAGACTGCTTCTGAGTTTTTCCACCATTGCCTTGGTGCCACCTTATTGCAATGGTTCATTAGATGCCCCTCCATCCTCCCAGCAAAGGACCAGAACACTTTATAATAAAATTAGTCTCTTTATACACTCCTGATGACCTGTGAAGAACTAATACATGCCATTTCAAAAAATTATTAGTTTTCTATTAATTCTGAACCTCATGAGACACCTCTACAAAGCCTAGACCTTCACAAAGTTGAAACATTGATCTATGAAAAGCTTTATCTATATCATACAGAGCAATAAGTGGAATCTGAAAGGGAAACACTGAATTCCAGGAGAAATCCTAGGCCGGGATCTGAACAAGAGTGTAAGACTACACATTATTAAGCCATGTTAAAAATCACTCTCCTTTAAATAAACAATGAACATAACTCTTCCTGGCCTTCAATAAACCCCCTGTGATTGATTTTCTCTGCTTCATTTCACATTTGCTCTAATTGCTCTGGTTGCTGGCTTCATATGTCTTTTCACCCATTGATTATTTACTTCCAGATTTCCTTTCTGGCTTTCTTTACCCAGAGTTTCTACCCTGGCTCTGGTATTTTCCAGTGTCTTGAGTGAGAAAATTCTCTCTGTTGCCTCTGGTGCTAGCAAAATTTACCCTGGGCCAGTCTCTCAAATCATAAAATCATGATTAGTGGGAATTGAGACATAACTTAGAACAAATACAGAAGAGTAAAACAAAAAGACATAAGAATTTATTTCGGACAGTTAAACACTATATTAGGGGAAGCTTGAAAACATTATCAACAATAACCATAGATGTCTGGAGCACTGTTCAGAGCGAGAAAAAGCAGGAATAGATAATCACTCTGCTAGGAAGCAGGGATAAACAGATGACAAAAGGAAAGCAAAACTACTCTGTTTTTCCCTCAAGGAAAATAATCTCCAAACTGCAAAAAGAGAGAAAAAACATGCTTAATAGAAAATTGAAACTCAGGAGAGGTAAGGAGGTAGTGAGAGGCCCACAGAGACCTTAAATGGATTTTTATCTCTAGACTAAGATGAATTGCATCCTAAGTGTTGAGAAAACTTGCAGTTGTGATTGCCCAAATGTTGCCAGTGATGCTTAAGAATCATAGGAAATGGCAGGAGTCCTGCAAGACTGAATATGAATCATATTCTGAACAGAAATAAAGATACTGGGCTCTGCAAACTACAGATTAGATAGCTAATTGCCACAACTTCTTGGATTTGCCAGAGTAGTTAAAAAAAAAATGAAACATATACTTGAATTGTGCCTGACACAGTAAAAATTTCTAACATATACTTTAACATATTACTTCATCACAACATCCTTTTATGCAAGACAAGAATTATTATTCCAAATTTTTTTGTTGTTGTTTAAAAATATGGAAATTGATATTTTGGATAGATTGAAATACTTAGCAGAAGATGACACTATCTGCCAAGACTATTTTCATTTCAACCCTCTAGCACTCTTCAAGTTCCATTCTGATATTGGAATGCTGTTATAAATAAACTGTTTTCCAACTGCATCTAAAGAAAGTTGATTAAAGGTAAAATTAACAGTAGAGAAAGTGTTTCAGATTTGACAGCACAGATTTTATATAAACCATATGCAAAAGAGATGTATTAAAAGACAAATTTGTGAAAAATATGACTTAAAAAAACACACTATCTTCTTGAAAATCAAAAAGGAAAAGAAATAACCCAAATAAAAAAATGGGTAAATGGCCAGTTAATAAGTAAAAAAGTTGTAACTAAGCATGTAAATGCAAATTAAAACAAAAATATTGATGGATAATGATAAGAAATATTTACAATTCACCTTGCTAGTAAGGATGTAAAGAAATAAGAATTCCAATATACTACAAGTTGTTGTGTGAAATCATTCCCGCTTTCTAGGGGGCAATCTGCTAATGCATTGCAAAATTTCAAGCTGTATACAATTTATTCATTTCTGGAAATACCTGACTTCTGAAACTTTATCTTTAGGTAGGTTAGTGTAAGTACACAAAGACGTAGATTCCTGTATGCAATGGCCATGTTGCTTATAATGGAAAACAAGTGGAAACAGCTCAACTGTCAGTGAATAATAAATAAATTACAGTGTATGCATACAGTGAAATAAAATACATACATTCAAAAGGACAGTTATATTTATTACATTTGGAAACAAATGTGTATGTGATATATAGGTTAGTTTAAAAAGTATATAAGGTGATATTATTTATAAAAAAATATGTGGATTAAAATTCTAGAAAGGTAAAAAGTAAATTGTTTATGAGTTATACATGGGAACAGAATTTCTGAGAAACTTTTGGTTGCAATGGTTAGTCTTTAAAAATGTTTTTAACTTTGATTTTTAAGTGATATTATCATTTGAAACCAAGAGTAATTACTGCAAGGTTGCAATATTCTGTACTTGGTTCTTTTCCTGTGCAACACTTTAACCACAATTTTAAAAAGTCACAAAAAATACTGTTATCAATTTTTGTTTTTTGTCTTTTTTTTTTTGCCTTTATGTAGAGCTGCACCCGCGGCATATGGAGGTTCCCAGGCTAGGGGTCTAACAGGAGCTGTAGCTGCCGGCCTTCACCACAGCCACAGCAACGCGGGATCTGAGCCACGTCTGCAAGCTACACCACAGCTCACGGCAACGCCGGATCCTTAACCCACTGAGCAAGGCCAGGGATCGAACCTGCAACCTCATGGTTCTTAGTCAGATTCGTTAACCACTGAGCCACGAAGGATCTCCTACGGTTATCAATTTTTTGTTGATCCTAAACCGAAAGAGCCAATTCACAGTTAAGAAGATTAAATCATAAATATTATTTCAAGTTGGATGATAAGATGAAATTTAAATAAACAATAACTTACTAAAGATAATTAAAAACCAATGTTAGAATGGAAGACAGCACCATCCTCATCTGAAAAACCCTAAATATTTTAATTAGTTATCAGTTAAATGTGTGCAGATAGCATGATTTACCTGCTAACTTGAAATTTCTAGTGACATATAACACTCTAATAAAGAGAAAAGAGAGTTTGGATCTAGAGAGGTAAATATTAAAATATTCACTGCTGAGCACACAAAAATACACTGTGAAAGTGGCAACTATTTTTCTTACCCTCTGATGCCTCAATCACTACACAGAATAATTTCTGATACAAAATAGACACTAGGTAAATTTTCATTTAATGAACAAATCAGGGGTAGCAATAGTACTGATTTCTCAAGTGAATACTACATTTGAAAAGGGAATTTCACCAATTAAATTATGGTAGGGCTATGAAAAATGCAGGAAGCATGTGGCATGAGAAATGCTTAAAGACTAGAAAAGACTCCAATTTCTATCTTAAAAGGCAAAGAGAGATGGGTATATGGTGGCCCTCTGTCTTCAAGGGTCTGAAATTATCCTATGCAAGAAGGACTACACTAACTGTATATCACTAGAGGGCAGAAAACTGGTAAGAGCTTTTGATCTATAAAGACATATGAGTACAAGTTAAACTTTGCTAACACTCACGGGTTGCCTAAAATTGTAAATATTAATCTCTTCAGCCCTGCCAGTATTCAAACATCACTTCTAAAAAAAGATATTAAGGGCATTTTTGCGTGTCATAGAAGATCGAGTGATGGCTAAATCTCTCCTCACTCTGCCTACTGAAAAGCATTGCACTTGGTGTTTTTAGTCCCAATTGAATAGTGCTGAGCTATCAGAAATGGGCTTCAAGGCAATGCATTTACATTTCCGATCCTGCCTTTCCTTCTGGCAAAACTATCATTATAGCTTTCTAACCCTTTGGTAATGAAATTAATGTCACAAGAAGAAAACCCCCACCTCCCATAAAATTTCATGAACCTATGATTATTCATTAGCATATACATTCACATATATACACACAGACACACACACACAGTACAATACCCGTCTTTTATTGACTGGTATTTACAACTTTTTTAAATTAGTTTTAGAGACCAAATCATGATGCTGTGCTGGCCCTGGTACCAGAAATTCTTCATTAATCAGAGAATTATTCACCATCTGAATTTTAAAAAATCTAATAAATCAACACTGCTCTAGATTCAGTCCATCATTTTGAGTAATAACAACTACAGAAAATTATGGGTTTATGTCCTGTCTGGAACCTCATAAGTCAGAACTACAATACGCTTAAAGCCCATTGAGGCCTCTCAAGTAAGACATATGAAGCTATTACTCATCACAATCTGTGAAGCAGCTGTATATCACTGTTAATAGTGATTTTGTAAATATTACAAAGTTGTACCTTTAAGAAGAATCACTAAAAACAATGCTATGTCACACACACACACACACACACACACTTCCTATGGCTATATGCTTACTCCATGTCGTTATCTTTGAAGGAGGCATTAGAGGAAATGAACACTTCATGAAACTGCAGAGTACAACAGAGTAAAGGACACTAAGTTGCTCTCAGTTCGGTTTCTCCTCAGGTTGTATTTTAATGATTTCTAATACCCCTATGGATTATTTTCATCCATAGGCCAATTTGTATAACTTTAATAGTGTTTGGTTTCTTTTTATCCTTTTTAAATCACCCAATTTAAATTTATGAAAACTTCTTGAGGTAAAGCATGAGTCTGGGTATCAGGGATATCAGAATGCTAGTCCTCATTGTCACCCTGCTGCTCAGGAAGGCTGTGACCTTGAGCAAAGCACATGCCTTCTGCTGCTCAGTCCCTCATCAATAAAACAAGGCCATTGGACGTGTGGATCACTAAGGCCTTTCCGGCACATTCTTCATCTGTGCCTGTTTAAACAAGAAATAATTTAGGATTTGACTGACAACCGAGGTCAATATTATGCACTAAGGACAAGAGAAACATTTAAAAGTCTCTCCTGTTAATCTGGATGTCTGAGATAGAGATCCCTAGACACAGATTCTGAGTCAAGGATTCTTACAAAAATGATTTGTTGGAAAAACTAATAGGCAAGTGAAGAAGTAGTATAAGGAAGAGATGAATGGAAGTCAAGCAAAAGTGTAGAACTAAACAAAATCACACAGGATATAGTATGTTTGGCCCAAGTCCACATGGGAGTATCAGAGACAGAGGAGATTGTGGTCCTAATGACGATAAAAGAGATGCTCATAATCCATCCCCCAAACTCATCAGACCTTGGTTAAGGGCTTGGATCCCAGAGGGTTGCAAATCGCAGGCCTTGAGGTCCCAAGCTTCTCTACTAGAATGAGGGTAACTTTCACAAAATGAGGTAGAATCTGGATTCTGGGAGTGAACACAGTCAGGGAACTGAAAGGCACCAAAAGAGTAAAGCAATCTGAAAGGACATCAGAGGAGGATACAAAGGTCAAGAGGCTCAGCCTCCATCTCCAGCTCTTCCAAAAAGCAAGCAATGAAAGCATGTTACATTCTTTTCCCCAAAACATCACACTCATTACACATTCAATAAAGGTATCTGAGCACCTGTGGCTGCCTGACAAATTATACAGGGGTAAATAAAGGAGACAGGGTTTCTAGCCACCTGGACCCTGTAGTACAATGGAAGAGACAGATTTTAACTATAAATTATGATAATTTTATGAGGTACCATGATGAGCTGTACTGTGAGAGTGAAATGAGGGGTTCATTATAAAATTAGAAGTCAAATAAGGCTTATATGAGATAGTGTCATTTAAGCTAAGACCGGAAAGATATGCAAAGAGCCAGAAAAATAATTTAGGAGTCCGGGGCAAGGAAAGTATTCAGATAGAAATACCACATACAAAGATTCTGATGTTAGAAAGAGATTGACATGGTCCAAGATCTGAAATAAGGCCAGTGTGGCTAGAAAACTGTAAGAAAGATGGAGCAGAATGAGTTTCAAGAGACAGATGAGAGTAAACCCTCTTATGCCATGTGAAGATATTTACATTTTATTCTCAGTGTAATAGGAAACCATTTAAGCGGGGGATAGACATGATTCAATGCAAAACCATTTCAAACAAGAGAAAATATTTTTAAGTAATACTGATTCTGGTAGAGAATGAATCAGAAAAGAAGTAAGAATAGGAATAGCAACGTGTTTGGAGGTTATTATGGTATTAGGTCTCGTGAAAAAAGATGGTAAGTTGAACTAGAATGATATAGAAAAATTTATTTCTTCTCATGAATCCAAATTTAAATCTCAAGAACTCCTTTTAGAACCAACTATAAGAATAAAAATAATGAGAATACCTGATTATTAATATGAGAAAACAGAGGTAACTGTGAATTTTCATATTAAAGATACAATCAGCCTTTTTATGGTTGGAGCCACAGGAAAAAGGAAGCAGAAAAGAGTTGGCCATGGCTACCCCAGGAGAAAAGCCCTGGGGCAATTCACTCTTAGTCTTACAGAGGCAAGAAGGAAAGAGAACAATACCTAAGACAGTAAAAAGTGGTGTAGCCTATTCCCCAGGCAGAAAAAAAACTATGAATTATTTTCTATTATAGTTATTAAATTAAAAGGGAGAGGATAGAAGAAAGTACCAGTTTCATGATATGAGTTAACTTGTATTCTTACTAGGAAATCAAAACAGATGATCAGTTCCCTCTCCCTTATATCATAATTGCACATATATGTGTGGGAAGTTGAGGGGTGATCGTAGAAAAAGGGTACACATAGTTGGAGAGTTTTGAGTGAATTTTATCCTCTAGGGTAGAAAAACATATAAAGACAATCATGGGATTCTATCATTGAAGAACAAAGAATGGACCCTTTAATTATACTGGTAAGATCAAGGAAGACAATATAAATAGGAAAGTCATGTACTAAATCCTGGAAGTGAGAGTGAGCATGGCTTCTTAGGGGAAGAAAAAGAGTTATAATTTAATTGAAATAAAGGATTTGCAAGAGGCACGCACAAGAGATTGGAAATAAGAATGGCTTAGGCACAAGAAGCCTTACATGACATGCTAAGGAGGTGGGCAGTGACTTGACAGTTTGATGACCCACTGAAGAAGGTCTGGCACTGAAACAACATGGCCACATTTGCATATTAGAAAAAGTCATGAC
>PVHT021183519.1:14267871-14316567 GCA_004024745.2 Catagonus wagneri
TGAGCAAGGCCAGGGATCAAACCTACAATCCTCATGGATGCTAGTCAGATTCATATCCACTGAGCCACAATGGCAACTCCTGAATTTGTTTTGAAAAAGATCTGGGAAATATCTGGATAAAGAAGAAAACCAGACAATTATTGGTTTGGAAATCAAAACAGAGATCTGAATGGAATATATTGAGACCTGCCCAAAACACTTTAAGCCAATAGATTATTAGATCATGTGGGAAATGCCTGAGAAGGATTAAAACTGAACCACTCAGAACCCCCATTTGAAATATAAACAGATGAATAAAAGTTCATATGTAAGTCAAGAAAAATCTTCTATGAAGTAGGAGGAGAACCAGGAAAGATAATTGTTAGGCAATCCATGAAGGAGAAAGATTGAGGAAGGAATGGTCAGTGAATCCAAGTGCTGCAGAGATACCAAATCTGTTAGGACTGAGGACTACCCACTTGCTGGCTAGCAGCTCAGTAGAGAAGAGTATTAGCAGAGAGAACTCAGACTTTAGGAAGAGGAGAAGTAAATAGGAGCATGGCAGTGGAAAGCAGGAGGGAAAATAATAATTTAAAGAAACTAAAAACTTGACTCTGAAGTAAAAGAGATTAGATTTTGGCTAGATCCTCAGGTTTTCGAGCATATGTTTTACATCTGTCAGTCACCTATACAACCTACAATGCCAGATGAAAACCACAGGTACTCTGGAATTCCCGTCATGGCTCAGGGGTAACAAACCCGACTAGTATCCCTAAGGACATGGGTTCTATTCCTGGCCTCACTCAGTGGGTTAGGGATCTGGTGTTGCCATGAGCTGTGGTATAGATCGCAGAAGCCACTTGGATCTTGTGTTGCTGTAGCTGTGGTGCAGGCCGGCAGCTGCAGCTCTGATTCGACACCTAGCCTGGGAACTTCCATATGCTGCTGGTGTAGCCCTCAAAAGACAATTAAAAAAAGAAAACCATAGGCACTCTGCCATATATGTCCAATAAATAAATTAAATGGATGTTTAGAAATTTTTTTACCGTTTATTTGTTTTTATTTGTTTGCTAAATTGGAAGAAACCTAAGCATACGTTCATTCTGAAGGGAAACAAGGAAAGGTTGAAGATAGAAGCAAAAGTAGGGAGTATAGGAAGGAGACACTGACTGGGTCTAGAGGGGAAGTGAAAGGCACAGGGAAAGGCTTTGCCTTGACCAGAGGAGGAACCTTTCTTCCCATCAAGAGCAGAGAGACAGCAAAATGGTACATTTGTGAGAAGTCATCTTCTCAAGGAGTGTGAAGGTGCTATTCATTTGACCAGTATTTGTCTAGTGCCTCCTGATTGCCAGCCACCATGCCAGGTGGCAGGAATGCAATGGTGAGCAAAAACACAAGGCTCAAGCGGCTCAGGGTTTGGAGGGGATGAGACAACCATTATTCAAATAACCACAGATATATTATCATTCATTAATAATGAACGGTAACAAGGAGAAAAGTACAGTTTTTTTTTTCCAAAAAAGTGTACAGAATACCTGCTCTTTGGTGAGATCATGTAAGACATCCCAGAGGAAGATACGACTGAGCTAATAATTGAAGAGGATATACAGTTATGTAGGAAGGCATGATAGGAAGGATATTCCAGACAGAACAGTGGTTCGAGTGACAGTATGGTGTTTTAAAAATGCTGAGTTTTTGAACTTTGGATTCCGTACATCTGATCAACTCACTTTAGCAAGTGGATTTAGAGTGGATACTTGGCAGCAGAAGTGGTCATCCTGAAATGTCTTCACCTCCATGCCTCCACCTACCACATTGCTCAAGGGGACTTACACATGGGTAGGGAACAGGGTGAGCTTCAATGGGAAAATAACAAGAGGAGTCTCAAGGACTGATTTCCAATGAAGCATATTTCCCGGGGCTTGAATTGCTATACATATTAGTCATACAAGTTCTGTACGTGTGAATTTTGAGGGTCTTCTTCTGTTACAGCTACTAAGCAACTAGTTACTTAAGCTGTATTTAGAGGAAAGTATGAAGTATGTGGATTTAAAAAATTAAATATTCACATATTAATGTAAATTAATATATTGTTTCACAAGAAATTCTATTTCCTGGGGCTTCTCCATTGGTGAAAGCAGACATCAGTAAATATAAAGTGATAAAGCCACTAGAGACTGAAGGGATTGTTTTAATCGGGTATACTTTTTTCAATAAATATTTCCATGACTCTCCATTCCTGATGCCAATTCCTTAATTTACTTAAGCAAGTGTGTCTTTATTCTTCACCTACGTGATTCTGATCAATGAATTTATGTTTTCGGAAGCAGAAATGCAAATCCTGGATCTGGCCCATGAAGTGGCTAGTCAGGGAAAGTCCAATAGTTGATTTATTGTAGCTGTCACAAAGGAGGAAAGTATATTGCTAATAAATAGCAATTAGCCACATATTTTAGGCCAAGTGGAAACTATTACTCACTCTAAGAGTTTTTGAACTTTGAATTGTCTACATTTTATTCACTCACCTTGGCAGGTTATTATTTCTAGAAATCATTTGTCACAATGTTCATATACATGAATATTTTTTTCCTTATGTTTCTCACAGGAAGTTTGAGCCAATTCAATGCTCATATTGATTTAATTATTTTTTCCACTTGTCATTGTACCCAAACGATTCTAAATCAGGCAGTCTGGGGAAGACAACAGAGTTGTGGAGGCATTTGCCAATGGTGATGAGCTAATAAGACTCAAACTCATATTGAATTTAGGGAGCCAGGCTTAAATCTGAGCTAGAAATATGACAATGAACTTTCCCAAAGGGATTTATTTAGAGCTGATATTTGTGCCATATCCATTCTTCAGAATATTTTTAATTTTATAAACTTCAAATGAAACTGAATCTTCATATTCTGTCCAAAGACATACATATACTTAATGCAATTTCAATATAAGTTAAACTTAGATGAGGCTGCCAAATAAATCATCACAGTCATATATTCAAAGAAATCTAGTTAAAAGAAATAACAATAGAAAGTTAGAGTTGTCTTAAAAGTTGTGAGCTTTCTGTCACTGAAGGCGTTTGAGTGAAAACCAGAAATGCTGGTTGGTCCTCTAATCAGAAATTCTGTAGAAGGTACCATGCACAATTTAAATAATTGTTTAAAATATTCCCTCTAGGATTACTTTCAATATTCAGTAGCTACAATTCTCGAAAATTGATGGGTGAAAAATATTACCTAACATAGTAATTTTAAATCATGTATACTTTTAAACAAGGTGGCATATTACTTGGGATTCTTGGCCACAAGTACCTGCTAAACCCTTAGCTAATATAAAAGGAATTAGTGATGTCATGGCTGACAGATTGGAAACTGGAGAAACAAGATTGGGAAAATGTGTTGACCATGGAAATCTAAACAATGACAGCCACAACCAGTTCAGAATAGAGGTGTAGTCTGAAGAGAATGTCCATCCATTCTGCTGAACTCAGCCATCAAGGAATACTGAAAACCAAGGCCATATGCCAATCCTTTTGCAGATCCCTATCTCACAGGATTCTATAAATTTCCTGCAAACAAATGTTGTCCCTTCTTTTTTGCATCACTCCTTCCAGAGTTTAAGCTTTGGTTGGAACACCAATCTGTCAAAGAATCAGATATTTAGATCCTATATACTAGGGGGAGAGACAGAAAGAATGTGTACCCCTTCAGCTGAATAGTGAGGATAAGGCATTCTTCCAAAATGGGAAGAGAGTTTGGATTCTGATAGTCAAAACAAAGTTAAATATCTCCTCCAAAGATTCTTATTGAATCTTTTAATATTCAATATTTTGTGCCTTTATAATGTTGATGAGTCTTTGATCCATGAGGGGAAAAAGAATTTTGTGACTTGTGTATATTTTGCTTTACTTGCAAACTTTGTTATTCCCCATCTCCTGAAGTATTTCCTAGAGCACTACTCTAGTTTCTCAGTAGAATACTCTAGGTAATGACCATTCATCACGGAGTATTCTATACTTTTATTCTATCTAAATAGAACAAAGTAATCAATTTTAAAGAAATAGATGCCTCTCCTCAATTCACGGTTTCCAATTAATTACAGGTTTCCTGGGAAACGCCAGGATTGCTTACAGCCCGTTGTTAATGATCTGAGGCTTCCTATTCTGCTAAATGTTAACTGTGGTATGGAAATGTGATGGCGTCTGCATTAGAGTTCACTAATCTAAATAATTATACCCACTCCGCACATTTCATATGCCTTCACTTAGGTAGGATCGAGTATCAGTTAATATGAATCCTTTCTATAAAGCTACATACTCAAGAGGCTCCCTCCAAACTGGACAAGCTCAGATTCTCTTTCAGAAAAAGCATCTGTACCGGTGCTGTAAAGGTCTAAGTTTTTTTGATAATGCTGGCATATATTTTACCACCACAGGACTCCTCCTAGCACTGTGACCTCAAGGTAACATAAAGACAGCAGAAACTAGTATGCTTGCCTTATTTGGAAAAGCCTTATTTAAAAGCAATTAATAAAATTCAGGTCAAATTCAGTTAACTCATTCCCATACAACCCTCATACTCTAGTTCAATCATTAGAATAGACTTTATCCCACAAGAGAAAGGGGAATTATTTGAAAAGAATGCAAAAGCAAGCTTCACCCCCAATTTAGAGCTATTTTTCTTTGGGGCTTTCACCCAGGATATTTTTTTCTCCTTTGTTCCCTACCATCTTGTGATACAAAGCACATGCTAATGAACTTGGGGCAATTCCAGGCACTCCCCTCACTCTTGCACTAAGGCTGTTACTTTTATTTATTTGTGTCTTCCTCATCAACCAACATCCATCATTCCACAGAACGGACAAATGTTAAAAAACATAAATACTACACACCAAATAAATGAAATGTAAAGAGTTCTTGCTGTTACCTGCCAATTTCACTATGCTCTCAAACGGAAGCTACCAACACATACAAGAACAGAAAGGAACACTAGAAATTACTGGGTGGTACCATTCAAGATTTTTCAAATGTAGGACATTCAAAATTTGAAAATTAGGAAAACAATGAAAACAGAAATGCGAACAAAGACAGGCTTCCTCCAGTGTAAAATCAGAAAAGTCTGACTAGTATATGCATTTTAAACATCAAGAGAAACTATGTGATAAATGTAAGCTGCTGTCTTCAATAAATGGCATATAGGCTTCAGCAGCTCACAGCTTCAAAGAACATCTAAAAATTTATGTGTGCGTGTTAGTGTGTGAGAAGCAGATGCCAAGCTGGGATTAAATGCTCAAGGATTTTATGAAGGGAAATGCTTGTATGAGAGAAAACAGGGAAGGAGAAGGAAAGGCTGGGTAAAACATAAGACAACAACATAAGTCTGACTCCAGCAAAGGGGAAAGGGAGGGAAGATTGGGTTAAGCACAGCAGAATGCTTTAGAGTCTAAGGAAAGGTCAGCACAGCTCTCTGGTAGTTCTGGAGCCAAAGCTGTCCTGTCACAGGAACATCCTACCATACCTATCCCTGCTCAGTCATGTGGGCATAGCCCTAGGAATGGTCATGAATTTCAGAGCACAGAAGCTTAGACTTCTTTGAAATATTCTTTCCAAAGTTTTGTCCATACAGTGAGAATATTTTTCTGTGTCATTAAAATGGATCAAACATAAAAACTTCTGAGAGTTCTCCTTAACTACAGTCTTGGAGTAGAGGCTGGCAAGAAATCTGGATAATTGCTAACAATTTTATTAATCTCCCTTTATTACTGTCCAATCTCTATATAGATTCAGCTCAATCCATTTTGAAAGTTACTGTTTTTTAACTTTTACTTTCTTTCACCTACTTATGCCTCGATTTTCTATAATACTTCTTTCTATTCAAATTGTTCATTTGAAAGTATTCGCCAACATCTCGTTATCGAATACAATGTTAGTTTTTAAAAATATGAATGCATTCTAATGGAATCCTACCTAAAGTATCTAAGTCTTGCAGGCTCCCCTTGAAATGTGACGTCCTTGACTTCTGTGACTCAGGATTATTTCAGTGTTCTAGGTCTCTATGTATGTATGCATTCTAAGCGTTTTTCATTAGATCCTTTCATATTTCCCAATCTTTCACCAAGTTGATGCCCTTAAGACAATTTATCCCTAAATAAGTTTTCACTTAGAGTCTTAATTATTTCCTCCATTTCCAAATCCTAATTGTATCTATCCTATACCCAAACTACTTTTGCAACACCTGACATATCTTTGCAAGTATTTCTGGACATTTCCCAAGGAAGGTTTCAAAGATATTTTAAATGGAACATCTCCAGAATCTAATAACTTCTGTTCTACTTTTCTTATTGTAGGTAATAGCATCACCCATGAATGAAGTTTTAAGACATTTTTATTAATTTTGACTTTTCTGCTCTTATATCCCTTCTGAGGCTAAACAAAATGGTTCAAATTTGCCCTAAATGTTAGTCAACAGATATAGCAATATTTTTTACTTTTCATATTTTAAAAGTTTATATTTTCCATTATAAAATAAATATATTTTAAGTAAATTATGTATACATAAAATAGAAAAATTGAAAAAATACAAATTCAATGTAAGCTTTTAAATTATTCCCAATCTTTTAATATTTTAAATCATGCTTATGAACATGATTACATGTAAATATTTACACATCTGTATAGATATGTAAAAGCCTAGAAAATGAATCAGTGGCCTAGATGAAATAAATAATTTTGCTAAAATATTATATTAGAAGAATAAAACTAAAAATAATGTATAAAAGTGTTTGATTTTCAATATAATTACATAATAAATATTGTTTTATAAAAATATTTTATACATTCATATTTATTTCCATTTGGTAAATTCCTATGAGTGAATAATGAACTGAACTTTTGTTTTCAAATACATAGAAAAGTCACATCATTAGAGAAATGCAAATCAAAACCACAATGAGATATCACCTCACACTGCTAATGGCTATTGGCAAAAAGACAAGAAATAGCAAGTGTTAGCAAAGATGTGGAGAACAGAGAACCCCTGTGAACTCTTTATGGGTATGTAAATTGGTAAAACTAGTATGGAGGTTCTTCAAAAAATTAAAAATATAACTGTCATATAATCCTCTTCTGAGTATTTATCCAAAGGAAAAGAAAACACTAACTCAAAAAGTTATCTGCATCCTATGGTTCACTGACAAGACAATAAAACAATCTGTGCCCATCAACAGATGAATGGATAAAGAAAATGTGATAGGTAGATAAATAGATACATAGATAGAGATAAAGATATAGATATATGATATCTTGACATTTACAACAACATGAGTGGCCTTAAGAGCATTATGCTAAGTAAAATAAAGACAAGTATTGAATAGTCTCACTTATATATGAAATCTAAAAGAAACAAACTCGTAGATACAGAGAACAGACTGGTGATTACCAGAAGTGGGGGGCAGAGAGTGGGGGGAATTGGATAAAGGTGGTCAAGGGGTATAAACTTCCAATTATAAGATAAGTAAATCCTGAAGATGTATAGGTATACCTCGGATATATTCTGGGTTGGGTTCCAGACTACTGCAACTAAACAAATATCACCATAAAGTCAGTCACATGATTTTGTTTGTTTGTTTCCCTGTACATATAAAGTTATGATTGCACTATACTATAGTCTAGAGAGTATGCAATAGCATTATATCTAGAAAAAAACAATGCATATACCTTAATTTTGCTTTGTTTTGGCTTAATGAACAGACGTTTATTTTTTTCACAGTTGTTGAAGCTAAAGTCAAAGGTGTCATAGATTTGGTGTAGGGCTTAACTAATTTAACCTTCCGATTTTAACTTCATTACTTTTTAAAGATATAGTTGATTTACAATGTTGTGCCACTTTCTGTTGTGCAGAAAAGTGACACATACACACACACACATAATAATCACACTCATACATACATGTATACACATTTTTTTTTAAGATTCTTTTTGATCATGGTCATCCCCAGGAGACTGGATATTTCCTTGTGCGATATAGGACACTATAGCTTATCCATTCTAAAAGAAATAGTAGATGCAAACTATATACCTTAATTTTAAAAATCTCTAAAAACAGTAACCATCATAGAGCTTTCAGTGAGTTGTAATCTTTTCCCTGGTGGAGGGTTCTGCTTCAATGTTTATGGCTGCTGATTAATCAAGGTGGTAGTTGCTGAAGGTTGGGGTGACTGTGGCAGTTTTTTAAAATAAGATAGCAATGACGTTTGCCAAATCAATTGATTCTCCCTTCCCAGAAAGATTCCTCTGTAGCATGAATGTTGTTGTTAGCATTTTACCCACAATAGAACTTCTTTTAAAGTTGGTATCAATCCTCTCAAACCCTGATGCTGCTTTATCAACTAAGTATATGTAATATTCCAAATCTTTTACTGGCTATTCAATAATCTTCATAGTATCTTCAAGAGGAGTAGATTCTATTGCACGAAACCACTTTCTTTGTTCATTCAAAACAAGTAATTACTGGAGCTCCCACTGTGGCGCAATGGGATCAGCAGCATCTTGGGAGCATGAGAACATGGGTTTGATTGCCAGCCCTGCACAGTGGATTAAGGATCATTTCCACAACTACAGGTTAGGTTGCGACTATGGCTCACATCTGATTACTGGCCCGGGAGCTCCATATGCCACAGGGCAGTCAAAAAGAAAAAAAAAAAAAAAAAGAAGGCAAGCAACTCTATCCAAGTTGTACAATGAGATTGCAGCCATTCTGTCATATCTTCGAGCTCCACTTCTAATTTTGTTCCCTTGCTATTTTTAGTCCTTCTTCAGTGACTTCCTCCATCGAAATCTTGAATTCTTCAAAGTCACCCATGAGGGTTCTAATCAATTTCTTCCAAACTCCTGCTCATGTCAGTATTTTGACCTCCTTCCATGAGTCACAAAGGTTCTTAATTGTCCCTAGAGTGGCGAATACTTTCTAGGAGATTTTCAGTTGACTTTTCCTAGATCCATCAGAGGAATACAATATATGGCAGCTATAGCCTTATAAAATATATTTCTTAAAGAATAGGAATTACAAGTTGAACTTACTCCTTGATCCGTGGGTTGAAGAAAGCACCTCTGTTAGAAGACACAAAAACAACTTCAATGTCATTGTACATCTCCATCAGAGTTCTTGGGTGACCAGGTGCATTGTCAATGAGCAGTAATATTTTGAAAGTAATATTTTTCTCAGTAGTAGGTCTCAATAGGGGCTTACAATATTCTGTAAAATGTGTAAATAGATGTGCTGATATCTAGGATTTAGTTATTCCATTTATAGAGCGCAGGCAGAGTATATTTAGCATAATTCTTAAGAGGGTCCTAGGATTTTCAGAAAAGTAAATGAGTATGGGCTTCAAAGTAAAGTCACCAGATGCATTCGCCCCTAACAATGAGAGTCAGGCTGTCCTTTGCAGCTCTGAAGCCAGGACTTGGTTTCTTCTCTCTAGCTACAAAAGTCCAAGATAGCATCTTCTTCTAGTAGAAAGTTGTTTTCATCTACATTGAAAATCTGTGGTTTAGTGTGGCCACCTTAATTAATTACCTTAGCTAAATCTTCTGGAAAACTTGCTACTTTATCTTGTGATTTTATGTTATAGAGATGCTTCTTTCTGAGATCTTATGAACCAACCTCTGCTAACTTCAAATTTTTCTTCTGTAGTTTTCTCACCTCTCTTAGCCTTCATAGAATCAAAGAAAATCAAAGCTAGTTAAGGCTTTGCTCTGGATTAGGCTTTGGCTTAAGAAAATGTGGCTGGTTTGATCTTCTATATAAACCACTCGAACGTTCACTATATTAACAATAAGGATTTTGTGCTTTTTTATCATTCTGGTAGCATTTTAAATTCATTCAAGAACTTTCCCCTTTACTTTTCATTTGCATTTACAACTTGAGGAACTACCTGGCACTAGAGGCCTAGCTTTCAGCCTCTCTCAAATTTGATATGACTTTCTAAGCTTAATCATTTATAGCTTTTGATTTAAAGTGAGAGTCGTGTGAAACTTCACTTCATTTGAACATTTAGAGACTACTGTAGGGTTATTAACTGGCCTAATTTTAACGTTGTTACATCTCAGGGAATAAGGAGGGATATCTGGGGAAAGGGATAGAGATAAGGGAGAGCTAATCTGTAGACTAATCAGAACACACAGAATACTTATCAATTAAGTTTGCCATTATGTGAGTGTAGTTCTTGGTACCCTCAAACAATTTTGATAGCAACATCAAAAATTACTGATCATAGATCACCATAACAAATATAATAATTATGCAAAAGTTTGAAATATTTCAAAAATTATCAAAATGCGACACAAAGTGAGTAAATTCTGTTGGAAAAACAACAGCAGTAGATGCCATTGCTTGATGCAGGGTTGTCACAAACTTTCAATTTATAAAAAAAATGCAATATCTGTGAAATACAAGCAAAGTGCGACAAAGCAATGTACTCTTTTAATGTACAACACGGTGACTACTGTTAATAATATTATCTATATACTTGAAAGCTACTAGGGGATTAAGCCTTAAAAGTTCTCATCAGCCAAATAAATTTTAACTGTGTTAGGTGATAGATGTTAGTAACCTTATTCTGGCAATCACTTCACAACATATACATATGTAATACTATTATGTTGCACATCTAAAACTAATACGATATAATAGGTCAGTTATATCTCAATTAAAAAATAAAATTCACAAGGTTTTAAGAGAGCTGTATTGGCAAAAAGCACTGCCACTGTGCACAAAAAGTATGTATAACTGAGAAATAAAAGGATTCTGGACCTTCAATGTTCCACAGGCTGAGAAGGTTACTCAACTAACAGGACCATGTCTTCAAAAGTAGTCAGGAAGGATATAAAAGAAATAATATCTCAGAAACATTTTTTACAGTTGATGTCAGAGAATGTTTTGCCTGCATTCTCTTCTAGGCAAAGACAAGAGAATGTAGGCAATGTCTTGTCTAATGTTTGCCTTTAAGCCATTCTGAGTTTATTTTTGTGCATGATGTGAGGGTGTGTTCTAGTTTCATTGAATTACATGCAGCTGTTTTCTTAGGACAGTGTCATAAAGCAATGGAAATAAAAACAAAAATAATACAATGGGACCTAACCAAACATACAAGCTTTTGCACAGCAAAGGAAAATATATACAAATATATATATATATATATTTATATTTATAAATTTATAAATATTTATATAAATTTATATGTATTTATATATATATATATATGGTTTCGAATGATTCAGCAAAGAAGGGATTAATCTCCAAAATATACAAACAACTCAAGAGAAAAAAAAAAATGACTCAACTGAAAAATGGGCAGAAGTCCTAAACAGACATTTCTCCAAAGAAGATATACAGATGACCAACAGGCACATGAAAAAATGCTCAATGTCACTAATTATTAGAGAAATGCAAATCAAAGCTAAAATGAGGTACCACTTCACACCGGTCAGAATGGCAATCATTGTAAGTCTACAAATAACAAATGCTGGAGTTGGTGTGGAGAGAAGGGAACCCTCCTGCACTGTTGGTGGGAATGTAAATTGGTATAACCACTATGCAAAACAGTGTTGAGGTACCTCAGAAAACTAAATATAGAACTATATATGATCTAGCAATCCCATTCCTGGGCATATATCCGGACAAAACTTTCCTTGCAAAAGACACAAGCACTCCTATGTTCATTGCAGCACTATTCACAATAGCCAAAACATGGAAACAACATAAATTTTCATCAACAGATGAATGGATTAAGAAGATGTGGTATATATGTGTAATGGAATACTACTCAGCCATAAAAAGAACAAAATAATGCCATTTGCAGCAACACGGATGAAATTAGAGACTCTCATACTAAGTGAAGTAAGTCAGAAAGAGAAAAGGCAAATGCCACATGATATCACTTATATCTGGAATCTAATCTATGTCACCAATGGACCTATCTACAGAAAAGAAACAAACTCATGGACATGGAGAACACACTTGTGGTTGCCGAGGGGGAGAGAGTGGAATGTACTGGGAATTTGGGGTCAGTAGATGCAAACTACAGCATTTGCAGTAGATAAGCAATGAGATCCCATTGTATAGCACAGGGAACTATGTCTGATCACTTGTGATGGAACATGATAGAGGATAATGTGGAGAAGGAGAATATCTACATGTGTGTGACTAGGTCACTTTGTAGTGCAGCAGAAATGGATGAACATTGTAAATCAACTATCATAAAAACATTTTTAAACCATTTTTTAAAATTATAAAAAGAGGAGCTCCCGTCATGGCGTAGTGGAAACAAATCCGACCAGGAACCATGAAGTTGCAGGTTCAATCCCTGGCCTCGCTCAGTGGGTTGGGGATCCGGCATTGCCATGAGCTTGGTGCAGGTCGCAGACAGTGGCTCGGATTCCACGTTGCTGTGGCTGTGGTGTAGGCCAGCAGCTACAGCTCCGATTAGACCCCTAGCTTGTGAACTTCCATATGCCACGGATGCAGCCATAAGGACAAAAGACAATAAATAAAATTTAAAAAAGAAATAATATATCAGAGGGAAAAGATAAAATTCATAGAGAAAAATAAACAGAAGATCCATTTCTAGGGAGTAGAACTTGCCCCAAATTGATTAAACTTTCTCCACAATAAGAGGGGAACTCATAACATCTTCTCAAGAAAACACAAATTTTCTATAGACTAGGGACTACCATGTATTGTTCATTCTTTTCATTTTCATAAATAAATTTTAATTGTTTCTTCATTGTATATTGGGTATTTCAGGGACACATAATTTATCTTTTTGGCTATAAGGTCTCTAGACCACGAGAAGCTATATCCAGAACAAAAGAGATCACAAAATCATGGATGTTGAATTTCATGTTTTGATGGGATATGACTTTTGATAGTTGTGGTAAAGGGAGAATATATTTTATACTGAAGAGGGATGTGAATAACTGTAACCATGAGAGGAAAACGTGGTAAACTTATTATATTAATAATTTAACTCCTTTTCTCCTCTCTATATCCATACCAACTAACGCTGTATTTTTTCTAGCTAAAGAGATAGAGTTGACTTCCCCATCCTCTGAATTTGGGTTCTCTGTGTGACTTGTTTTGGCTAATGGAGTGTGGCAGAGATCCCCACTAGACTGAACAAAAGAAATCTCCAGCCTAAATCACTGATTCACAGAAACATCAACTAAATGAGTGTTTATTGTTGTCATGCACAGCAATTTTGTGTGAAGTTTTGTGGTTATTACATAGCATAATTATGCCCATATATGCTCTGTTCTACTTTTTTAAAAATATTTACCATCTTATAACATTCTACACAGTTGGTCAACACTGTATCTCATACACTTAGACTGGGGAAGGCATCTAATAAAAGCTTTATATTTTGTATTTATTTATATTAATCAAACTTAACTAGAATGTTTGAGATGATGGTTTTATTTTAGATATCTATGCAAACATTCAGTCTTGGGTTTGTGGCCCATCAAAATCTTTACATTAGTTATATAAGAGACAGAAGAAGCAGGCATTAGGTATTATATCCTCAGTGTCGTCTCATGCAATACTTATCTCCTTGGCATTAAACTCATCTTTTTTTTTCAACTGATCTTACTTCAAATGCCTACCTTTTAAGATTCTCCCTAGATAGTTCAGCTTCATAGTATTTAGCAAATCCTTCAGTGCTGGTAATAGTAACCTCCAGCTCAGGCTACCAAATCAGTTCTATCAGTTCCTGCTTCCTAAGATCTAAATCTAATTAGCAACCTATAATTATTATAATTATCTAATTAATAATTTTCTATATTGATTGACTTTCAAATAATCATTAAAATCAATAACAATTTATATTTGGATTGTATCATTTCCTACTTTTCTCTATGACTCACATAAACATCATCATTGCCTGTGTTCGTTTGTTTTTAACAGCCTTGTAGACACTATATAATATAAAATGGCAGACAAATAAACCAGATAAGAGCAAGAGCATTTATTTTCCACACTCCATTAGTGCCTTAGTAATAATTCACATATGTTATTAGAATCTGAACCCAAGTTAATTAACAAAAATATTCCAAAGCTACACTGCTGTCTGTTACATCTACAGCTGACTATTATCTACAAGAAACTCACACAAACCAAGGACAAATCATAATAAATCTAACTAGACAGGTACAAGCAGTCAGACGATGAAAGTGGCATGTCTCTTTGCTTAAATGTCTTCCACAAATCCCAGAGATGTGCTTGAATTTAACATAATTGGATTTGCTGTTTCCCTATGGTTTAATGTAAGAATTACTGCAATTAACTATGACTCTACTATCCCAGATAAACAAAGTCATTTATTAAGCTATTGGAATCCATGAATCATAGGAATTAACAGTCATTTGGCTAATTAATATTAGTTTCATATTTGTCTAAGTGATATTTTTCTGGTTATCATTTTCAGGAAGTACTAGTGAGGTAGGACTGGAAATGTTTGCACAATTTAAAAATTGAAATGGGTGACCCAGAAATAGTCTCTCATCACCTCTTCCTTTTGGTTTTTGTTTTCTTTGGTTTCACTATTGCTGTTTCTTTTATGTGTCAGCAGTGTTATGGGCCAGAGTCCCCTTAAAAATCCATATGTTGAAATCTTAATCCTAGTACCTTAGAATTTGACTGTATTTAGAAACAGGGTCTTTAAAAAGGTAATTGAGTTAAAATTAGGTCATATGGTTTGTCCCTAATTAAATATGACTGCTGTCATTATAAGAAAAAGAGATTAGGACACAGATACACACAAAAGAAAGACGGTGTGAAGACACAGGGAGAAGACAGCCAAAGAAAGGGGCCTCAGAAGAAATTAACAATTATGTCACCTTTCTCTTGGACTTATAACTTCCAGAATCATGAGAAAACAAATATCTATTATTTAAACTACCCAGACTTTGATACTTTATTAGCCAGCTCTAGAAAATTAATATAAGCAGCTACACGATATTTTTTCATAATAGTCCTTGAAGATTAAATTACATCTTAAATTTCTGGTGTTCATGGATGCACACTGAGCTCATATTTACATATCTGTGTAGCAGAATGCATATATAGCTTTTGTTCTGAGAAAAAAAAAACAATTTAAAACATCACTGATAAGGATCCAAGGCACAAGCAGAAAGTCTTGGTTTCTTGTCCAGCAACCAATTCTTCTGCGTAACTTACTTATAAGGAGTTCTAATTGTTCTCATATAAGTAGTGTGACTCTACTGTAGCTAGGAATTGATACATACTCCAGTTCTGATAAATGAAATCAAAGGGTAAATCTGATAGGCAGATTTTAAGTAAGTCTATTTTTACCTAGGATAAAGAAAATAGGCTTAGCTGTCAGATGTGTTTTATTCTTTACTCTTCCCTCTTTCTTTCTGCCTGGATCATAAATATAATTCCTGGAGGCAGAGAAGCCATTTTCAAACCATGAAAAAATAAATACCATATGAAAAAAATAATGGGGCAGGAATTTTAAAGGATCCTGGACCTTCTCTGAGTAGCTATACCAATCATGAAATAATTGCCTCCAGATTTCTCGTAATGTAAGAAAAATGAACCTCTATTTGGTTGAGTTACTGTGGTTAGATTTCTTTTACATGTAGTCAAACATAATTCAAACTGATACATAGTTTGACTAGACAAGACCACTGGAGAGGATCTTAATGCATATATTGTGATTATTTATGTTGATTAAAGCATTAAGCTACTGGTATTTAATATTGAATTGAATGTAAGAATCTTTAGCTTTATGCTGAGAAAAGCTATACAAAACAGCATCTATGGATATAACTCTTGTTAACTCTTTCTTGCTGTTTTAACAAAGGGATTGAAAGTAAGATATGTACTCAGTGAATATCTACAAGTGGGTTAATGTGAAAGTGCATCTATGGACAGGGCTGTGGTAGCAGCATTTTCATTAAAGGAAAATCACAATGGCACATAGACTGGTCCCAATGCCATTTTGTTCAGAATAACATGTACAATGGGATTTAGAAAATATAGGCAAATATAATACAACTTAGTTGAAATATCTCACTTTATACTTTCAAATAACTTGTTTATTTGCTAATGTAAACATTTGATATTTGCTAATGTAAACATTTGATTTCCAATGTTACAGTAAATTTCCATTCAGTTCTCATTTAGCATTGTTGAACACTGAGTGCATGTGTGTACATACTTGTATGTATGTATGTGTAGACGCATGTGTTTATATATAAAGATAAACCATATGTGGCTCCATGTACATAAAATATACTTGCATTTAAAGGGAAGAGGGGAAATGCATTGTAGGGAAAGGAACAGAAAAATAGACTTCTCTGAATATAACATATTTGATATATTTTACTTTAATCTATGTAAATATTTTACATAATTATACAAAGTTAAAATTTAAGGAGATAATTGCTAAATATCAGAAGTGATATAAATTATATAAACCAAACTGTACTAATTTGGAGTATAACTTCAGAGAGGAAAATTCCAGGTGAATATGAAACCATTCTTTAACAGAATAAACCTACTATGAAATTTCTGAAGGACAAATAAGGAAAATTAAACTCTAAAATTGCTTTCAGCAATTACAGTGCTGGTGATAATGTTGATGTTATTACAGAGTCTGTAGTATGTGTAATGTAGAATAAAGAAAATGAATAATTACTGTAGTAATTTGAAATACAAGTAAGATAAAGAAATAGAATTACAGAGGTTAAGAAAAGCCCTATACTCTTGAGTTTGAATTAATTATTTCAATTATTATTGGGTTAATTACTAACATGTCAATTAAATGGACACAGTTATAATGTATTTTATATTTATAAAATAAATATCTTTAGTTCAGAACACTCAAAAAAAAGTCTAGAAACAAAAACTAATTCAATGGAAAAATCCTAGTGCTTAAATTACAGTTTCTAAATACTATAGCCCACAACGAGGAAAAAAGGCCTTTCACATAGTCCTGGTCTAGCTAGCATCAGAAATGTAATAAGATGAATGCAAAGAATTTTGTCATATTAGATAGTAGCAAAGATAATAAGAATTATTAGTGTCATGTTAAAAAGACCCAGAAGACAGCTTTAAGAGGTTTCTATTCAACAAAGATAAAATAGTTTAACCATGAATAAAAAAATAACTGTGATATTTTGAAATACATAAAATATGTTTAAATATCATCCATCATTCATTCATCAGAAAAAAAAGGTAGTCATCTTCTATGGTAGAGTTAATGGAAATAATTTTTAATTGATAATTAACCAATTATACATATTTACCAAGGGAATCATCAAACATATATTCCTTCCTAGATAAACTGCACTTTTCAATAGTCAAATAATTCATGAGGTATGGATTCTCCTTATAGAATTATTCCATCTAGAAATAAATCTACCTAAGGAGATAAAATACCTGTACTTGGAAAACAATAAGACACTAATGAAAGAAACTGAAGATGACACAAACAGATGGAAAGATATATCATATTGATAGTTTGGAGAATTAACATTGTGAAAATGACCATACTAGCCAAGAAAATCTATAGATTCAATCCAATCCCTATCAAAATACTAAGGGCATTCTTTACAGAACTAGGACGAATAATTTTGAAATTTGTACATAAACAAAAAAGACCTTAAATGGTCAAAACAATTTTGCAAAAGAAGAACAGCATTGGAGGTTTCACGGTTTGTGACTTCAAGCCATACAATGAAGCTAAGTTAATCAAAACAGTATGGCACTGGCACTGAAACAGACACATAGATCAATGGAAGAGGATATAGGACCCAGAAATGAACTCATGTGCTTATATGGTCAATTAATCTATGACAAAGTAGGGAAGAATATACAACGGAGAAAATGCATTCTCTTCAATAAGTGGTTTTAGGATAACTGGACAGCTACATGTAAAAGAATTAAATTAGAACATTTTCACACTCCATATACAAAAATAAAATGAAAATGGACTGAAGATATAAAGGAAAGATCAGGAATCATAAAACTCCGAGAGGAAAACAGAAGCAGAATACTCTTTCACATAAATTATAACAATATTTTTGGATTTGTTTCCTAAGGCAAAGGAAACAAAAGCAAAAATAAACAAGCCCTAATTAAATATAAAATGTTTTTCACATCAAAGGAAACCATAAACAAAAAGAAAAGACAACCTTCTGATGGGAGAAAATAACTGCAAATTACATGATTGATAAAGGGTTAATATACAAAATATATGAACAGCCCCTATAGCTCAATATCAATAAAACAAACAAACTAATTTTAAAATGGAGAGAAGACCTGAATAGTCATTATCCCAAAGAAGGCACAAAGGTGACCAACAGACACATGAAAAGATGCTTAATATTGCCAATCATTGAGAAATGTAAATCAAAACCACAGAGATATCACATCATACCTGCCAGCATGCCTACCATCAAAAAGAATGTAACACATTTTGGCAAAAATGTGGAGAAAAGGGAACCCTTCTACACTGCTAATGGGAATGCAATTGATGCAGCCACTGTGAAAAACAATATGGAGATTTTTCAAAAAAACTAAAAATAGAACTATCATACAAAGCAGCGATTCCACTTCTAGATATACATCTGGAGAAATCAAAAATACTAATTCAAAAAGATACATGAACCCTAATGTTCACAGAAACATTATTTATGATAGACAATATACGGAAGCAGCTTAAGTGTGCATCAGCAGATGAAAGTATAAGTGCGGTGAGATATATATATACATATATATATATATGTATATATATATATATATATATATGCGCAGTGGAATACTATCTATGCAGGCAAAAAAAAAGGAATGGAATTTTGCTATTTGCAACAAAATGGGTGGACCTGGGGTGTATTATGCCTAGTGAAATAACTTAAACATGGAGTTCCCATTGTGGCTCAGTGGTTGACGAATCCGACTAGGAACCATGAGGTTGCGGGTTCAATCCCTGGCATCGCTAAGTGGGTTAAGGATCTGGTGTTGCCGTGAGCTGTGGTGTAGGTTGCAGACGTGGCTCAGATCCCACGTTGCTGTGGCTGTGGTGTAGGCCGGCGGCTACAGCTCCTGTTAGACTCCTAGCTTGGGAACCTCCATATGCCATGAGTGTGGCCCTAGAAAAGGCAAAACAACAATAAATAAATACATAAATAAATAAATAAGTTAAATAGAGAAAAACAAATACCATATGTTACTACTTATATGTGGAATCCTAAAAATAAAAACATACTGGTAACTATAACAAAAAAGAAACAGATTCACAGATACAAAAAATCTAGCAGTTACCAGTGAGACAGGGTAAGATAGGGGTAAGGGATTAAGAGAAACAGACTACTATGTATAAAATAAGCTATAAGAATACATTGTACAGCACAGGGAGTGTAGCCAATATTTGATTATAACTATAAACTGAGTATATTTTTTTAATTGTGACTATGTTGTGACTGAAGCATATAATTAGAATTATTCCATCTAACAAGTGAAGAAAATATACAAGAGAAGAAATTTATCATTTTTCAACTGCTAGTGAAATAATGAAACACTGGATCTGGGCAATAAAAATTTTAAAACTACTAACATCAAATGACAGCCATGAGCTGTATTGCTTAGATGTGGCTTCAAAATGTACGTCTTTCAGACCCAAGGAAGAATTGCCAGGAAGGGAAGAGGAAAATAATAAATTTGTAAGTTAAAAGTAATCTAGGAGTTCCATCGTGGCTCTGCAGAAAGGAATCTGACTAGCATTCATGAGGATGAAGGTTTGACCCCTGGCCTCTCTCACTGGATTTAGGATCCAGCGCTGCTGTGAGCTGTGGTGTAGTTTGCTGCCATGGCTTGGATCTAGTGTTGCTGTGGCTGTGGCATAGGCCAGTGGCTACCACTCCAATTTGACTCCTAGCTTCGGAACCTCCATATGCCACAGATGTGGCCCTAAAAAGACAAAAAACAAGTAATATAAAAGCCAAATAAGCCAATACTAATATGTGGATTTTATTTGGATCCTGACTCATGCAAACAAAAATTATTATACAATCAAGGTAATTTTCACACTAATTAGAAATATGATAATATTAAATGATTTTTAAATGTTTGTCGTGACAATGATTTTGTGATTATGCTTTGAGAATGTACATCTTATTACAGAGAGGTATCTACAGAAAAAAATGTTTTTATATTTTCAAAATAATTTGAGACTAAAATTAGGTTTGGTTTGAAAATGCAGAGACATATATGAAACAAGGTTGGCCACGAATTTTACTTATTGAAGCTGCCTAATTAAACTATTTTCTCTCTTGAAGGAATATTTGAAAATTATAAAATAAAAGGCTTTATTCTTAATCTATAATTCAGTTTTTATAAGTATAGAGTGCCTATTAGTTGCAAGGATCAAGTTCAGATACTAAAAAGGCACAGAGAAATAAAGTTCATAATTTAAAGTAGTTTACTACCTGATGGAGAAGAAATTCTATCCACAATCCTCCAAAATCTGAGAGAGATTATTTTTAAATATTATAGACCTAAAGGACCACAAAGAAGGAAATAATTAATTCTCTTTGGAGATCAGATCTGGTAAAAACAAAGAAGATGGCATTTAATCTGAGTGAGGAAGATACTCAAATAGAAGGTATAGCATGCATGAATAAAAACACAAAGCATTCTTGGGATGGAGAGGAATCCCTTGCCTGGACAACATAGTCTACAGAGTTAGTTATGAGTGAGCGGTGGTGAGAGATACCTTTAAACAGGTGCATAGACTCTTGTGTAATATGAGTGCCATAATAGGTCTTTTTTAGTTTGTTGTTATCTTATTTAGGTAGCTATGAGGACATCCTTGTTAGTGAAGGAAGATGAAATATACTTTATTTGATTTATAACTCTACAATAGTTAGAGACATACCACCTAACTAATGTTCTATGTGCTCTACATGCCTTTGTTCCAGGCCTGGGAATTTTAGGCATAGACCAAGTTGCAAAATGGGTTTAACACCTCTAGGCCCAGACTGAAAAACAATGTTATGATTACTAAAATTTGCATTACAAGTGCATCTTTTCATATACTGTGTATATTTCATTCATGATAAATACCTAAATATGGACTTGTAAGATAAAGGGTATATTCACAACAAATTTGATACTGCAAACTTGATAAATACTATACAATTGCCTTGTAAAAAAGTGTGCCCTTCTCTTCCCAAACTAATATAGGTGAGATTGCTCACATTTTTGCACATTAATCGATGCACACAATAGTAAAATTCTGTTTCTATTTCATTGTTTCCAATCTTACACATGAAGAAAATACTCTTTGACCATTTCAACTATATATTTTAAATTATGAGTGATATCATACATATTATCATTTATAATTGATATGTGTTGAATTCCTCTTTAAAACTTTTGCCCCTTCCTTTATTTAGGGTCATTGGTTCTTTAGTGTTAATTTCCCTGAACTCTCTCTATACATTAATAAAAGTCGTCCTTTACCACTATGTTTTGCAATAATTTTTCCAAGTGTATTTTCATTATATATTATTTATTATCCCATAGGAAATGGGGACATTTTTGTTTTATTCTTCAATAGTGTGTGTGCGTGTGTGTGTGTGTGTGTGTGTGTACATCTGTGTGTATACAGTGGGAACATTTAAAAGCAATCTATCGTTTCATCAAATTTTAAATGTACAATACAGTACTGTAAATTGCAGTCACCATGATCACATACATCAGACTTTCACTTTGCATAACTGGATCTTTGTACCCTTTGACCAGATCTCCCCATTTTCACCTCTCCTGGTTCCTGGAGGCCACCTTTCTATTTTCTGTTGCTATGAGTTTGACTACTTTAAATTACACGTATAAATAAGATCAAACAGTATTTGTCTTTTTGTCTTTCTGAGTATGGGTTACTTCACTCAGCATAATGTCCCCCAAGTTCATAAGGGTTGTCTCAAATGGCAATATTTCCTTCTTTTTTAAGGTTGAGTTATATGTAATATACATATATGTATGTATGATGTATTATGTTATTATTAATTACATTTTCTTTATACATTGATCCATTAACAAACACTTAGGTTGTTTCCATATCTATGCTGCTATGGATAATGTTGTAAAAAACATGGGGTGCAAATTAAACATATTTTTAAGAAAAGTTTTTCAGGCTATTAATTTCATATTCATCATATTAATGTCATATTCATATTTACAGGGTTTATTTGGCTGTTTTCCTAGTGATAGATTTTTAATGTGCTTTGGAATTTTGCATTATAGATTTTTTTTAAATAGGAAGTTATTTCTGTGTGTGTGTGTGTTTGTGTTTGTGTGTGTGTTTACTAACCTCTCTCTAGTGTTTTTGGACCCCAGGCAAACACAGGTCATATATTAAAAGCATCTGCACCATAATACATTGGGGAAGTCATCAGTCATCAAGACATCAAGCCAGCAAGCAACTTAATGATTTACTTCCTAGTCATGTGGCTATACCTGTATCTTCTAGATTCTCTTTTCATGAAATATACTGTAAGACGTCCTAGTTAAAGTTCTGCTATAGGTGCTCTTTTTCCCTCTTACCTTCAGTAGCCAAATTCCTGTCCATATCAGCATGTTTTCTTACCACGAACCTGGTAGCCTGGTGATTTCATGCTGCTTATCACTTTCAGTTTCTATGTCAGGGAGATATTTATCTTATTTTTGAGCAAGGCTATACCGTTTAGATTTCCTCACTCTACATATTATCTATATATCATAGAGAGAGAGCAGAGGGGGTACCGTGGAGAATTTACAAAGTCATCATGACTAGAAATCTTATATTTTTCACCCAATAATACATTACAAAACATCATTTTATTAACACTCAATATCCTTAATAGATGCATAATATACCATCATTAGGGGCTGGAGAATATGTCAAAGTATAGACATGCCATTGTTACAAAACAAATTTTCTACTGATGAACAGTTAGATTACATAAAATATTTTTATTATAGATATTACAATTAACATAGATGAACATATACCTTTGCCTCCCTGTCATATTCTCTTGAGAAATTTTCCTTTAATGGAAGTGCTAGTTATTAGACAACTAGCAAATATCTTAGGAAAGATAAAGCAGCTATGAATATCTGATTTGTATGTGGTCACAACCTAAACCCAGTTAGATATATTTCTGATTCCATGCCTTCCATAAGCAAAAAGTACAGTCATAACCCCCAATATTTCTCTTCCATCTATCCAACTCACCACAAAGCCCCCAACTCAATTAGAATTACACATGATTGTGTGTGACAGGGAAAGTCAAAACAAAAACGATCTAAATATAGTTTATTTCCTATTTTCTCACATAAGATTATTCCATACTCTATATAATGTTCCACTTCATGAAGTTTTGGACCCAGGCTTTTTCCAGCTATTTCTACATCCCTAGGGTATGGCCCTTGACCTGACAATACTATATGATTGTTAGAGATACAGTCATCTGCCTCATGATCAGGAAATATGACAGAGAAGAGAATAAAGACATGGAACCATGCTTGGAAAATTCCTTAAAAGCTAAAACAAAACATTTCTGTTCACATATCATTCGGCACAAGGTGCACGTGGCTAGTCAGTAAGAGACTGAGAAATGGAGTCTTTACTCCACTTGGCATGTGTCTAGCTAATAATTGGAAGTTGTATTCATAAGAAAGAAAAGGAAGAACAGATATTCAGTCAGACAGATAATAGCTTGGTCTCTTCCATATGCCCAAATGAAAATTCTGAGTATAAAAGCTTTAATACTCAGAGTAAATTAGTCTCTCAATCTAGGGCTTCTTATTAGATTGAGACTTCTCCATGTCAGAGGGGAGGAGCCACTGATGCACAGGTGTCCAAAAGTGGTTTTTAGTAATGTCTCAGTTTTTTATAAAATCTTCAGAGATGATTTCTTATGCTCAAATATAGGAGATACTGAAGTATTTGTTTTATATTTTGAATTATTTGTACTTGAAGCAGAAAGGTAAAAAAAATTACGATAATAAACTCCTTGCATCTTTTAACTACATGAATAATGTTCTGGTTGCCTATAGCCTACCATAGCACTATTTCAGGTTAAAACACACACACACACAATATAGATTCTTTGAAAAGAAAGTATAAGACACAGGAAGGTCTTAGAAGACACAAAGAAGAGAAAATGAAATCTGCTGGTCATTTGCATGGCTCAAGAATTCTCTTCCTCCAGTGCCCAAGCAGTAAATTTGTGGTAAGGGAATACAGTCAGGAAAGCAAGAAATGAGAAACAAAAGTCATGTCCTAATGTGGAGCACATCAGAAAGAGGTATAAAGGGGACATAGAGTGAGAAAAAGCATTCGGCACAGTCAAGATAAAGACGGAACAAGTGTGAGAATTAAGAGAAATAAACGAAACATGTAGGGAGTCAGGAAATATGAAATGAAAAGTAAGTTTTGACCATGCTTTCCAGAGGGACAGGAAGAGGGTGAGGATAGTCACCCTTGAGGGTCAGCCTGCACATATTTAGTCAGTTATAATAAGGGAAAACTGCTTCCTCATTATAAGGCTGGGAATGATGTTGATCCTTTTTTTCTTCCTTTTAGAGAGTGGCACAGAAGTTATAATTGGTATGAGGAAGCATGGGCAGCACAGTTCAGACCCTTGCTCAATGGAAAAACCCTAGAGGCATGTGCCAAGGTGGATGATAATGACAGTTGTGACTATCAAATCATGCAGCCAGCCTTTCAGAAGAGATGGGGTCAACCCCAGAGACTGGATGGGTTATGTCTAGGTCTCCAAGGAGAGGAGTGAGGAACTCTCTTCCTGAATTGACTGTAAAAATGACAAGTTTATTTAGCAGGTATGGAGAAGGTGAAAATATCCCACTACATATACAATGGCATATTTTTAAAGATAAATTATTCTTTCATAGGAGATTAGGAAAATGATTCCTAGAGACATTGCATTATATTTAATTGAACTTTCACTAGTTTGATATATCTTATTTTCTGTTCTATTTTAATTATATGAACCAAGAACCAAAATGGGTCTTTCCTTTCTTTATACAAATGTCTAAAATTTTTAGTAACAAATATAGACAAGTATAGTTCTTAAGCGTAAAACAAAAAACCTTTGGTATTTTTAAGTTATCTGGTTGCTATTAATAGTTTATCGGTAGGCTAATATTAGGAAAATCTTTGCATTGTAAAAAACAGCTTTATGATGAGATAAACTTTCCTGCGGCTTTATGATACTTTATCTAAATTAAGTCACAAATTAGTTTATAGGTACTGCTCTCAATGTTTTACAAATTAAACTCCGGAAACACAAATATATATGGTTCTGATAGAAACCACACTGGTTTGTTGCTGTGCTCAGAGATTCAGAACTTGATTCCCAATCTTACAGAAGCTGGCTTAATCCCAGGGGATCATCTTGCCAGATCATGCTAACAGCTGAAATACCCAGAAAAGAGTCACTGAAAAAGCTTCACCTTTTAAAGGTGATAATATAATCCATATGTCTTTTAGTTATGTAACACTTTTGCTCTGCTGATGAAACTCAGCACTGAATTCCTGGAGAAACATGACTTGTCTACACTATACATGGTTATATATCACTTTTCCTTTTAAGAGCACAGAGACTAGTCAATGTAGGTCCCAAATGCCTAACGCTAATACTATCAGATTTGATAAATCTCTACAGAGCTCAGTAAAATAATGTTTTACATGCAGAAATCTGTTAGGGACCTGGAACTTTTGGGGAATAATCAAACTTCAGTTTATGTGGCTTTCCCACTAAACTTAAAATTATAGATGTTTGACCACTCAATGTAAGCATGCTCTCTCAGCAGACATCCAAAACTGGAGTGAGACTGCCTCTTTGTCTGCATTATAGAATATTTTATTGCTTAAAAAATGAGTACTGATTTACTACAATCTAACTTGTTTACATATCCGCACACAAATATCTGGAATTCTAAAGTGACTTGGCTTTCAACAGATTTGCCTGTGTGGGGTTACCAAAATTAATGGAGGTCATTTAGTACAGTACTGCATCTTTTAATACACCATCTCTTTGATAAAATTATTTCAAAATAAAAAGTGAAAAAGTGTTTTGGAAAAAAGAAAATGCATAGTTTTTTAATTCAGGAAACAGATGCCCAAAATGTTATCCTTTTTAGTGACAACAGTTCCGGGTTATAATATTCAGATTAATAGCATAAAATTTACAGAAACATACGGCCGTGGAAATTTTTCTAGGTAGAAGGCTTTCCTCTAACTTTTACATACTCACAGAGTTTTAGCCTTTAAAGCAAAAGAAATCATAATTGAATTGAAGAGGAGAAGGGCATAACGAGATTACGCAAGACTGTCCCCAGGGGTCCTCACAGCCAAATACTCCTCCCATGTCCCGACCACAAGAAGTCTGCTGACTGGAGATAAATTGGCTGGAGGCAGGCTGGGCGTTGGAGGCCTTAGGGCTTGCTGCTCTTCTTTTTCCCTATGGAAGAGAAATTTTCTCTTTCTTGTACTCCAGAAAAAGACCTGGTGTCTGTGTGTGGCTTATGGAAATCTCTATTATAATTTTAGCAGCACATCTTATGTTGGAATAAGGAATACAGAGAGTGAGAATGTGTCATATGCTGAAAGTCTAATTAGAAATAGGAAAAACCCCTTATTTCAAAGAGTATGTGCCTATATAAACTATATGACCTTTTCTAAATTTATATTAAAATTGGAAGGATTTTTAAAGTCAAACACACTACGATATATTAATTTCAGTTACTTGGCCCATCACTGTGCTAGTCACTTTGAAAACATTTTTTTAAGCATATTATCTCTAGCCTCAAAATGCTCACCATCTTTTGAGGCAATAAAGAAACAGAAAAATTAAGAAAAAATATAATAATGGATACCAATGGAATAGATATTTGGAAAGATAAAGATATCTGTTAAAGAATGCATTCAGCATTGATATTATAGGGAAGGTGAGTTAATCTGCTTCTTGAAAGAGAATAATAATACTATCAAAATATTTTTATTGTAAAGATTAAAGTACTATAGGAAAGAAACTTAAATCCCTTCCTTAAAACACATTTTAAAATGTTGAGGCATATTGAAACCCTAAAGGCAAAAAAGACCATTTTAAATGACTGGAGTAAAATATAAGAACATATCCTACTATAAACAAGATACAAAGGCAAAGTCCCAAAATGCAAACAAGAATACATTTAACTAAATTTAAAAATTAACTTCTTGATCAAAAGTTTCCATAAACGCTAATAGAAAAAAATTCAAACAATAGATTGAAAGGAGACAGCAATTAACTGGTGAGAAAAATAGAAATACAAAATATGCATTATTATACAGTCAATTAAAGACTATGTAAATAATTCAGGAGGCCCATGAGCTTCAACGGATATAAATTTACATCTATATTGTCACTGAGCTCTAACTGCAATTTTAGCATTTTCTTTGACTATAAATGTAAACAACAAGCCAGAGGGCATGAGTCATACCTTAGACTGTTGACATTAACATTTATAATTTTTTTTCATAGAACATTGTAGTTGTTGAATACATACAGAAATACTGTTTACTCACATCATTTCCTCCAAATTAGAGCAATATAGACTCACTAATACATCTTTTTATTTAATGTATTAATGAAAAAGTTATATGTTGTTAGATTCCAATTAGCTTTTTAATATCTTTACCAACTATAATATAATTGAGTTCCGTTGTAATCCTATGTATTTTAGTAAGCAAAATTGAAAATTTACCCCCAAAAGTAGACCATTAACTTCACAAGGGTACCGAAGGTGGTTATGGTACAACAGAGGTTAAGAACCACTGAACTATGTTGATATGAATAGGATGTCATAAACAGTGATGAGAGAAAACAGTGTCCAAATGATGTATGTATAGTATGGTATGAATTCTATGGGGTTTTATGAAAATTGCTTGAAAATGAAGATGATTCAAAGCAATGGAAAGATATTCCATGCTCCTGGAAAATGGCCATACCACACAAAGCAATCTACAAATTTAATGTGATCCCCATCAATTTACCCATGGCATTTTTTTTACAGAACTAGAACAAATAACCATAAAATGTATATGGAACCACAGAAGACCAAGAATTTCCAAAGCAATCTTGAGAAAAACGAAACAAGCTTTAGGCATAACGCTCCCAGACTTCAGAAAATATAACAAAGCTAAGGTAATCAGAACAGCACAGTACTGGCACAAAAACAGACATATGGATCAGTGGAACAGAACAGAGCACCTAGAAATAAACCCACACACCTACAGTCAGTATTTGACAAAGGAGGCAAGAATATACAGTGGAAAAGCCAGTCTCTTCAGCAAGTGGTGCTGAAAAAGCCAGACAGCCAAATGTAAATTAATGAAGTTAAAACGCATCCTCACACCATACAAAAAAGTAGACTCAAAATGGCTTAAAGACTTAAATATAAAACATGACACCATAAAACTCCTAAAGAGAACATAGACAAAACATTCTTTGACATAAATCATAGCAATATTTTCTTAGGTCCATCTGCCAAGGCAAAATAAACAACAGCAAAAACAAACAAGAACTAATCGAACATAAGATTTTGCACAGCAAGGAAAATTACAAATAAAATGAAAAGACAATCTACAGAATGGGGAAAATATCTTTGCAAACGATGTGCCTGTCAAATGTTAATTTCCAAAGAAAGACCTAATTTCCAGAGACAGACATTTATCTAAAGAAAACAATCAGATGGCCAATATGCACATGAAAAAATACTCAACATCATTTTTTTTTTAATTTTTATTGTTGCACCTGTGGCATATGGAAGTTCCCAGGCTAGTAGTTGAATTGGAGCTGTAGTTGCAGGCCTACACCACAGCCATAGCAATGCCAAATCCAAGCCACATCTGCAACTTATGCCATAGCTTGCAGCAATGCCAGATCCTTAACCCACTGAGCAAGGCCAAAGATCAAATGTGCATCCTCATGGAGTCTCTGCTGGATTCTGTAACCCACTAAGCCACAATGGAAACTCCATCATCACTCAGTCTTAGAGAAATGCAAATCAAAATTATATGAGGTATCACTTCACACTGATCAGAAAAGCCATCAAGTCTACAAATAATAAATACTGGAGAGGGTGTGAGAAAAGAGAACTCTCCTAGATTGTTGGTGGAAATATAAATTGATGCAGCCACTATGGGGAAGAGTATGAAGGTTCCTTGATAACTAAAAATAGAGTTACTAGTGATCTAGCAATCCCAATTTTGGGATATGTCTGGAAAATATGAAAACTCTAATTCAAAAAGATATATGAACTCCAATGTTCATAGCAGCACTATTTATAATAGCCAAGACATGGAAGCAACCTAAGTGTCCATCAAGAAGTTGTAGTGTGTGTGTGTGTGTGTGTGATGGAATATTACTCAGCCATAAAAAGAATGAAATAATTCCATTTGCAACAACATGGATAGACCTAGAGATTACCATACTAATGGAAGTGAGTCAGAGAAAGACAAATATCAAAAGGAATCTAAAATAATGATACAAATGAACTTATTTACAAAGCAGAAATGACTCATAGACTTTGAAAACAAACTTATGGTTACCAAAGGGAAAAGTTAGAGGAGGGATAAATTGGGAGCCTGAGATTAACAAAGACACAATACCATATATATAGTATATATAAAATAGATAAACCACAAGGTCCTACTGTATAACACAGGGAACTATATATAATCTCTCATAATCTATCTATCTATCTATACAACTATATATAATCTCATTATCTATCCATCTATCTATACACAAATAAATCAATTTACTATACACCAGAAACTAACGCAACATTGTAAATCAACCACACTTCAATTTAAAACATTTTTTAAAGTGTTTGGAAAACAAAAATGGAAAAAGTTTTTCTAGGTGGGGAAAACTGCACGAGTAAAGGCACACTGGAAAGGAGCGTGTCAAGAATTAATGAAACTTTCCACAGAAAAGAAACTCATGGACTTGGAGAACAGACTCATGGTTTCCAAAGGGGAGAGTGAGGGAATGGGATGGACTGGGAGTCTGGGGTTAATAGATGTAAAACTATTGCATTTGGACTGGATAAGCAATGATATCCTGTTGTATAGCACAGGGAACTCTATCCAGTCACTTATGATGGAACTTGTCGGAGGATAATGTGAGAAAAAGAATGTATATATATGTGTGACTGGGTCACTTTGCTGTACAATAGAAATTGACAGAACACTGTAAACCAACTATAATGGAAAAAATAAAAATCATTTTAAAAAATGAGTTAATGAGATGTTGTCAGCAGTCTCTTTTAGCAATCCTCCGTGATGAAAGTGTTTCTATGAACTATCTGTCTTTCTGGTTCATGACACAGAATATAAGGCCCTGAATTTCCAATTATCATTAGGTGGGAAAAATCAGTCCTAGGAGACCTGAAAGCTCAGGGCAGGCCTTAGTGATCTGATGTTTACTGGGTATCTTGGCTTATTGAGGGTCTGTAGGTAGGGTAAGGCAGTGCTGATGCCAAATTGGGAGAAGTACTTCAAATAGGCTTCCTCACCAAACAGGGATTGCCATCCTTGAAAGGATTCAGGCCAAGGATGAAGTATCCTTATGTAGGATGTTGCTAAGAAGATGAAATAAATTAGAGAAGGGCTTGTATAAAAAGCATTGAATTTGATATAGAAGTCTAACACATTCCAGCGTATGTTAGTGAAGGACTGAAAAATAACCATTCTAACTTTCTTACTTTCTTTTTTCTTATTACAGGCGGTTTCTCAAAAAGGCATGCCAAACAAAAGGGGTTTGCAATTAAGTAAGACAGAAAACACTGTATAATTTATCCTCCTCACAGAGAATTACAATATTTGAATATCTGAGGGATCCTATTTCCTTCTTCAACCCAGCATCTCTCCCAAACTGATGATTAACATCTCATAGAACTTATATTCTAAGCAGCTCATTTTGGAAGCACTTTTCTAATGTTTCAAAAAACCACAACTTCAGGTATTTTTTTTTGAGGGGGGCAGAAATTTCATAAACATCCAGTTTTCGCTTGAAACATGACACTAAAAGATGATTACAAATACATTAGAGTACATAAAGCTGGATGAATTTCCAAGGCAGCAGGTTATCTCAGAGGTTTGATCATTGTCAAAAGTCTCTTTATGGTTTATGATTCTGTCAGAAACCCTCAGTTCTCCCATATGTACATATATGGTACTCTCTCCTTCCCAGTTAATTGTGCTATAAATAATTTTTCTTATCTGCATATCGATTACAAAGTAATGAATGCCACTTCATATTACGTGAAATACAAATCAAGCCCCAGACCCCATGAGATAATTTTCTTGGCCAAACTCCCAGGCCCTGTACTTGGGATGAACTTCAGTTGTGTCTCTAGGGTTAGTGAGTGTTATGTTTCTAAGTGATGATCTGTTTATTTCATGCCACATTTGCAAGCTGTCTTTTCCTCAAATGTACCATTAAGTTTTATATTGAGAATTTTAAGGTGTTCAGTTCACTTTATTTTTGTAAATGTTCTTTATTCAAATTTATCTCAATGCACAATTTGTTCATACCTCATCTCTCTGGAGAGCTTTGAGGTTATGCTTACCCTACAGGGGGCTTAAAGAAAAAAAAAAGCAGTAAAATTCACAGTTGACAAAAGCATATTTTCTTCTTCTCTCTAACATGCTTACTCCAGTGAAAATAATGGCTTGCTTGCAGATGAACCAAAAGAAGACTTCTCATTCACTGACTTTCCTCTTTGTATAAAGACACATACCTGTGTCAGTTATTTTTGGAAATGCTAGTACAGTTTCCTCCTTCTTTAAATAAAACTTGGGGTATCAATTTCACATTGGAAATTTATTTGATATCAGTGAGAAAAAATATTTCCATCTGAAAGATATTATCTTTGAGATTGAGTCAGGGTCCATGCTGAGAAAAGGATCGAGGAGATATAAAAACTGTTGAAGAAGTGAAACTCAATGTATAAAATATTTTGAAACACAGAAACAGCATACAGTGAGGGTGAAAGACTGGAAAGAGGATTTCCTTTGACAATTTTGAGTAGCTGTATCTTTATTTCAGTGCTAAAATGCTCTGTGCATTTGCTTAATAATCATTTCTCTCAATATCAATGCTTAAATAATTTCCTCCTAAAGGATAAAGACAGGCACTAGACACTATGTTTGTAATAGTAAACTAAACTATTTTATCACAATAACTCAAACCACATGTAACTCAAATGGATTTCAATTATTTCCTGAGATCTAGGGGTTTTCTTTTGGTGACAGGACTCTGACCTTTTTTTTCTTTAAACACAAAATTATAAATTTAACAAAAAAATTTCACACTCCAAATCCACCAAGGTAATGTAGGAAAACCTTGAAAACAGTAGGTCTGGAAAAAGAACATGCCTCCAATCACTTATAAATTATACTCTTTCGCTGTTCAGGATATGGGTATCAGCAATGTGTTTAAATAAGAAGGAAGTGTTAATTGCAGGATCACCCTGCAAGGCCATATTTTACATCCACCTCTTGAGACAGCTGTTGGCTTGTGACAAAGGACCCCAATACACCTGAGCCATAAGTGATTTCCTTCTGAAATAAACCAGAGTAAGATGAAATGTTGCAAAAAGTAACCCCAAAGGATACTCAACACACATAATCACTGTAGGGAAAATACTTTAACATTTTGTTAAATTGAGGATCCACAAGTTTGACTTTCATATTTTCACTCGAGCTCAATTGCATCCTTGTGCTTTCCGGTGCTCTCATTAAAACACATTGTTGAAAACTTACAGTTATTTTCATCTTATTTTATTCTGTTTAATTACAGATTTCAGGCTCTGATTGTCTTTTGCTCTCTTGACCTAATCAGGCGAATAAGGTTGTTATAGCTAGAAAACATACTTCTATGAAGAGCATAATAAATTTTAAAGCATACATTGGTACAATTTCTCTTGCCCAGTGTTGAAAATGGATTTATCAGAATACAACTGGATTAATGAGTTTTTCTTACGTCTATTTTCTTTTTATCATGTCTTTCATGTTTCAATACTTTAATGTAATTCATTCAGTTACTCAGGGAATAATTGTCTATGCTGTCCTTTCATTCATGGCTTCTCAAAATAATAAATTTGTATCTCAAATATTATATTTGTATTATGTGTAAAATCCCATAGCTTGCTTGCAGTATGTTTGTATGCTAGGACAGTTTTCTATTTTTTGAATTACATACAAATTTAATATATTTAATGTATATGCATCTTTAAATATATGCATTTGATTTTGAAGGATAAATCTAGCAATATTTTCAACTTACTCTTAATTTTTTTTCTTTTTTTTTTAGGCATTGAGGTGTAGAACAAATCTGGATATATTTCTAACTTATAAGTCACTAAAATTTCCAAAGACAGTTCAAAATTATTTATAACTCAAAAAGCATTACTTCTTTTTCCAATCTATTCTTCTAAGATACATGTTTAAATAGTGCATTGCCTTATCTAAGTCTTCTACTCTCTGCTTACTCTTCATTTCAGGTGCCAACAAGCAGTAGCAGAGTCTACGGATATTGCTAAGAGAGAGGCCTGACCAGCTCTCTCACCCATCAGGATGGAAAACACCTTCCAGATTTTACCACAAGTCTTAGAGCAGCACAGGGATAACTCAGAAAATGAAGCGGCTGTGTGCATGCTAAGGCATTTTACTCAGTGCTGCTTGTACCACTGGAAAGAGGAGAAGGTGAGATGAGAGCTCTAAAGGACTCCGTTCTCTAGGAGTGGTGATTCTGCCCAGCAAGGAGACTCTTCCCTGACATCCAAGTGCAACTGAAGGATTTTTACACCATCCTATTATTTTGTTGCTCATATTTTCAGTAAAAGAGAGTATGGTTGAAACGACAAAATCAAGTTCTTCTACTTGACCTTTGGAAAGCTAGGTAATAACTCTAAACTTTGACTTTTCAATCAGAAAAATGAAGAAATTAATATTACTTCATTTTTAAAGTTGCTATAAAAATAAATGAGTTAATCCCTATTAGTAGTGTACGCGGTTGATACTTATAAAATCTTAACTGCTATTAATTTTCAAAAGTAACATTAACTTCTCTTAGCCTTTTGGCCTTTTTTTATCAGTCAAGTGGCATTAATAATGTCAATTTTACTTACTGTTTTACAGAGTGAAGGATCTAATACATAATTAAACACTTCATATGGTGCACACAATGGCTGTATGGTCAGGAAAGGTTAGGTCCCTGCTTGTCCTCTGGAACAACAGTGAACCTCAAGACTTTGCTTGAGTATATAGAAAGTATACAGAAAGTATATAACATTTATGTATCTGTCACCTATTTTTAAAAATCCATCTTGCAGCCGAGCTTTTGTTTATAAAACTCTGTCTTTATAAAAATTGTAAAACTAAAAACTCGACAAGCTTAGTGTTTCTTTTCTGGCTTTGGGTGCCTCTGTCCTCTTTGAGATTGTCACTCACTCTTGGGGTCTGCCCTGCGTGTCAGCCACGGTCAGGCCTCAGTATCAAGAAGGTCCTTATTTAGAAATAGATGTTCTTAAAAAATGAGAATGGCAGATTCAAAAAGTGGTTGAGCAGAGGTCAAAATCATGTTTGAACCAGTTGTCCATGCAACTTGCGCACAATACTGCTGAAGGACAACAATTGGGCTAATGGACAGTTGGCTGGAGAAGGACTCTGCAGTAGCGAGGTAAAGCACAGCTCTCTCCCACCAGCCCTGACTTGAGCTAGTTGCTTCAGCCTCTCTCAGAGTCACTTGCCCTGGCCCTTAAGTGGGGTAGATCAAATTTGCTTCTCAGGATTGTTCTGAGGCTCGGAAATGAACTAGGTAGTGATTTAAGTAGGATGAAATGGTATTATGGTAAAACGGTATTGTCAGTTTATCAAATGGTATGATAAATTTGCTGGAAAGAAAGGACAAACGGAAGGTGCATCAGAAGGCAATAAGGCAAGTGTTGAAGAAAATTAAAGCACCCTAACTTACCATATAGGGACTGCTTTCTGGAGTTCACTTGCCTTTTATACGTTCCTCCCTTTGTTCTGAGCAGAAGCATGGTCAAGCCCCTCCTCTCCCTACCGACTCCTTATTGCAATCCCACCTGGAATGTATTTTCAGACTATCCTTAAACATTTCAGTGTGATAAATGAAGCCAACCTAATTTGAGGAAACATGAAGAAAAAGGGGCTGATTCTTCTAACTTGAGAGTTTTCCGAATGCCAGCTGGGACAGTATAGGATATTTTTAATAAACTCTAATTATAAATACTTCTCGGTGGCACAGTTAAATTTATTGGGAAACTTTCATTTTATTTGGTCTTTTTTTCTTTTTAATGTGAAAGCAAAACCTCCAACATGTTGCCATAATACAATAAATACAATTTTCCAAACCAGAAACCATGGCAACAGTTTTAAATAATAGAATATGATTGGCTACATATGAAAAAAAATAAAACCACATTCTAAATAATTAAATTGTTTCTCAATATAAAATAATATCTCAAGCATTTTCATCTTTTTTTTGTGTACAATATGATTCAGTGTTTCAGTCTGTAGGGAAGCCTATAATTACCAGACTATCTTTTCATATACTGCATTCTTTTTGTCACTAATCCATGAATTAAAATGATAATTCAAAGAAAATAACCTGTCTGAAAATGAAAACCCTGAGAATTACATCCTTTAGAATGAATTATTTTTATCTTGGTCCATCCAATTGAGTATATCTTTTATGATTTTGGAGGAAGGATTTTATAGTTTATAAATGTGTCAAAGAAGGAACAGTGATTTAAATATGATGCTGTCATTTTGGCCTCACATATCTGTATTCCTTTATCTCGGGAGATTAAACAAATAGGCAAAGGCTTTTCATTGACACAAAGTCTGTTCAAGCAACAAAAATCTGCTGAAAAGAGAAAATTGTAATTCAAGAATCCAGATGTTTTAGTTTCCTAGTGGGCATTTGGCATCAATGCAGCAAAACAGCTGCATGGTTGAAATTGTTCCCTTTTCCACTGCGTTGTTTAGCAGGACCTTCCAAAAAGCAGACCGTAGTGGAATCACTTTACCAAGTTCCAAGTCAGAATTCAAACCATATTCCCTATATGCTGTCTTGAGGAATAAGGTTACAGGGATATGTAAATAGATAAATGACTGTATAACAATAAATAAATGAATAATTCATACACACAAAAGGTTTAAGCACTGATAATCACACATAAGGTCCTGCTAAGTGAAAAAGAAATTCCTGTATCCAAATATAGCATCTGTACCAGAACTAGTGAATAATGTTTTATTTCTCCAAAGGTCAATATAATATTACTTAGTCTGCCAAATTCTAATAGTTACAGCCCAGACATTAGCGGCCAAGTCAGAGTAATGATTTTGACCCTAGAAATTTCAATCCTATTTTCAATGAATTAATCTGAGGAAGGCATACACCTCTCCTCAGTGCCCTGAATATGACATATCTGAGTTTCTGTTCAGAATGCATTTCTCAAAATCATGTGTGCTGTTAATAAATATTTATGGAGAGTAAAAGAGTATGTTCACGTATTTCTCAACATGTTGTGATCCATCTTGTAGTTTCAGCAAAGATTCTGTTGTACAACAGAGCATTTAATTTTCATAAGGCTACTGACCTGACCAGTAAAACCAATCTTCTTGTCAGGATTACTAGGACCCTTTTTTATAATAAATGTTTACATTTTAAAATATTTTTCTCTGCGAATCCCAACTGTTACAGAGCTCTTTCCCAAATGGTTTATTTATACTAAACCAGGCATGTAAGACCTATTTCCAAGTAACTGTACCCTGCACTTCTTTTATATGGCTTCCTTTGCATCTATTACCAACTCAACTTGGCCACATAGTAAGGAGAAAAATGTGAATTATAAAGATAAAGAAGCAGCATGAATATTACCATAGGCTGTCCACAAAAGAAACAAGAATGTTATCAGATCTGTATTTTGCTGACCAGTACAAGAAATGATTTGTGTGTGCATTTCTTGCAAGAGTAGATAAATGAAGGAATACTGATTTAACATTTCAACTGCTCTATCTATTCTGGCTTTGATTAAAAAAATATAGCAAAGAACACAGCTAATCCATTCTTCCTGTCACACACCCACTTTGAGCTTAGCCCAGGAAATCCCAAAGTTCATCCTGTGAAACTCAAAGACTTTAAAAATTTCAATACTACAGGGAGAGCTTTCATTTAGAATGAATTTCAACTCATACCTTTCACAATTATTTTATCGAAATGTTCATTTAAAGTGTCTTGATAATCTTATTTTTTATCAATTCAATAAGTTTGTTTAAAAGGTGATCACAGTCATATTATTTCAGAGGTCATCCCATACATAATTACAGAGTCAGAAAAAAAATCCTTTGATATACATCTAAAGCAGAATCTTTAATGTATCCTAATATATGGGTGAATGATCATTATCATGGATCAGTAATAAGTATTTTAGAAAGACTGGTAAAACTCTCATAAAGAAAAAAAATCAAATAAAAGTATATTATTTTGCTTTTAAAGAATAATAGGAAATGTTAAAATTATTTAAGAAAATTTTAAATATTAATTGTATATTTAGAGAATTTATTGCAAAAGCATAAGCTTATTATTCATTAGAAAGGTACATTTCTGTTGTAGATGTGCATTATTTGTAAAATACGAGAATGAATATAAATGGTAATTTCACATCGTTCCAAAATACTTACATTTTAAGTTACCAATATAGGTACTACTTTATATACTTAAAATAATCTGTGCTGTCTCCTTTCAACGGAAAATAATAACCTGAAAAATTTCTTCATTTTTTTTCTTCTTTCCTATCTACAGTCAGTGTTAAGTGAGAAATCATTCTTGGAATTCATACTTTCAAGTGGCAAAAAAGGGAAAAGTTATAAAATACTCTGGGGGTTAAAATCTGTATCCTGATCAGTAAATTTTATGACCTAAAGTGGGTCCCTGTGGTATCATTTATTATAGCTAAAATGATTGGAACTGGGGGCCCATGACACTGTTACCTGTTTCTGTAGATTTATTGAAAATTAGCAATTCCATTTATATATATGAGATTTCAGGGATTACACTGTTATAGACTAGAAAATTGACAGATTTATGAGTCTAGTGAATATAGTTGTACCGACTAATACACCAACAGAGAAAATTTAGGGGTTTGTACTCCTAAAGGAGTTAACCTTTGGATAAAGAAACATTTTTCAAGTAGAATGTGAGAAATTATTGAATCTATAAATTGTCACTGCTACAATATCAAAAAGAAAGAGAGAAAACCAAAGGCGCACGTTTTAACTTTTGTGTGAGAAAGAATGAAAAACAAAAGTTACCCAGAACAATTTGTACTATGACTTGGTTTGTCAATATAATTGCTCACAGGGTATTTATTGATAAACTGTAGTATCACTTGGCTCTAGGTTTTCTTTTTTGCTGTCTTGCTTTAAACCTTAGGACATGGCTTGTGGGAATTTCCATAACGATTTGGACCATAGATTACTTGTCACACATCCCTCTAACCCTTAGCACTGTCTCTGGTACAAAGAGGACATATAAATAATGGTTGTTGATAACTCAGATAAATACATACTGACTGCCTCTGATTTACGTTAATACCAGAGATGCCAGCTCAGCTTTCAAATAATTCTATGGAGATGATCTGCCTCCCAGGGAACTTGACCATACCTTCCATGTTAGAAAGTGGCCATATGATTAATGTCTTTCAAACTTTATTAGACATAAAAGTTTACTAAATTATAGTATAATGGCACATACCCAGGATATGTCCTTATTACTTTGTTTCTCTTTTATTATCATTTTTAACCAAGCAATATGTACATAAAAGTACTTTGTGATAGAGCTGATATTTAACTTGTTCACACTACATGGACATACTGGTTACTGGCAGATAGCATCTGTTCTGAGAGGTCCAGGCCATACTGAATCAGTGTTTCAGTATGTTGTACACCCTTTCCAATTTTAAAAGAGATTGAGGAAATACCAAAATGTAACCTCTGCCAACAAAAGTATTAATTTTTAATGAAAATCATTTGTATATGTGTATACTTACACATAAGTAAATATATACACACATAGGTACACGTGTTTATATGTTCATATACATTCACATACAAAGAAATGGGATTGGTAATAAAAATTCAGGATATCCCCCGAGGATGAGGCAGATATCCGGTAAGTAATGAGGTTGATTTGAATCTTGAAAGATGATGAGGTTTTCTTAAATGGAGTTGAATGAGGGGAATGTTTCCAACAGCGGGAATGCCTAGCTTAATGTAAACAGATCTATGGAATTTTTTTTCTTTTGCTTGTGTAATTGAAGAAGCACTGACAGAAACTAATGTGGGGTAATCAAAGAGGAAAGAGATTAATTTAACAGTTACTTTCAGTTGTCAATATTTCTCTAGTTGTCAACCTGACAGGTGAAATACCTGCAGAAAAATCTAGACAAATATTTTAAAGCATTTCTGACCATTGTCATGGAACAATGACATGTAGAGTCTAAACAACATGCATGTAGAATTTAACATGTAGAATTTAAGCAACAGGCATCTAATTATATTCTCTTATCATATACATATTTTCCTTACTTCCTGTACATATCCTATGTGTAATTATATTCTCTTACCATATACATATTCTCCTTACTTCCTGTACATATCCTATGTGTAAGTTACACTAGGGTATTCAGACTTGGTTTATTTACCATTTATATTCCTTACAAAATTCTTTGTAGATTGATACTGAGAGTTGACAAATGAAAGCATACAGGAAAAAAATAGGAATGAACCCATTAGTTCCATAAATGCCTTTTTGAAACAAAATCTACATAATTTCTTTTTTCATTAAAATTCACAACATGAAAGTCAATTTTTGTTTTCTTAATAACAGATGAAAATTGTTTTTTAAGGTCTTTACATGCCAGCATATTGCCTTTTCCCTGGTCTAATACTAAGTGACAACACCACATTGAGCAATTTTAAACCTGGTGTTCGATTTACAGCGGACATGTCAAAATCTGTGACAAATGAAATAGATATTTAATGACACCCAATGTGTAGTGATACAGCATAATATAGGTTGTTTGGTTTAGAAAAAACTTGCACATGTTATGCCACCAGAGCAGAGCAGAGCAGCTGAAAGCTTAGCATAATTCCATAAGATATTCATCTACAGAAAGATTTCATAATGAAAAGATCAAGAAAATAATACATTTATTTGAGAATGTGAAAATTACCTTGGAACTCACTTTGCTGTTTGCATTCCATCTTGGAACAAGCCAAGGTGTTCGGAACTTAAGTTTTTTTTTTTTTTCTGTTTAGTAAATGTTCTTAGGTTTCAAGAGAGTATTTGTTTCTGAGTACGCATACTTCTGAATTTAAGAGATAATAAAAAATACTTTAAGTAACCATCAGAATATTAATATATTTATCAAAAATCTAACACTATGCATAGAACCCTATGATAAAATATCCTTAATTTGATGTAGTTAATAGATTTATTATCTTTAGTTGAAATTATGTTTATGAATATATACATACGCACAAATATATTTGAAAAATGTAATAAAACATAAAAATCACTAATGATTATATTATCACCAGTATAGTCTTTGGTATACATATATATAACTTATTTTATATATATATATATATTATATAAATAAATAAATATATATATATAAACATTTTAAACATTTGGGAGACCCTAACATGGGCTTACAGCAACCTCTATACCCTTAATCAAAGAACAGTCTTGTTTTATATGGAAATCATCTTTCTAGAGGGAGAGAATACAAATTAAAGAATGGTAGAAGGAAGGTGCATTTGCACAGCAGGTAAGATCAACTACAAATGTGCTTACAAATAACAGGGATCTCATTATTTCTGAGATCTCAAAGGGATCTCAGAAAAGGAGAAACAGGTAGCTAAATATTGATAAATAGATGTGTTGTTTTGACACAAAAGAAATCAATCTGTAAGTAATTCAATGGAGAAGAGTGTTTAGACCAGAAAAATTTGGAGAAACAGACTATATCAATTGAGAAGGATATGCTTATCTTACCCAACTGGGGTCAAAAGGCCTGGGTATGATCAGATTAACTCTTCATGGGACTAAGGAAGGATTTTATTTTCTTTCCTTATTCTTTCCCCTGCTCAAGAAGGTAGTGGGGACTGGAGTGGGTGAAAACAAAAGGAAGAAGGAAGAGAAGATGAAGATGGAGCCAGGAGACTGCAGAACATCATGTTATAATTTGAAATCCTCCCTATAATTTCTCCTCTCCAACATAATTCGACCACATAAGTTTTCAACACAGACTATCAGAAACCACAAAAACATGAGTTTCTTATGGAAACTAATGAAAGCAATACGATCTAAGTCCAGGTAGTTCAGATAAAAGGGGAATATGGTTGAAAAGAGCATGATGAACTAAGATGTAGAATCTCATAGAAAGCAAGCAGAAGGCTTCTGGAGACCCACAGAATGCAGGGAAAGGCTCAGGTTGATTTTAACTGGATCTCTGAGGGGTAGAGTAGTGCTAGCTGAATGTTGGTCATGCCCTGATATTAATTCATACCTTATGTTGTTCATAAAACATATCTCTTTATATTATGCCATTAACATTTTCTCAAACACATTTTTATTGACTGTACAATATTATTATGATAAAGTATTAAAGCTTTTATAGTCAACGCTTTTCTATTTGTTTCCAGTTTTTCTTTCCAGTTTTAAATAAAACTGTTAATAGTATTTTACGTAAATTAGGCAGGCAAGTCTAATTATCTCATTGGGAAGAAGGAATGTCTAATCCTGTATTAATACATTAAATGTTTACAATCACATCCTCCTGAGAGGAAACAGACTCAGCAGAGGTCCCACAAGGAGACTCAGATGAAGAAAACATGGTTTACTAACAAATGAAATTTAACATAATATCCTGAAAGTTGTGTGGCTACTACATGGACTAAGCTGAGATGCTTACAAAATAGTTGACCATTGCTACTGACTCAGACCAGACAGGCCCAGAAAGGAATACATTCTTCTGGGCACCATTTGCTTTAGAAACCACCATCCAAGGGGATCAAAGAGGTAAAGGAAAGCAAGTAATTCTGAAGTTAGGCAGGCTGGAAAAATAAACTCTAGGGAATGTGTTTTTCTGTTCTGGGAAATGATAGAAGACAAAAAAAAAAAAAATGTCCCTCTAGGGCTACTGGAGGAGCCAGAGGGCAATGTTGATCAATGTGACGCTAGTTTTCCACCCAGAAAAATATTGGAACTTAAAGAAAAGAAGGGCCCCAGGGAAGAGAATTTGTGGGTACTCAGAACACTGATAGGACAATTTCTGGCCCATTGGGGCATCTTTCTGTCCAGGTAATTCTCTCCCAAACCACTTGTTCAGCATGAGGTAGAAATCAGACAGGATATGGACCTCCTTCCAGGGTTTAATGAGCTTGCATACAGCCAAGCCCGCACAGTAATAAGTCCACAAGTCTGCCATAAGAAGCGACATATGAGATTGTTAACACAGAAATTATAAAAATTAATATATATTTCTAAGAATGCAAAATCCTATTTTCAACTGGTAGACAACTTGGAAGCTAATCCCTGTGTAATACACAAAGCAAAAGAGACAAAGTGAAGAAATGCTCACTTTGCATACACTATTGGCAGGATATCCGACAGCTTAGACTATAGGAGAGCAGAGAATAAGAGTACATGAGAGGGAAGAAGGAAGGGAAATATTCATTTTCTATATACTGAGGATACCTGAGATATTGTCTCTTTCTGTCAGTGGTAGGATAGTGTAAATAGCAGCAACATATTCATTTCTTATATCCTCCCAGAGACCTCAACGGAAAACCAGAAGATTTAAAAGCTCTTAAGGATAATATATTTCCTCACATCAGATCAATCTCTCCATATCAACTTTTTGTAAATATTTGGGAATGAAGTTAGAACCTTCCATTTTGCATGTAAGTATGCATCCCCTCCTTTTCAGGGCTTAGCATTGAGGATCGGTGAAGAAAAGATAAACTTCTTGCCAGGAAATGTATGTGGATGTGTGGCTGGATCACATATCAACCAAGAGGTGAAAAGAAGGAGAGAAGTTCTCTGAGTGTATTGTTTTTCCTAATTCATATTTACTTTGCATCATTTTTGTCTGTTTCTAGAACTAATTTTAGTAGCTCCTATATACTAAGACATGGAGAGATAAAGAGAAGTTTTAATTTTATTGGCCATTGAACGTCCCCCATACAACTGAAGCTAAGAATGGGCAATATGTGTATCCCTTAAAGAGAAAGCATCTAGAAGTGAAAATCTGAAAAAGAATGAATGTGTGTACATGTATAACTGATTCACTTTGTTGTATAGCAGAAATTATCACAACATAGTAAATCAACTGTACTTCAAAAAAACTTTACAAATGAAAAAAAAGAGAATGAATTATTTCTAAAGGGTTAATGTTACATTCCACAAATAGGTTTGCCAGTATATAAATGCTTCTAAATACACCATAATGGAATTTTTCTCCCCTTTCTTTCACCCTCTGACAGGGAACACATGATTCCTTACTCCCTCATGTCTTGATCAAATGTACTTTGATAAGGTGAGGACAAATACATTGCTGAAGGACATTATTCTTCTAACCATAGATAAACATGTGGGCAACTAAGCTGTGTGGTCAGCCTTTTTTCCTTATCATCGTTTTAGGGCTACTGAAACACTGCCACGAAACTGACAGCCTAAAAACGGTATGAGCTTGCTAGATAAGAGGATAACCTACCTCAGGACCAAGTTAAAGCATTTGCTTCTCCATTTTGTCTTTTTTTTTTTTTTGCCTTTTCTAGGGCTGCACTCGCAGCATGTGGAGGTTCCCAGGCTAGGGGTCTAATTGCAACTGTAGCCACCGGCCTATGCCAGATCCACAGCAACACCAGATCAGAGTCGCATCCGCAACCTACACCACAGCTCACGGCAACACTGGATCGTTAACCCACTGAGCAAGGCCAGGGATTGAACTTGCAACCTCATGGTTCCTAGTCAGATTCGTTAACCACTGCGCCATGGCGGGAACTCCTTCATTTTGCTTAATCACTGATTGTCTCTTCTCCTTGTGCATATATATCTGATTAGTTTTTAATACATGAAGTTTAGTTAGGAGCTGGAAACATTTCATTGCTGTTCATTCTTCAGGATTATAATTTTGGTTGCTATTCTGGGAAATATTAGAAAAAACTGATCCCCCCTATTCATTAATATTGTATGGAAATTCTCTCTCCCAGTGATACATGAGATTGTAAAGACTGACCTATGATGCAGTGTCTCTTCCTTTCTGAGCACATATGAAACCATGCCATTGGCTCATAGCTCTGGCTATTATTCCTCAAGCGTATCACTGTTTCTAACTCTGCTTCTGAGGATCATAATATGCCTGAGATTTCTGTGGTTTTCTTTTGATTGCTTGTTTTTGGCTAAACCTGCAGCACATGGAAGCCCCAAGCAGGGATCGAACCCACACCATAGCAGTGACAATGCTGGATCCTTAACCATCGGTGCCACAGGAGGAAATTTTTGTCACCGAATGCTTTCTTCCCACTGGTACTTGGTGGTGACACCCAACTGGCTAGTCTAGCATCAGACAGTGTTTCCAAGAAGGCCACTTTCTGAGAACCTGTGGATACACTGAGCTCAGTGACATCAAGTTCTCAGCACTTATTATCTGTCCACTTTGGCAGCTTGAGTTTGATTATTGTGGCTATGCACACACAGTTTATGACTCTTATAATTATTATTATTCTTTTGCCTTTCAATGTAACTATTTTCTGAATGTGCGTACAGGCACAATACTGAATACATTTATTCTTTTTTTGGATAAGACTTGATCATGCATCTTTTAGGTGAACAGTACTCTTTAGGTGCTGAGGATATAACCTCTGCCTCCACAAACCTTACATTCTAATATCAAAGACTAAAAATTTATAGGAAGAATAAAGTATCATAAGGGCTAGAGAGAAATATGAAAGAAGCAAGAAGCAGGGTGGAGTGAGCAAGTTGGGAAGTAGAAAGAAAGCAGGTGAGAGAGGTAACCTGGATCTAGTGGTGTGCCAGACACAGCTCAAATTGTTACAAAAATTTCAGGAATTGTGCAAGCTTACTGTTGAACCACTGGTAGCTTAAAATCAGCTATGGTGGGAGTGTTTACCTGGCGCTCAGAAAATGCTATGTTATCAAAACTCTCTTTCCTCCAGAGAGCTGGTCTTTAAATATTTGCCTACAGAGCATTGCCTAGAGTACTAGGGTTTTACAGGTGTGAAACTGTATTGACATCATAAATTTGATGGAACACTATGGTAGAACTGTGTACATGGCAGTAAATAATCTCTCTGGCAACTGCATTAACAACAGGCTATGGTGTGGCAATAGGGTAAACACAGAAACCATTCAGAAAGCTTTTTTGCAGTTGTTACTGAAAATTATCCAGATGAATAAAAGCAGAATTTCTCAATCTTCCAATTATTCATAAATGAGACATCTTGAGCAGATTTATATTACCTGAGTCTTGAGCTGCCTGAAAACAGACCTTTGATAGCAATGGCATGACTCAAAGGAATCCATGACCTTGGATGTCTAAGAAATGTTCACACTTCTCTTTTCAAGGTACTAGTACAATCCATTAGCTGATTGTTACTGGACATTATTAGCCCATTGATAAAATTTGGGTCACGAAATAATTGTTTTAAACATATATTACTCCTGATGAAATGTTATGTTTTGCCCCAAAACTCTCAAAGGAAATGCTCAAACATTCACAAAATTGAGACAAGGTCAAGAAAAAACAAGAAGGGAACCTAGTTTCTAAAGTTAGAAAGGTCTCACTTTCTTCTTCCTGAACTGCTACTTAGGGTAAAGAGAAACGGATAAAAGGAGGATGGAATCGAATGTAACTCTGTTCCCTAAATTTCCAAATCCAGTCTCTGGGTACTGGAGCTATCCAAAGCACCAAAGAAATCTGACCTCGAAGAATTTCTCAAACATCAGTGGTGTTTGATTAAAAGACCTTCTGTCTAACGTAGCTGTCTTTTAATTATTAGTTGTATTTATGTATCTTAGCTATATACATCAAGCTTAAATGTGATGCCTGGTAACAGAGTAGGTAATATGCTGCCATTGGTTTTCTTTTTCCTTTTGTCTTTCTATTAAAACAGAGGAATCTGTCAGTGTACTGACATATTTCTGGAAGAAAAAATACTACTTTTTTCCTTTTTAGATAAATTTTTTGACTGCAGTATATCATACATACAGCTCAATAATTACCTACCCATTGTAATTAGCACTAAATTCAAGAATTCTACCAGCATCCTAGGAAGCCCAACTTTATGCTCTGTCACCTCCCCCTCCAAAAGTAATCACCGTCCTAGCTTATAGCATTCCACACCATATTGTTACCAATATACCCTTCATTCTCATTGCTTTATAATAATCCATCGTAAGACTATACCAAATGTATTTAATCCATTGAACTGTTAATTAACATTTGGCTCACTTCTTACATTTACTTATTATAAGTAATACTGCTATGAATAATCTTTTAAACGTCTTTTGAGGAACTAATATACGTATTTCCTTTGGGCATATATTTAGAAGTGGAACTGATATGTCAAAGTATATGCATAATCAACTTTGGTATATACTGCCAAACAGATCTCAAGAATATTTCACCATTTACACACCACAAGTCATGTAAGAAAATTCCAGTTATTCTATGGGCTAACAAATATATGGTATTACCAATCTTTTAATTTTAATGCTATTTCAATTCCCTGATGATTAATAAGGATGTTGTTCCTGCATTCATTGGCTATGTAGATATCTTCCTCTGTGAGGTGTGTAATTAAGCCTTTGACCATTTTTCTATGGTGTGATCTTCTCATTGATATATTCAAGTTCTTTATTTTTTCTAAATATGAACCTTTTGTCCTGTTGTGATATACATTTTCACTACCTTAGTTATACCATTTGATAAACAGAAAGTCTTCATTTTTAATATAGTACAATTAATCTTTTTCTTTATAGCTAGTATTTTTTTTTTTTTGGTTGAGTTTAAGAAAACCTTTTATACTTCAAGGTCATGAGATGCTCAGGGTTTTTCTATTGAGGTTTACTGGTTTACCTTTCACATAGTGATCCAGCTACAATTCATACTTGTTTATGATGTGAAGTAGAAGTCAAGGTAATTTTTTTTCCTGTATCATCATCTAATTTTTCTAGGGCTATCTATTGAAAAGGTCATTCTTTTCCCTACTTCACAGCCTTTATCATAAATCAATCAGTAAATTTGTATGAGCCTATTTCTGGCTGAAATCCTGTGCTAATTGTTTATCTCCTGGCCTCCAATGTTTCTTTTCTTTTTTTTGGTATTTTTATTAATTTATTAATTTATTTATTGCTTTTTAGGCTGTACCTGCTGAGGCCAGGGATCGAACATGCAACTTCATGGTTCCTAGTTGGATTCATTTCTGCTGCGCCACGATGCGAACTCCCTATTTTTATATTCTAATAAACAAATTTTCCCAGAGGATATGATATTGTAATAGTACAAAGTATATATGCAGTTTTTCTCCCTCCTTTTTGCCTTTCCAGACAGTTACTCTCCCCAGAAGCAATCAATGCTACAAGCTTCTTGTTTTTCCTTCTCGAAATATTCCATGCGTTTATAAACATATTTAGACACACATCATTCATAACGAGCACTTGACACGTGGCCAGCCTGACTGAGGTCTTGGAATTTTATTTATTTATTTATTTATTTATTTATTTATTTATTTATTTATTTTTGCATTATAGCTGGTTTACAGATTTCTGTCAGATTTTCCAACTGCACCATGTGGTGACCCGATTACATGTACATGTATGGATTTGTCACATGTAATTAGATATAGTTCCCCGTGCATTACAGTTGGAGCTCCTTGCTATTCTATCATTAAAGCAGTAGTTATCCCCACTACCTCCCACCCCTCCCCACCCCTCCCCCACACCCTTGGCAACCACAAGTCTGTTCCCCAAGTTCGTGATTTTCTTTTCTGTTGAGATGTTCATTTGTGTAGTGTTTTAGACTCCAGTTATAAGAGATTTCATATGACATCTGTCTTTATCCTTCTGACTTGCTTCACTCAGTATGAGGGTCTCTAATTCCATCCATGTTGCTGCAAATGACATTATTTTATCCTTTTTTATGGCTGAATAGTATTCCATCGTGTATATATACCACATCTTCCTAATCCAGTGATCTGTCGATGGGCATTTGGGTTGTTTCCATGTCTTGGCTATGTGAATAGTGCTGCAGTGAACATGAGTGTGCAAGTGTCTTTCTCCAGGAAATTTTTGTCTGGATATATGCCCAAGAGTGGGATTGCTGGGTCATATGGTAATTCTATGTAGAGTTTTCTAAGGTACCTCCACACTGTCTTCCATAGTGGCTGCACCAGCCTACATTCCCACCAACAGTGCAGGAGGGCTCCCTTTTCTCCACACCCCCTCCAGCATTTGTTGTT
>PVHT021183519.1:14323101-14577172 GCA_004024745.2 Catagonus wagneri
ATCCGCTGATCGTTGTTTAGGTTTCTTCCCAGGAAACTTTTCTTTTTCACAGCTCCCTCCCTGGAGTGCTGGTTACGGTCCTAATTGCCTTTCTCTCTCACCTTTTTTTTTTTTCCTTCACTTGTTCTACCCAGTTATTTCAAGGGTTTCTTGCAGTTTTTGGAGGTTTAAATTGATCAGCATTCAGATGATGATTTGTACAACTTGTTTGATATTTAGATGCGTTTTTTGATGTATTTGTGGGAGAGGGTGAGCGCAACCTCTTACTCCTCCGCCATCTTGCCGCCGACCTCCCAATGTTTCTGTGATTCCTTTCTCTCCAGCATCTTAACCTAAATTTCTCCAAACAGAAAGTTCTCATATTTCATCCAAGTTCTCCAGCTCCTTTCAACAGACACACTGTCTGTCACAAGCATAAATGTGACAAGCAGAAAGAAGTCCACCAAGTTATCATTATTCACTTACTTTAAAAACTGAGGTTTGAGGAACTTAAAAATAATGCTTTGATTGCCAGAAAATCTACATTGTGATGTCAGAAAGTATACAACCTGAGCTCCCAGTTTACTTATAATCCCTTGTATTGTATCATGACTAGTATACATTTGCCACTTACTAAAAAATAAGTAAAATTTGTTAAACTTAATAACCATCATATTTATTCATTTATTTTTTTAAGAATACCAAAAGTAAAGGCTAATTTTAAAAGATGCTGCATAATATTGAGAATGTCAAATGCACCAGTAAAGAACTGTTATTTCTGAAATACAGAAGTGTTTTTCAGAAATAAGCAGACTTTGGAGTTCCCATAGTGGCTCAGTGGTTAACAAACCCAACTAGCATCCATGAGGACACAGGTTCGATCCCTGGCATCGCTCAGTGAGCTAAGGATCCAGCGTTTCCGTGAGCTGTGGTGTAGGTCACAGTTGTGGCTGGGATCCCCTGTTTCTGTGGCTGTGGTGTCAGCTGGTGGCTACAGCTCCAATTCAACCCCTAGCCCAGGAACCTCCATATGCTGCAGGTTTTGCCCTAAAAAGACAAAATAAAAAAGAAAAAATAAAGAAAGAAAAAGAAATAAGCTGTCTTCAAGCATCCCAGAGACATAGGAAATATGAGTTTGAAAACACAGAATTGATCAAAGTAGTACTTTGAAGTTACTTGACATTATTAAATTTGGAGCTAGTTTAATACTATGGGACAAAATCTTGACTTCTGACTTTCAGGAGAATACAATTATATACCATTAAGGGGGAAAAACAAAAACAGCAACCTATTGCCTTTAAAACTGTATGTAACAGTTAGGATCCCAACAGGAAATAAGCAGTGCACTTAAATTATAATAAATCAAGGACAGGACGGGTTACTTACCAAGGCACTCTTTGTGGGTGCAGGGAACCAGAGGGATAGTGCAATAACTTTAGATTAGGAGCCATAAAGCTCTTCTGACTCCTTAGATGTAAAGAGAAAAAGAAGCCATTACCAGAACCAGAAGAAGAGAGGAAAACTTTTTAAAAAGTCCAGTTTGACAGGAAAAGACATCTTAGTTTCAGGGGAAAAAAAAAAAAGGACTTACACACCCCCCAAAACCTTGAATCAAAGAACTAAAACTGGTTCTAAAACCTTAAAATTAAATTCGGCAATTCTCCTTTTAATGTTCCAGGAAGGAGCCATTGGCATTATATCATAGTGCTTTCCAAATAAGGGAAACCAAGCCAAGAAAACTCTGTAGAGAGTTTTCCCTACAGAGAAATCAATACCCAGAATAATCTGACCTGAATCCTCTTGTTTCTCTCCAGGTCCATATTGACTAAACCCAACCAGAGGTCAGAGGGTGTGGGAAGCCACTGCTGTGTATTCATACAGACCAGTCTCTCCAGATATGAAGCAAAGCTGGGGAGAGGATGAGAAGAGTGGGAGACATCTAAGCAAAAGGGATGTGAAATTTTACCTTTGCTGTCATATCTTTACTTTCTTGGTGCTTTTGCAGGTTTAATTATTATATGTTAAAATATAATTTCAAATCAATTAGACTTTGTATATTTAAGGAGATTAGGTTTGGAGAGATGATGAGTATTTAACTCTTCAGTAAGAATAGATGTATATCTTGTGCATGTAAGAAAGATCTGGAATGAGTTTTAGGGGACAGGCAAGAGATACAGATCCATCAGAGGTTCTATTACAATAGTTATGGAAATAAAAGGACATAATTAGTTCACCTGGGAACATTTTTGAGTCCTTTAAAAACCATTTGGCATTGCTATTCCCTATAAGGAAAACTAGATTAAAGAAACCAGTAATTAAAATAGATTCAGATACGCTTAATGGAGATGTTCTCTACTGAAATACTAGGAATAATATTGGCTTGAAGCATTACTGTGATTTAAGAAATAAGAAGTAGGAAGCACAGAACTGGCTAAGGTAGAGTATTTATGGACAGTTCTAGGATGTAAATCAACACTCTACCAGGAAGGTTTAGAAAGGAGTAGATACTTTATGAGGTAAAGTTCAATCTACAACTGTGAGTCAATTGAAAGTTAATAGCAGCTTTGTTAAAGGTCATAGATAAATGGCTACTGTAGTTTTAATGAATATTTTATTCATGTCACCTTGAAATTAGTTAAATTTGGAAAGAGTAATGATGTAATGCCAAAGGCTCCCTCCAAGAACATTAAAAGCAAAATTTAAAGTCTTCAGTAACAGTTCTAGTTCTCTGACACAAGGTTTTAAGACACTGTCTTTTTTTTCTTTTTAACATTCATTGCATGTTGGAACTTGTCTCAAACATTTATGTTTTACACAAACAATACATCAGAAAGGGCAGGGAATTTACAATAATATAGAACTCATTTTGAGCCCACACTCCAACAGTTATTACACTAGCAAAATTAGGGGAAATCATTTAAATCATTTATTTGAGCTTCAGTTTTCTTTTATGAAAAATGGTGATTTTTTTTAATTTTTGAGCATTAACTAAGATATCATTTATCCTCTCCAGTTTTGTTTCTGTAAGAATAGAGTTTCCTCTGCATGGTTCAATAGCCTGCAAATCTAATAGAATAAACAGAGATCCCAGGAATTTTCCTTGTAAACGGTATGATATTGAGCACCATAAAACTGAAACATTAATTATGAGTGCCAGTTTTAGTAGAAGGGATATGGAAGAGCGACAGTCAGAGAGAAACTGCAGGTAGCATTTCTAGATGAGGCCTTCAGGCATGAAGGGGAAGAAGCCTAAACAGAATAGGCTTGGACTGGTGGAGTCAAGCCCAGCCTGAGTCATGACTCAGAAACAAGTATTAGAGGTGAGAAATCAGAGAACAAGATGAGGCAAAAGGAGCTAGGCCAATAGAACAAGAAAAGGTTGGAGGATATGTACTTGGATCAATTTTAAAGAGCAATGAGTAGACACACCAGTGCACAGTCTGATAGGTCTTCTGGTCCCCTGCAGACATTACTCCTGCTATAACAACAAAATGCCCTAAAAAGCGCCATAAAATATGGAATATTTTCATTTCTTTCCTTAATAAACAGAGACTGAGCTTTATTAGATAAAGCTTACAAGGCATTCTGGGATCAGATAATACTAAATTATTAATACTTAAATGTAACAAAATTCTCTTGTCATGTGCCCACATATTATATATTGCCTAGCACTTAAAACTGGTAAATGCCTTTTAAAACACAAGTTTTCAAATAAAATATTAACTACTAAATAACTGCTTGACTACTTGAAAAACAAACCCATGGTTTGAAAGTCTGCTAGGAACTGACTTAGTCTAAACACAATAAATCTTGGGTTCATTTGTCTAAAGTGTTAGTAAAGCATGATTCAAAAACACATTACACATAAAATGAACTTGTCTTCTATTTGTAATTATTTGCCTTTGGAATTACCAGACAAGAGAAAAACAGTTATTTCCTTTCACCTCCTTGGTTAAATATATTCCTAAGTATTTTATTTTTTGTATTACAATTATAAATAGAGTTGTTTCCTAAATTTTAATTTTGCTAGCTCACTGTTACCACAGAGAAATGCAACAAATTTTTGTACATCGATTTTGTATCATGGACCTTTATTGCATTTGTTTATTTTTTTTCTCGTAGTTTTTGGCAGTGTTTTCTATATGTAGAATCATGTCATCTGTAAATAGCGAGAGTTTTACTTCTTCCTTTCCAATTTCATGCTGCTTTTATTTCTCTTTCTTGCCTAATACTCTGGTTAGAACTTCCAGTCTTCTGAATAAGAGTGTTGAGAGTGGGCATCCTTGTTCCTGATCTTAGAAGGAAAGCTTCCAATTTTTCACCACTGTGTTAGATGTAGATTTGTCTTATATGTCTTTACTACACTTAGGTATATCCTATACCTACATTATTGAGATTTTTATCATAAATGTGTCCTGAATCTTGTCAAATGCTTTTACTGCATCTATTGAGTAGATGCAGTTTTACCCTTCTTTTACGGTTTTACCCTTCTTTTGTTAATGTGGTACAGCAAATTGATTGACTTATAAATGTTGAACCATCATTGCATCCCTAGAATAATCCCACTTGAACATGATGTATGATATTTTTGATGTACTATTGAATTCTATTTCCTAATATAGTAAGATTGCTGCATCTATATTCATCAGAGATATTGGCTTACAATTTTCTTTTTCTGTAGTGTCTCGGTCTGGTTTTGATATCAGGATAATTCCAAACTTAGAAAATTAGTAAGGAAGTATTTCCATCTCTTTAATTTTTTGGAATAGTTTGAGAAAGATAGGTATTAAAGGAAGGAAATTATAAAGATCTGAGCAGAAATCAATAAAATAGAGACTAAAAAAATAAATTTTTAAGTAGCTGTGGAGGGAATGATGAGGTCTTGGATGTTTTTTTATGTACTTTGAGGAATAGCATTTGCTGATTATGAGTGAAAAAATGGAGTTAAGAATGATTTCAATTTTTTTGCATTTGTAATTGAGTAAATTTTTTAAGGTGGGTAACACTGGGGCAGCTAAAAATTGGGAAGTAAATAACGATTTTTATTTTAGCTCTATAAAGTTTAAAATACTTTTTAGCCTCAACACAAAGATGTGAGGTATCACTTCTATATTTGTGTCAGGAGTTTGGGGAAGATAGCAAAGCAAATAATCTCCAGTCTATAAATAAGTCTATTGTATACCTTTTAACTTGACATTACAGAAAATTTTCTAAGGAGATTCACGCTAATTCTCCTTACTATGAAATTTATCAGCCTCCTTATGGCATGTTTCTCCAGAATAAGAACCTAAGGCCATGAGTGCTCTCAAAAGATTATCTCAGTGTATTTCTGTTTGCTATGGAGATAGTGGTAAGCATATCCAAATATTTGAGAAATTTTTCATCCACAAAGAAGGAAAACCTACAGTGGAAAACACTATAATTTGGATGCTTTTCTAAGACAAACCTGAAGCAGATGAAACAGTTTTTTTTCCAAAGCCATGGATTTGTTATTCTAAACATGAATTGTCTAATATAACAGCCACCTTTGGCTATTTAAGCTTAATTTAAATTTTTAAAGAGTCTCAAAGTCAATTCCTCATTTGGACTAGCCACATTTCAAGGGGTCAGCAGCCACATATTGGTGATGACTACCTTAATGGACAGCACAGAAAGAGAACATTTCCATTACCACAAAAAATGTATTACAAATTAATGGATGGGACTGTTTTAGTTTTTGTCCTTAAATATCAATTTTTATGGAATCACTCAAATAATAAGTGTAACTTAGTTTTCTTTGGTCTCTTCAGTCTTACTATATTCTATGAGTCCTGTCAATCCCATGTAACAAGGCCTTTTCCAAGAGAATGTTCCAAAGCCAGATCTGAGTTCTTTGCAGAGATTGATCCCCTCAGTCAGTTCTGAAAGGACCTGTAAATTGTGAATGGCTAGTTTGTGTGGTGATCATCTCACTCTTCACCAGTTTTGCCAGGTCTTTTCCTTTAATTATGATAAGCCATGTGACTTGCCTTGGTCACTGAAAGGTAAGCTAATTTAATGTGTATCCCTTCCAGAAGGAAGAAATCAACTGCTAGAGCATGTTTTAGCATGTTGCTTTCCCTCTGCTACATCAAGTGGTAATATTTCTGATGCTTAAAGCTCTCTGAGAGTTGGAGAAAGGGAGGGCAATGAAGAACACAGCATAGAGCACATAGAATGGACATGAAGATGGACACACAGAATGAGAAAGAAATGACTTTTCTATTTGTATTAGACAGTTTTTGTTAGATAAGCCTTCAGGAACAATCTCATATGGTAGTGGTTTATAAAAACATTTGTTTCTCTTTCATGTTAGATAAAGGCTATGGTCAGCCACAGCTCTGAATCTCTATTCGATATGTATTCCCCATCCTAGGATGCAGACTTAGAAGCCCATGTCTTGACCTAATGCTGAGGAGAAAAGAGTCAGAGTGGAACCATATAATGGCCATTAAAGTGTATGAATGTGCTGTATATCACAGCCATTCAAATTCCATTGGCAAAAGCAAGACAAATGACCTAGTTTCATGTCAACAAGTTAGGGATGTACACTAAGAAACACTGCAAGTCACATGGGAGCTGACAGGAATGTTACCATTTTGTGACTGGAAAGGGAGAAAATAATTATAATCTACCACATTACTTTAAGCTACTGAATTTGTTTCTTCAGCATAACTTAACTCAGCTTTCTAATGCAATATTATAAAAGCTCAAATGAAATGCATCTATCAATCTATCAGTTAAGAGGTATTTATCAATGACCTACTTATTACCAAAGGTAGATTTCAAAGATGTTTAAATGCTTGGCTTTAACAGATTACCAGTAAACACAGATACATTTACATCAAGCTGAATTCAACCTTATTCCCAACAGGTCACGAAATAATAATGTATCAAAAAGTTACTAAAATACTTCAGTAAATATTATTTAGCACATAATAAGTTGCTTGGAATTGTGAGTAATGTTTATTGGATGAATGAATGTAAATGAAGTCAGTAAGACCTATAATACTTATCACTAATATATTAGATCCCATTTTGATTAGGAATGCATCATCTCATTATTAAGAATGCTTTAAACCCATATATCTTCCTCTCTATTTAATGAAGACCTAGGTTAATTACCAGTCTGTCAAAAGATAATGTGATACTCTACAAAGTATTATAGAAAAAAATGACTTGTAGAGCTATGAACCATCCTGAGAAATCTTGTGACAGAAAGAAAGTAACACATGCCATGTATACACTGCAGGAAGTAAGAAGTTCAGAAAGTGTTAAATGGTTAAAATCAAGTAAAGTCTTCAGACTTGTCTAGTTATTTGGGGTTTACAGAATTCATCAAAATGGTTCTCTAAAGATCCACTTTTCCACCGTATTCAGTTTCTAATTCCCACTCCCAAAGTTAGTCTATGCAATATCTGAGTGTGTTCACTCAAATATTCCATCGTTTAGAATATCAGTGTTGAATACTTTCCTGTTTGTCAGGCACTGAAAGTAAATAGAGATCATGACACCCAGCATTCTGCCTTTATGGAGCTTCCAATGTAAGATATTCACAATATTCTGCTTCATTTTTATTTTTGAAGATAAGCTATTTTATATACTTTCAGGAAGAAATTATAGTTTTAATAAATCCACCAAAAATGGGCATAAGAATTATTTTCAGCTAAACTGAATGAGTTGAGTTCAAGGTACCTCTCTCAAATTTTAAACAGCATAGAGTTTGAAACCAAATTACACCTCTATTGGTTTTATGTTTTCAAATTCAGGGTGCCATTTCAACTACTAAGAATTAAGTGAGCTCCTCCATATGTCCACAATCAAAATAGTAAAGCTTTACTATTAGCTCAAAAACATGAGGTGATATGAATAAAAATATAAATCAAACATCGAAGAGGCTAGTATATCAATAAGATCAGAAAGGGAAGCAGGGTGACTACAATTTCTTTCAAATCTGTTAAACTGTTTACAATGTAGAAAATTAGGGATTTATTGATGGCTTTAAATATGGCTTATTAAATGATAAGGAACCAGTCCACAAAATAGTGCCACGGCCTAGCCTACTTATGTTAACCCAGTCATACACAAATTCTAACCACTGACATATATGTATAACCTCATTTATCTAGTGGTCATTTATCTGTATTTATAGTTCATAGGAAATACTTGCTTTATAAGACTGCCTTGCCATCTACATTGCCACATTTATAATAATGAAAATATTAAACACATCTAAGGACCTTGACTTACATATTTGGAGAATTCAGAGTTAGGCTAATGAGGGCCCGCACAGCACAACTGCTAACAAGACAGATGTGCTTCATCTAAAATAACTGCTCCAGCACATTGTTCCTGGATGTTCAAAATCACGACATTCCATAAAAAGTGGAACAACACTATTGTATAACAGAAAGAATATTGCAGGATCTGTTTTTCTCTTCCAACAAAATTAGAAATATCTTCAGTGAATCACAGTTTCGGAATTTCTAAAACAGGGATAAATAAGGTAAATGTGAAGAATAAATCTTACCTTCACACTCACTGTGAAGGACATGCAAGTGCAGATACAGACAGAGATAAAAATTCAGGTATAGAACCATATAAATATAAACTGAGATTCTCATTATCATAAAAATGGACATACTCGAGGGCAGGGTTGTTTGGTATTGAACTTAATAGGCTCAGAAAGCATTAAGATGTATACGTAGAAACACTGAGTTTGAACCTAAAGCAATTATCTCCTTGGTAGGAAAATCACTTCAAAATGAATTTTCATTTGGTAGGTTATGGATATTTAAAGTATATAGAGAGCTCATATTGAATAAAATAAAAGAAAAACTTTAAGGAGTTGCTTTGAGATTTCTTCTCTCTGAATTAAGCTCTGAGTGAAACGTGATTTTTTCTGCTGGATGAACTTCACCTCAAAGACAGCAAAACTTCAGTGAAATACAGCCTAATTTTAGCCTACTTATTTTACAGATTACAGGAAACCATCTGGACTTTCTTTTCCCTGGAAATCCTTAAAAATTGGGTCCTCATGTTAGGAAAGTCCTTTGTTGGCGAGCAACTCAGAAGGAGGAAGATAAAAGCGCCTTTAATGATGGTCCTACTTTCAGTCCATATCCAACCCACATATTTCCACTTCTGTGGAAACTCTGAGGTATATTGAGGTCCATATTTGGTACAGTAGTTATCTGTACACTTACTTATAAATCATTTAAAATATCAGATGGACAGATCAATGTACTTCTGTACATTTTTGAGGTGATTAAATTATACCTTTCAGGAAATATATGTGGAAATAGGTTGATTAAATGTTATATGACATTGCTAACAATTGAGTGTGTTATGTGTGTGTGTGTGGAAACCTAAGAAGCAACATGCAAATTAAGAAGTATAAATATTGAGTTTAATTTAAAAAATCTATTGAACTCAGTTAAAAAAGGTATTGGCTTCACTTTTTTAATTCCATGGTATCAATTATTCGGTTTTGTATTTCTCATTAATTATTGTGTTAAAAATAACTGTCCAAATTTACTGTAATTCATTTCCTAAGATGTGAGAGTCATGCGAAATCCAATTTAGTAAGTGTTTAAATTAATCATAATAAGGAAATTTATGTTTGGACACAAGTTTTAACTCCTTTATTTTTAAAGCTACACCCTAATCTCCCCTAGCAACATAAACATGCCCCCCCACACACATACACATACACGTACACCTAGGTCTAATTCTTACACTGTTTTAAAAAGGGAGATATAGATAATATAGATATAGATATGTAGCTATAGATTTAGAATTATCTGTATCCCCGCTAAACCTAAGTAGGTGAAATCATAATGAAAAAAGTGAAACATTTATGCAAAAGCATATCTTCAAAATATACTTAAGGGGAAAAATAAACCTTAGAGTAGAGAAATCTATGATCAAATGATCAAAGTTAATATCATCCCCAATGGGGGCCTCTCTATCTATATCTATAGATATATGTGGGGGGGAAGATGAAGCAAACTGGAAAAATGTGGAATTAATTTGCAGAATGTAGGTGAAGCATATCTGGTAATTTTTAGTACTTTTTAAAGTAACACTATTATTGAGTTATAATTTACCTACCATAAAATTAACCATTTTAAGTGTAAAATTAAATGTTTTAATATGTTCTCAGAGTTGTGCAATAATCACCGCTTTCTAATTTTAAAACACTTTCATTACCCCTCTAGTAGTCACTTTCCATTCTCCCTTAAATTCAACCCCTAACAATCAATCCACTTTCCTTTCTGTTGAATTTATTTATTCTACACATTTAACATAAGCAGAGTAATACAATACATGGTCCTTTGTAATTGGCTGCTTCAACTTGGTGTTATGTGTTCAAGATTGATCTATGGTGCAACATTTATGCTTCACTCCTTTATTTTATTGAAGAATGATATTTTATTGCATTTATAAACCACATTTTCTTTATCCACTGTCGGCTCATGTGCATTTTGATTGCTTATAATTTTGTTTGGCTTTTATGATAGTACTATTATAGATATTTGTGTTCAAGTTTTTGTGTTGGTACATGTTTCAAATATCTTTGGTAAACACCTAGGAGCTGAATTACTAGATCATATAGTGATTTTATGTTTACTATTTGAGAAAATGACAAAGTGTTTTCCCAAATGGCAGCATCACTTTACAGTCTCACCAGCAACATGGAAGCATTCCAATTTCTTTACATTCTTGTCATCACTTATTATTGTCTTTTTTTTTTTTATGGCCATCCTAATGGATGTAAAGTGGTATCTTGGGTTTTTATGTGCATTTTACTAATGACAAATGATGTTAACATCTTTTAGGGGCCTTTTGGCCAAGTGTAAATCCTCTTTTGATAAATGCAATCCCTATCAAAATTCCAATGACATTTCTCACAGAAATAGAGAAAAACAATCGTAAAATTTGTATGGAATCCCAAAATATCCTGAATAGCCAAAGTAATCCTTATAAAGAAAAACAAAGTTGAAGGCATCACACTTCCTGATTCAAACTATACTCCAAAGTTATAGTAATCAAAACAATATAGTACTGGCATAAAAATAGATACTTTGACCTATATGAAAGAATCAAGAGCCCCAAAATAAACCTTTCATATACAAACAACTAATATCTGATAAGGGACCAAAGAACATTCAATGCAGAGAGGATAGTTTCTTCAATAAACGGTGTTGGAAAAAAATGGATAATCATATGTAGAAAAATTAAATTGGATTCCCAATTTATATAACTTACAAAAACCAACTCAAAACTGATTCCAAGATTTGAACATAAGACCTGAAACAATAAAATTGCTAGCAGAAAACAGAGAAAGCTCCCTGACATTAATCTTGACAATGATTCTCTGGACATAACACCAAGAGCACAAACAACAAAAGCATAAGTAAGTAAGTGGGATCACATGAAACAAAAAAGCTTCTTAACAGCAAAAGAAACAACCAACAAAATTAGAAGGTAACCTATGGAAGAAGAAAATATTTGTGAATCATATATCTGGTAAGGGGTTAATGTCCAAAATACATAAGGAACTCATACAACTCAACAACAAAAAAAAGAAAAAAAGGTATGCACACACATATAATCTGGTTAAAAAGTAGACAAAGAAATTGAATGAATAAAATTAAATTTAAAAAACAGAAATAGACATTTTTGACAAAGACATACAAATGGCCAAGAAGAATAAGAAAAGCTGCTCAAAATCACCAATTATTAGGAAATACAAGTCAAATCATGAGATATCACCTCACACTCCTGGCTATGATCAAAAAGTCAAGAGATAGTGTTGACAAGGATGTGGAAAAAGGAAGTACTTGTGTAGTGTTGGTACAAATGTAAATTAGTACAGCCACTGTGGAAGTTCATCAAAAATTAAAAAAAAAAAAGGGGGGGAGTTATCATCGTGGCTCAGCAGAAACAAATCTGACTAGTATCAATGAGGATGCAGGTTGCTCAGTAGGTCAGGCATCCAGCATTGCCTTGAGCTGTGGTTTAGGTCACAGATGTGACTCAGATCCTGCATTGCTGTGGCTGTGGCTGTAGCGTAGGCTGGCAGCTGTAGCTCTGGTTTCAACCCCTAGGCTGGAAAATTCTAAATGTGCAGGTGGAGCACCATAAAACAAAAATAAATAAATAAGTAATTTAAAAACTACTATCAGATGATCTAGGAATTCCACTTCCAGATATATATTGGAAGGAAACAGAATCACTATCTTGAAAAAATTCCTTTGTTCACTGTAGCACTATTTACAACAGCCAAGACATGGAAACAACTTTAGTGTCCACTGACTGATGAATGGGTAAAGAAGATGTGGTACACATACACAATGAAATATTATTTAACCATAAAAAGGGAAATTCTGCCATTTGTGACAACATGGATGGATCTTGAAGGCATTATACTAAGTAAAATAAATCAGACAGAAAGATAAATACTGTATGATCTCACTTTAAGTAGAATCTAAAAAAAATCAGACTTATAGATACAAAGAATAGATTGGTGACTGACAGAGGCAGGGGGTGTGGAAGTTGGTAAAATGGATAAAGGTGCTCAAAAAGAGACTTCCAGTTATAAGATGAACAAGTTCTGGGGCTGTGGTGTGCAGCATGGTTACTAGAGATAACAACACTGTATTGTACATTTGAAAGTTCTCCGCACAAGAAAAAAAATGATAAGTCCAGATGTTAACTGGACTTACGGCAATTAGTTTGAAATATATACATATCTCAAACCATTATACTGTATACTTTAATACATTGTTATGTCAATTATATCTCAATAAAACTAGGGAAAATATTAAAAGTAGGACAACCATATGATCCAGTATTCTTCCTTCTGTGTATATATCCAAAGACATAAAATTAGGATTTAAAGACACATCTGCCCTCCCATGTTCACTGCAGTATTATAGTAGACTATTACAATAGTGGAGACATAGAGAAGCTGGGGTGTGTGTGTATCACAAACACATATATTGGTACATACACTGGAATATTATGAGAAAAAAGGAAATCCTGTCATTTGTGACAGCATGAATGGAATTGAAGACATTATGCTAAGGGAAATAAGTCAGACAGAGAAAAGCAAATATCATATGATGTCACTTAACATTGGAATCTATAAAGATCAAACTCATAGAAAGCTAATATAAAATAGAATGGTGGTAGTCAAGGTCTGGGAGATGGAAGAAATGAGAGACGTTTGTCAGAGTACAAACTTCCAGTTATTAAATATGTAAATTCTGGAGATCTAATGTACAGCGTGGTATATGTTAATTCTTTTTTTTTTTTTTTTTTTGTCTTTTCGCCTTTATCTAGAGCCGCACCCGCGGCATATGGAGGTTCCTAGGCTAGGGGTCTAACAGGAGCTGTAGCTGCCAGCCTTCGCCACAGCCACAGCAACGCGGGATCTGAGCTGCATCTGCAACCTTCACCACAGCTCATGGCAACCCAGGATCCTTAACCCACTGAGCAAGGCCAGGGATCGAACCCGCAACCTCACGGTTCTTAGTCGGATTCGTTAACCACTAAGCCATGAAGGGAACTCCTATGTTAATTCTTTATGTCTGGTTTCCTTTAGTTCATTGAACGTATTTATAATGACGGATTTAAAGTCTCTGTCCCATATGGTAAGGAGAACAGTGCCCCCTGCCCCAAATATGTCTCCTCTTTAATCACTGGAATCTGTGTATATGTAACCTGTCCTATCTATATTGTTAAAAGAACTTTATAGATGTGATTAAGTTTATAGATTTTAGACTGAAAAATTATACTGGATTATCTGGGTAGTCCAGATCGATCCACAGGAGTTCTTAAAAACAGAGCCTGCCCTGGATGCAGTCAGAAAGAGATGCAAATATGGAAGAAGTTTCAGCAAGATATAGTGTTAAGAAGAACTCCATCATCCATTGCTAATGTTGAAGATAGCATAATGCGGGTGGCCTCTAGAAGGAGGAAAGGTAAGGAAATGGAATATTCCCTAGAGGGTTCAGAAAAAAATATTCAGTCCCGCTGACTCCTTGACTTTTAGCCCAGTGATCCATGTCAGACTTTTGACCTGTAAAACTTCAAGATAATAAATTTATATAGTTTTAGGTGACTACGTTTTTAGTAATTTGTTATGTCAGCAAGAGAAAAATAATGTATCTAATAAATCTAACATTTGAGCTTATTCAAGGACAGTTTCTATTGATTGCTTTTTGCGTGTGTATGTAAGCCATACTTTCCCATCTCTATGTACGTCTCACAATGTTTTTTGGAAAACTGGATATTTTAATTTATTTTATTTTAGTCTTTTTAGGGCCGCACCCGCGGCATATGGAAGTTCCCAGGCTAGGGGTCGAATCGGAGCTACAACCGCCGCCTGTGCCACAGCAAAACAGGATCCAAGCCACGTCAGCGACCTACACCACAGCTCACAGCAACCCTAGATCCTTAACCCACTGAGCGAGTCCAGGGGTGGAACCTACATCCTCATGGATCCTAGTCGGGTTTGTTAACTGCTGAGCCATGAAGGGAACTCCCAGAAAACTGGACATTTTAAATAATATAACATGACATGTCTGGAAATCAAATCCCCTGTCAAAGATTTGTTGTTGATGTTGTTATTTCTGTCTGGCTGGCTTTGTTTTGTTATTGTTGTAATCTATTTATTTAGTGACATTCCTGGACTAATAATGCAAAATCTATATTCCTTGTTGTGTGCAAGTCTCTGGTTAACTTTACACTCGGTTAATAATTAGAGATTTTTTTAAATGTCTTGAACCAATAAGTTTTCCACTCTTTGTCAAAGGGCCTTTGTGTGCCCTGGGGCACAGCTTCGATGCTCCTGCAAATTTGAAATCTGACTTGACTTTCTTTTGAAAGGCCCCAAGACTGATCAGAAATAAGGGATTTAGTCTTTCCTTTTCTCAGATCTTTCTTTAGCATGCCCACAGCTCTGCAAATGTTTGCAGCCTATGCATGCACATGGTACTCTAGATTCCCGGGACCACATTAGAGCATTCCAAAGCCTCCTATAGACTTCTTATTCTACAGATTTTTGTAAATTTTTTGGTTTACCACTTATTTTCCCCAATGGGTATCACTGTCTAGGGCAACTGTTGCTGATTGACAGAAAAATGCTTTGGGTTGGGGATACCGTCCATTCTTCCCCCTCCAGTTCATGTTACACTGATGGTTTTCAAGAATTTTGAAATCAATGAGAAGGAGATCAAAACTGGGGGCAGCTTAAAATGCCACAACACTCAATGTTTTTCACGAGATGCAGTTATTTTGCTGAATAAACTATCTTCATATTTTTGAAATCTTTTAGTTTATTTCAAGAATTCTGAAAAGGCTGACTGCCTTTTTAGTGCTTTAAGTGAGAAGCAGATTTTCAGAGATCCTTACTCCACCACTATAGAAGTTCTGCCCCTTTAAGTACTATTTTTTAATGACTCTATAGGTCTAAAATTGTTTCAGAAAAAATAAGTTAATAAGTGTGTGTGTGTGTGTATGATATTTAATGAAGAAAATAGCAAAATCTAACTTGTGAAAAATATACATTTATATCCATTGGGCTTAATGCTTTATACTGAGGTTTCATCTTATTTTTAATTTTGACTTTAAGTATATTTAAGTACACCTGAGGATACTTAAGTTGCTGAAGTATAATAGAGGCATGCATGTAAGTGAAGTTGATAAAATAATCCATAAAATTATTTTGTGTTAGGAATATGTAAGAAACTAAATACCTGACTGTGTTAGTTTTCATTCAACCTTGTATTCATAAACCTGTTCTGCAAGTTGCATAGGAAAGAACAAAAGGTACATTAAATTTATCCTCCAACATATTGAGTCTCCTTGATTTTTACAGTTTTCTCATATATAACATGCTATACCTTGAACACCTATCATTTTTTTTAAAATGGTTATTTTTACCACTATGGATGATTAAATATTTCCTATTTATGATTTATGGATTACAAAAAACAAATAATTTTTAAAAGATAAAAATATCCTTGTTCATAAGGGAAGCTGTCTAAACACAAGGAAATTTCAGATGAATTCTCATATAGGGAGAATATGCAGCTTTTGCAGTACGTCCTATTCTACTTCATCGTATTTATTTTTGATCACATGTTGTTACTGCATAGTTCTTAAGGGAACCAAAAAACTTCAGTATTTTAGATTTTACACAGCCAAACCTGTCTGAAGAGAAATCTTGAGAAAGGAAAAGCCAATCTCAAGAGCAGCTGCTGAAATGATGCCTAATTAAATTTTCACACACAGATTAAAAGGATATGCTAATACTTTGTGTACACTTAATGAGAATTTGTAAAGCAACTGAGGCAATCAGAATTTATAAAGTATTAAAAGATACTCAAATTCTACTTCCTGGTATTCCAAGTGTCATGGTGGCATGTACTGATGCTCAACCTCAGTGGACACTGGAACCACCTGGACATATTTAAAAAACAATTCTGATGCCCACATTCTACCCATTCTTCAGACTTTGCCTTAATGGAAATGAAGTGTGGCTTAGGCATCAGGGCTTGTATAGTTCTCCAAGTAATTCCAGGACACAGCATTATTTGTCTATAGAATGGTTCTTAAACTTCATGGTGCATATGAATCACCTGGATCTTTTTGACATGAGTATTTTAATCTTCTAGAGCTTAAGTGGGTCCTGATAACCCACATTTCTAAGTCCTAGGTGACAGCCAAGCTGCTGGGGTTTGGACCACTTTGCATAGCATGATTCTAACAGAAATTAAAAGGAACACCAAAAACAATGTCCATAATCACAGGCCATCACTCCTGGAGCATAGTTTCTCTAAGTATATTTGATACTTGCTTCAGAAAAAAAGAAAGAAAAGCAATTTCTACTAGAATACTTCCTTCTCTCTCAGAAGACTCATCCCCAATCTCCACTGACTTTCTGCTAAGTTTCAGGCCATTGGGAAACATGGCTATTCCTTCAACAGAGTTCAGGAAACCCTACCGTCCACAAGGAGTTTGACTTAGAACTCCTCTTAAATTCCATGCAGTTTGGTACTGAATTTTCTTTAATTTTTGCCATTATAGTTTATAAGAGCAAGAGCTATGTTTCACATTTCTTTTAACAAGGGTTAAGGAAAACAAGTCTCAAAAACATGTGATAACTAAATACTGTTCAGATATACTGCAAATGTTATGTAGATACTGTGAAGCATTTGGTCTAAGAAGTTAGGTTGTAAGAAAAATGAATGGTTTACATACGCTGTTTAACTTTGAAATGCTATACATTTTACAAAAATAGGAACACATGGTACCAGCTGCCTGCTGAATTTTTCTTCAAACACCCCTTGGACATTGAATACCTATATAATACACATGTTGTACACCAGCATCATGGTTGAAAATGCGGTCCTTAGAAAAGATTTTATGGGCCCTGGAATCCTCTTCCATCCATTAACTGAAACATTTAAGTTCTTTTTTGTGAACTTCATGCCTTTAGCTTTCATATCACAACCTTATTAAAAATGTAGACACCAAAAGAGGGAAAAAAATTCAAAAATGTATTATTACTAATCTGTCCACAAGTAGGAATGAAGAAGTTGAGATCCAGTTTATAGATAGGTAGGAATAAAGAAGAGAGAGCAAGGGTCTTAATTCTGTGTACATGGCAATTTCAGAGAGACCTAATGTTCCCCCAGTTGATTCTTATCAGGTTAATTAAAGCTTCCATTGAAACAACACCTCAGAACAAATCAAACTTACTTCATTCATGTGGTTAGAATGTGTTTAGCACCCTCTATATACACAGATTTATAGGATAATTATAATAAAATGAAAATTTTCTCCAAAGAAAAAGTTACACTCAAATCGGGAGATACAAAGATAGAATGTAAGGAAATGAATTTATAAACACAAGGCAGAGTTAATGTATAAGGTATGTTGTAAGGACTAGGTTATTAGTTATTTCTCTCTTTTGATGTTAAAATAATGCTACTTTTCCCTCACTTCCTAAGCAGGGATGCCCACATCAGTGAGGATAATGTGGCCACTGACTTCAGCAAAGCATTCCAGAGTCTGGTCACATTTAGGAGATGATTAACAGTACTTTTATATATACATTTTAGTTTGTATTACACAGAGTCTATTTTTTTAATCATGTAAAGAGTTAACATTAACTTTTCTGCAAAAATCAGTTTTATAACAGTGATACATTCGATCCATATTTAAGCAATTTCTAGATTGAATTCAGCTCTATTATCCTTTTTGAGTTTTTTCTATTGTCAATGTCCAAAACACTAAAAGGGGGGAAAAATTAACTGCAAAACACTTGGATAACACACACACAGGAGTTTCCCCCTAGTGCAGAAGGTTAAGAACCCAACATGGTGTTCATGAGGATGTGGGTTCGATCCCTGGCGTCATTCAGTGAGTTAAGGATCCAGTGTTGCTGCAAGCTGCAGCAAAGACAGATGCTTTCAATCCAGTGTTGCTATGGCTGTGGTAACTACATCAGTAACTTACACAGTTAAAAATAAATATAAGCAAGAGTTCCAGAAAGTTCTTGAACCAAAAACTACTATACTAATAAAACCACCACAACATCAGTTTAGAATGGAATTCTATTTCCATCTCCATCTGTCATAGTCAGTTCTTCCCTCTGCCTCCATCTTAGGCAGTAGGTCTCCTCCTTTGTTTCAATGTATTAATTTGCATCCTCTAGATTTTATGATACATTTATCAAAAGTCATCACATTGTTCACTTTAAATGTATGCAATTTGTGGTATATACAATATACTTTAAATAAATTGATAAAAAAAACAAATAATAGGACAAGTTTTTCAATCACTGATTGCCAAGATGTCACATGCTTCTACCCCCCATGTCTTTCTCAAGAGTGAAGAAAGCCATGGAAAAGAGTGAGTGATAATGAATCTCTAGAAGGACTATTACAGCCTGTCTTCTGAGCCAGCAGAGACCTCAAGGGATTGATGGAGTTAGTCTGGAACCCCCAAGATAATTTTATCTCTGGACCTATTTCTGATTACCCAATTTAACTATGAGTAAGAGAAAACAAAAGGTTATAATGTCTTTAATTTGATTTCCTGGTCAAGCTGGTATTACATAACAAACATAAACTCAAATCCTTCCTTCCCAATCTAAAAATTTAAATATATTTTGATCAAAATATATGCATGATGAAATATTAACTCATGTATATAATGAACTATTGTCTATATGATGAAGTATTAATGATGAAATATTAAATACTCTAATTTAAAAACCTGTTTAAAAATGATCGCAGGAAAGTGCCATCCAAATCATGGTTAAGAAAGCAGGCCCTCCATGTGATATTTTTTGACTAAAACTGGTGCCATAACCTTAGATCTCAGTGCCTTTATTTTTCTGGTGTGAAAGTTCTCAATGAAGTGCTGTTTGAAGCTACTATCTCCAGATACTCCATGAGAGCTTAACCATTTAATAGTCTTTTCATTAAAAGAAGGAGAGATTTGCCTTGGAGTATTATAATAATTATAATATTGTAATATTATAGTATTATAGGAGGATGTGGTAGCAGAGGAATTAGGGTTTTCCAACATGTTTTGGAATCACAGGAGACAGTATCATCAAAACTTCCAGGAGGCAAGAGATTTACCTCAGTTTCTACAGGACAGAGTGCTAAATGGTAAGCAAATCAACTCTATTTTTACACTAAATAATCTAAAATTACCCCAGGATGAGTCCTTTGGTTAATCAAGGAATTACACTGAACTTGAATCGCTTTGAAATTCACATTATTTTCTTAAAATAAGATCAATTTATAAAGATTTGTGTTTTTCTCTCTCCCCCTTCTTCTCTCCCTCCTATTTTTATCTTCAATACGATCATTTCACTTAACGACATTCACTTGTTGGCCACATTTTTGCCAAGAAACAGAAAGAAAACATGGTCTTTTTAAAAAGCCAAAATCTTGGGAAGTGAGAGTTGAGAAATCTCATTTCATTACGATGAAACACCTTTGATATCATGACATTTAGTGCTCATACTAAATTCTTCTGAAATACATCACTAATCTCTTTGGAGTCCTCATGTGGCATACTGGTATGTTGAGGAAGCAAATATTGCAAAGTTGCCAAAAGACCAATTCCAATCTAATTAGGACTTGCACTGCTTCTGTGAAGGCTACATAAACACTCTGTTAATATTCACAGCAGCAGCTTTGTCAATAACTCCCCCAGAATCTTCAAATTTATAACGGAAATCAGCAAACTATTGATTCTCTGACACTGATAGATCTACCCAGATTCAATGCCTCCTTTCTCTCGCCTCTGCCCCAATAAAGGGTACAAATGCCAGTTGCTCTCATCAGCTCCTAAACACTGAAGAATCATTATTAAAGTATGGCTGGCATCCCTGATCATTAATTATAATCTTGTGCACATATGCAGTGTGATTGCAGGAAATAATCAGCTTTGTCTGCCAAATTGGCAACATTTAGAAACTAATTTGTTATGACACAGCATCAAAGATATTTAAACAACAAACTCAATGCTCTGTGACTCTGCATACATTGTTCAAATATGAGATAACATCATTAAAAAATAGTTAACATATCCAGAGGGAGGTGGTATGTATCCTTGAACTTCTATTCAAGTGGAATTATCAAAAATAATTTTATGTGCTCCCAATCCCGCAGTCACGTGCTGGGACACCCCTCCAGAGTCACTGCCATTTGGGGGCTGCCTGGAAGAGCAGCTGTCTGTCTAGTATAATTAAATGGTCATTGTAAGGATGATTCAAAGTGTGCCTAGGGCAGAGATTAGGCAGGATTGCTATTTTTATGTTTGGGAAAAGAATTCATTTACCTACTTAATTCTTCAGGGGCCAAACCATAGCAGCAGATTCCTCACTCTTGTGTGCCCTGTAGTGAAGTAGTGGAAGTGGTTTTAAAGAAGTTATGTTCATTCCATGCCCCATGTTGGCCCATCCCGCTAGGAGTAAGAACACTCAATTAGTGAACAAAGATGCACATTGCCTGTCTCACTCCTTCCCCTAACCTTTCATTCTGGATAGCAACACAACTGAGCCCATCTTTCCACCATGGCTATTCAGTGACCTTTTAATTCAATGTCCTCCCTCCATCATTTCCTTTTATGCCCCTCAGCAGAATCAAGCCCAAAGCATGTGCTTCATCCTTCTGCCAAACTCCCTTTCTCTTTAACTCCCTAACACTTCCTAAATACACACACATGTAAATTGATTTCATTCCTTCTGCATATGAAAATATAGATTAAAATGTTGTTTTCTTTAACAGTTTCTTTTGAAGGATTCCAGTTACTTCCAGAAATATTACTATTGATTCTTTCTTTGTATACCACCACCCACCCCCCTGCAACAAAAAGCAGTTAAATATAAAACTGGGCCAAGAACATGCCTGTACCAAGCAAAAGTCTTGAATGTTTGTTGGGGCAACTTCCTTCCCCCGCCTCCATCCTGAGTGGGTACACACTCTGGCCTCTCTCTACAGTTTTATTCACTCCATCTGGGTTGAAGGTATAATTCGGGGAAAAATAAATAAGACTTCTAAAGCCGGAAACCCCCTTCTTCCTTTTGAGGCTAACCTGCCCACAGAAGCAGATACTCATTCTCCACTGGCCTTGAGGGCAGCTCTGGGCCCCCTCCTCCATCTGGGGCCTGCCCAAGTCCAGTGCAGCCTGTCATGTGCTGCTAAATCTATCTAATTTTGGAACTTGTTTAGCAGGTTCATTTGGCCCTCAAATTAAGTCCTCCAACTTAGACTTTGCCAACCATAAAATTGACATTCTGATCTCTGTTGGCCCTTCTTTTATTTTTCAATTTTTCTGAATCCTGGCAAGGAAGTGGAATGCTATGTTTTGGGCCTCTGAAACGATTACATTTGTTTTACTGTACATTAAAAATAAAAACAAAAAGAGTAGAAATTGGGAGAGTGAAACATGTAGTAGAGAAAGTTTCAGTAAGGCTAGGATGTGGCTGTCTAGGATTTAATACTAAGCTATGTCCTCCAACTTGTATTTTATTAGTAATGGAGTAGATATATTAACCTCCATCCAACACCTTTTTCTTCAGTTTTTTTCAGAACTTAGGTGGGAAGAAGCTTTTGTAGAACAGAAGTTAAAATACTAGAACATAAGAAAAATCACTGAAAGAAAAGAAAATTTAATCAATGTTTTTCTTCATTTTAGATAATGAAGGTACACAGAATTGGATGAAACACCCTGTTTCATACATGCATCATCTATACGTGGTTGTTAGGTCATGTTTTAATAAGGTACTAAACACCTACTTCCCAGTCTCTTTTGCTGAATCCGCATCTTGTCCCAGCCTAAGAACCAAGTCATGAATCTATTCTACTCTTTATCTGTATTCACTCACTTAAGTCATCTCCTCAACTCACTGGCTTCAAGTCAAGTAATTATCTGGAAAATCTATTTTGCTATAAATTTTCAAAAAATCTCCCCACACAATCATTTTTATTTTAAATTTTAAACAAATCTTCATATCCTTTGTACTAGGTCATGTATACCCAGAAAAAAACAAACAAAACTGCCTACATTTTCTAATTCAAGAGAATACACTTTCTAAAATATGCAGTGCTTTTATATTCCTTCAAGAAATTCTATTTTCATTTGAAAGCAAAGATACACCACAAAGCTTAGGTAAAATCATGCCTAGAAGTCTAAATAGTTACAAAATTTATCTTTCTAACTTGTAAGATTAGGTCTATTGCCCATTTCTTCATTTATCAGTTGCATTATGAGACCTATATGACAATTTTAAATGTTTAATACCCGTCACACCCAATGGATACATAACTTGTCTTTCAAGTAAAATATTTCGATTGGATATTTTGAATTCTTCTCATTGAAATAAAAATAGAAATAATAAAAATATTTGCTATAGAGCAATGTGTTTTAAAAATCATTTTTAAGATGCATACATGGTAGGCTTCATTGATAGGCCTAAAAAAGTATGAAAAATATGTTTAAAAATACACTTTAAAAATTGTACAACTTCATGCTAATTTGGAAGACTGACCCTCAGTTATGTGAGAGGTTTTCAGATGAAAAATAAGCAAAGTAGTAGATGATAGCAAGTAATTTCACTAAATCTGATCTTTAAGTGTACAAAATAAAAATCTTGGTAGAAATGGGTATTTTTCTACAAAATAGTTCTCAGTCTCTTATTGAGTCCTTACTGAGTCTGAATTTCACCTAATTATTTATTTTTAATTTAAAAATTTATTATCTTATTAAGATAAAAAGCCAAGCAGGAAGAACAATGCTTTAAATCATAACATTTACAAAATACCGCCATAAAATCAACAAGCCTGTTGACTATGTATTAAATGTGTTTTTTGTGCCAAGACTGAATACTTTATATGACTTAATTCATTTGTTGCTCCACCATAGTCCTACAAAGCAGGTATAATTATTATTCCTATTTTATAAAGAAAATAAGGTCAATAACATTTAAGTAAACTGCTAAAAATTATTAAGATTTTTTAAAATACTGAATTGCTGAGTGTATTTGTTCTTCTCCAGGAGCAGTCAGTGTGACATGCTTCAACAGTTTCTCAAAAGGTATGGCTATCATCTGGAATATATGAATGCCAGTTTAACAGGTACAGAATCTATGTATCTTTTAGACAATAAATTCAACTCCTAGGCAATGGAAATTTTCTAATAGACTTGAAAGCACCAGGCAGAGGCTTCCAAAGATAAGCACACCATATTGATTTTCAGAGTAGACACATATTTTATGGCCACAGATTCATTCCAAATGTTTCGATTACTCAAAATGTTTTGTAAGCCTTTTTGGGAACTGCTTTTGGGACTAGTTTCTAAGCTGCAAGGTAAACTCATTGCTATTATTTTTTCCTCTTAAATCAGAAGGAAATCGCAAAGCTCCAATATCTAATAATCTATTAGACATCATACCAAATCAAATTCTTCTCTCAGAATACAACCTTACCACCATTAAAGATAATCTAAAGAATGTGTGACAAGTCTTAGGAACACCCAAAATATTGTAAGGACCATCATGACTTCTGAAGTAAAAGGCAAACTATTATTTGGGATTCACAAGATGTTTGATGATATTTTTAAAAATATATATACAATTTTTGGCACTCAAGTCTTGAAAACCTTGATGTGAGTAATTTTGAGATCCATTCAGTATAGAGCTAAAAGACTGCAGGAGAAGTGAGGGCTTGAGGAAAGAATACAGGATAGGTATTTGGGGAAATATTTTGAACCTGATGAAAAGCGTCCTTAGGGTTATTTAGGAATTTTCAAGTGGGTTTCATGATGATTTTCTCTCCTTGCTAGTTTCCAAAGGTGATTTATGGGCTGATATCTGCTATATGGTATGATTTATGTAACAGAAGTATTTTCAGTCAATTAAGATGTCTCATCTGGATGCAGTGTTCGTTAATAATCTTTGGTCAAGGTAAAGAAATTAGACCTAAGTAATATTTAGCTGCTCTCTAAAAAGTAATATTTTCTATACAGATTTGAATTCCTCTATGTGCTGGCCCCTTGCCCATTTTTGTAAGCAGGAATGCATCATCCAGGGAAAGGCAGGGTGGAAAAGAAAAGTAGAGCTGCCAAGGCAAAATACTTAAATTGTGCGATTGCTTCTCCATTCTTAACATAATAACTGTTTACTTGAGGAGATTATATTTCATCACAATGTCTACTTTAGTCAAAGCAGTTTATGCAACAATTTCCTACATTTTCCCATATTTCTCAGAATACACAGTTCCATATTACTGAAATTGCATTCAGAAAAGCAGTTTTGTGCAAACTATTTCACTAGTCAATTGCTATCATCAACCACTGAAGTAACAATAATCTTAATCTTTTCCCTGTAGTGCACAATATTTTCTAGCATTCTGTTTACATTAAAACAGTTTAGAATATTTGAGCACAACTATGTACTGTGGTGTTTTTGCTGTTGTTATTGGGTCATTAGTAATAAAATACACCTTAATTACCTACCTGCCTTAAAGTTTGAAATGTAAAATTAATTCAGTCATTTGAGTATATTAAATAGACAATATCTCAATAGATTTGACACAGCTTAAAGCTTTCCCTTAAAAAATGCTTGCAGCTTCTGCATGAGTAACAAATGTATTTGTCTCTTCTGCATAGTAGAAATAACACGTGAAATTAAAATGAGCACTTTCTCAAAACGAAAACTGAACACATATAAATCTGCTGTATACATTTCAGCTTTCGCCTTTGAGCTTTTAACATTTTCCTTTCCTACTTGGCTATACGTAATAAACAGTAAGAAAAGTACAAGGCCATTAATTATCCCTAAACAAGGACATTCCCTAATGTTGTTATTTGAGTTGGGTTCACTATTTCAAGAGAGAAGTTTGAACTTTGCTATTGAAATGGGCAATTATTTACAATTTTTTATGCTGGCTTTTTTTTTTCTTAAAGTCTGTTTACGCATTTTTAGGCCATCCTCAAATACAGATCTGAGGTACTTGACAAGAAACAGAGACATGCGCTGTATATTTTGTTGACTATAGAGAATTTTCTCTTTTTTGGTTTGATTGATCTCAAAAGAAGACCTCCGTGAATTGAATGCATCTGCATGAATAGGTTATAGTTTTATTACAATTTTTGTACTTTATTCAAAACACCAGACTTAAAGGGGGGGGGGAATGGCCCTTGAAAGTTACCATTTCATATAAACAGCTACAGAGCAAAATACATATCATACACAAAAAGGGTTTAATGCCATCATTTAAACACTGTATAGTTCAGAATGTAAGTATTAACAAAGTCAGGCTGACAATCAAGTTGCGCTGTTAAGTTCTCAATTTTGCAACAAGTTAGGACATAAGTAATCTTAAATGGATTTGCATTCATCCTTAGGTGTTCTAACAATAACTCCTTTCAGTCTTTCTCACTGAGGGTGTTATATGAGTTTAATTCTCTTATTTGTTCCTAAAATACTAGAGGCACAATGTTCTCTGTGTTATTTTGTGTTTTCCAGGTAAAATATGTTCCATTAACCATTGTTTACTGATTAAAGTAAACTGATAATGTCCTAACTATGGAATTTTACTCAAAACCCGTTAGTGGTGGAAACTATTTATAGCAGACATTTTAATGAAGAAAATACTCACTCCTTAAGAGTTTCCATTGTGGCACAGAGGGAACAAGTCTGACTAGTATCCATGAGAATGTGGGTTTGATCCCTGGCACTGCTCAGAGGGTTAGGGATCTGATGTTGCTGTGGGCTGTGGTGTAAGTCACAGACGCAGCTCATATCCTGCATTGCTGTGGCTGTGGTATAGGCTGGAAGCTATAGCTCCAAACTGACCCCTAGCCTAGGCATTTCCATACGCCACAGACAAGTACAGCCCTAAAAAGCAAAAAAAAAAAAAAAATCAGCATAGTGAATAGTGCAAGTTGGCAAGTTGGCCTGGTCCCCAGTTCACATTAAAAGGATTTTTGAGGAAAAGCTGGAATGATGATACTTTCTTCAGGAGGCTTACCTTTTCAACATTCAACCTGGCACGAAGAAAATAGAATGGCACCATATATATGTCATCCTAAGTGCTAAGTAAGTTCAAGTCAGTTTGAAAAATGCCCAAATTCTAATACGAAGATAAGTTACAAACATCCTAGCTTTTATACTGTAATATAGGATTACAGTGATCATTCAGACCATGCATTTTATGGCATACTGTTATTGATCACAACATGGCCCCTTGTTTTTTGCCTTCTTGTTGCCCATCCCATTCCTCCAACCACTTCTTAGGCACAAGTCTTGAACAGTTAATATGCACCCTTTCTATTCACCTTCCATAGTTTCATTGACATAAGTGTGTATCCATTAATAACATACAGTGTAGTTTTGATAAATGGACAATAAAATGGTATTTTACCCTAGATAGCCTCATATATCTTACTGTTATTCAAGTCTATGTTTCTGAGATGCCTCTATATTGACAAACATCATACTACCTGGGAGTGAACTGATTTAATTTATAGGCTCACACAAATAATTGTGTTAAGTTTATGTGTGCTTGTGTGTGTGCACACATGTCCTAACTGGGCAGACAACCAATTAAGGAGTCAAAATGTCAGCCAGACCATTTTTGGGGTACTGAGAGATGATAACCAAAGGCTGATTAATTTACCCAGAAACAATCAGTCTATTTAGGTCATACAACTAGCTGATGGAATTTTTGTCTCAACTGAACGGTTGTTAAGACCTTTATGAAGGCTTATAGCTTTGTTCCATCTTTGTTGCCTAGTAAAAGGTCTGTTAGAATAATGACTTGATATTTAACTGGAAGTCATTAGTCTTCCTGGAATCCACTTGCCAAGCTCTTAGTATTTTTATTAATATTTATAACATTGATATTTCAAGGATAACATTTTAAATCAACAAAAGGACAGAGACCTTGACGCTACATTGTGTCCCACTAAGCAACGCAGGTGTCAGTGATTCAAGTCTCTAATTAGCATAATGTCAATATGCAGTCTGTCCCATCCAGGGGCTCTTTGCTTTTAGAAATCCCACTTTCTGTAAGTTTACATTTTCCAACGCTAAGGGTTTCCTTAAAGTGAAAACAATAAACCTGTTCTTTACATAGGAAGTAAGTACTTTACTTTTAAATATTGGTCTGTGGGAAAGACTCATGCAGATTCATTTTATAAGCATTGGGTGACATTTTAATGAATCATAATCAGATACTTTATAAATATAATGGCTATATGTAGTAAGTAAACTTTAATTAATTAAAACAAATAGTGTGCCAATGATTAATAACCGTTAATTTCAATATAATCTTTCGGTGACTGATATCTATGAGACTGACTTGTTTAGTTGCTTGGTCATGAGTACCTGGAAGCCTTGCTTTCCTTCATGAAAAGTCCAAATACTTTAAGGTACCACTGAAAGCATATAAAGTCATTTAGGAAGATTTTCAAATGACATAGATTTCTTATATTACTTTGGAAGATATTTTCTTTGCATATGATAAGGAAATGGGTATATCTTTAAGTGTTTACATATGTAATGTGCCAAACACTAAATCTAGATGATACCCTCTAAAGAAGAAATCCTTAGGCCTGTTTTACACATGAATAAACAGAACCAGGAAGGAGTGTAACTTGTTCCAGTTCAGATAAGGAGATGGAGCCAGGACTGTACTAAGGGCTCCATGACTCCAGAGTTTATGGGTTTTCCTTTGAAACACTCAATTCCCAATTTGAGATAATGGTTCCATCTACAATGAAGTAAGCCTTGAGACGCATTTCGAGCTCAGAAATCAGCCCTTGAAAAAGAAGGAAAAAAGTCAACTTAAATTTGCCCTCTATGGAGTTCCCTTCATGGCTCAGTGGTTAAGGAACCTGACTAGGATCCATAAGGATGCAGGTTTGATCCCCTCAGTGGGTTAAGGATCTGGCATTGCCATGAGCTGTGGTGTAGGTCACAGAAGCGGCTCAGATCTTGAGTTGCTATGGCTGTGGTATAGGCTGGCAGCTGTGGCTCTGATCTGACCCATAGCCTGAGAACTTCAATATGCCACAGGTGCGGCCCTAAAAAGTAAACAAACAAACAAACAACAAAAAAAAAACAAATTGCCCTCTAAAGTTGTTGAGGTATCAAAACTACCTTGTTGGAAAAGGATGTAGGAAAAGATTGTAATTTTATTGATGAGACTATTGGATTCCCCAGGCAGGGTCAATAGATACTTTTAATGTTTTTTAATGTTTCCTCACTCTTTGCCCATTTCTCCCTAAATAAAATATTGAGCCAAAACTTGGTTATTCTTATCTCATTCATGGCTCAAACTTCACCATGTAGAGATCTCACTTTTTCTTTAGATGTGAAAGAGCCCATTCTGATTATCAGAGGAACAACGTAGCATAAGTACCATACCATAAGTTTATGTTGGCTGTAATTTGTACCAATGTGACAACATATAGGTAACACAGCAGTAAGTGGACTACTTCGAAAGAGGAATCTGGGTTGGGTGGACATGGTAGAAGGATAAATTAGTAGTTTGGGATTAATACATAGACACTACTACATATAAAATAGATAACCAACAACATCCTATTGTATAGCACAGGGACCTCAATATCATATAAAAATCTACAAGGGAAAAGAATTTGAAAAATAATATATAGACATATGTATATATGTATAACTGAATCACTTTGCTGTGTACCTGAAATTAACTTAACACTGTAAATCAACTCTACTTCAATAAAAAACATTTTAAAGAAAAAACAAAAAAAGTCTCTCAGACTGGAGTAAAATTACGTAAAACTGGGTAACATTCTGTGTGCACTGCAGGGGAAGCTTTTTGATTTATATCACTTTACACACTTGGGGATACTTTAGGATGAAAAGAGGTAGCAAAAATCTAATTCCTTTTTCTTTATTACAGGTACAACTACCAGACAATATTCACTAAATGGGATCATCAGAACGCATTTACAACTGCTATACTTTTTGAAAATAAGGCAATTGTCTCAGATATGCATTCATTATAAGCCTACTATAACTAATAGGAGCTGATGATGGCTTTTCTGAAAAACTATAGGATATCAAATGGAGCTGCTTCTATTTTACAAATAGATTAGGCTCAAAATTCAAAGGAAAAGATATATAAGGCAATGTTTGTTATATATCCTCTCAATTACAAATGTTTAAGGTACTCATGCAACCCACTGTTTACCTATTTTTACAAATATATGGTGTTATTCAGAGAGTGACACCAGAGACATACTGCCAGTTTATATCTAATGCAAAAAGTGGAAAAGTCAATTAAAGACCTATATGGTACCTTTCTGTTTAGGTTTGTCAACCTGAACAAAAACATGTCTCCAGCTGTGAATTCACCATAACAGCTTTAGGAAAAGAATGGTGCCTGACTGAATTTTGAAATTTTATTGAGATTAAAAGTAAAAATACACTGTGCTCAATATTTTTATTGCATTTATATCATCTTTAAAATAACAACTGGAATGTATAGATTGTGGCACACCAGTGTATGTATTTTATATCCATGTACTAGAAAAAAAAAAATTCTAGTAAATCTTATGTTTAAAAAGAAAATCATGAAGGTGGCAGTAGTAACAAATCTTTTGAATTTCTTGAAATCTCCATTACTAGAATGAGCAGAGGAACTAGATAATAAAACCAAAAACCTATGGATAACTTTTATAACAAAACTAGGTGAGAACCTGCCCACCATCTTCAAAAACAAGCAGATGGGGCTAAACCACTGGCCACCACCAGTTTACCTGGAATCATTACCAGTGAAGGAGAAAGCAGAAAGAAGCAACAGATATTTAGTGGACCAGGAAACATCAGAATCCTATAAGAACCACCAAATGGACCAACTTGAGAACAGCAGCTATACTGGAAGACGGCTACCCAGTCTAAAAGCGGGCAAGTTCAAGGGTCTGACATTAAGGCATGAAGAGCACAGAGCAGACTAATCCTTGTCAAGTGAGACCCACTCTGAGGAGAAACTTCTGGGAATAGAATCAAAATTCAGCAGGATAGAGGTAATATAAGCAGAAGAGAGAAACACAGGTAAAAGTTGGGGGTGGGGACGGGGAGGAGGAAGAAAGCCAAGATATCTCAGTGAATGAGTGGCCATATTGGTGAACACTAAATGAAATAACAGAAGAGGAAATGTGGTTTTTAAAAGCTATCTTGAATCATGCCATCTTCTAAAAATCCAGTAATATTAATAAAACTGAGCAAGATAAAAGGGAAAAATTCTTATCTAAAAAAATCAAATGACATTCCTACAAGCACTTTAAGCATTCCAGAAAGACATGCCTACAAAACAAATCAAACTACACTCTGCTACTTAAAAGTAAGCTAAAATGCATTAAGAAAATGATCAAAGGTATGAAAGAATAACACAGATCATAATTAGAAAAACTCAGGAATTAGGTGACAAAACTAAGGAGATAATTAGAAATAAAAGAAAAACGTTAGAAATGAAGGCTAAATTAGAAACAATGCACTAGTAAATAAACAAAGAAGCTAACACTTTAAGAGAAATGGAATGGCGTTCCCATCATAGCACAGAGGAAATGAATCCGATTAGGAACCATGAAGTTGTGGGTTTGATCCCTGGCCTCACTCAGTGGGCTAAGGATCTGGCATTGCATGAGCTATGGTGTAGGTTGCAAATGTGTCCTGGATCCTGTGTTGCTGTGGCTGTGGCATAGGCCGGCAGCAGTAGCTCCTATTCGACCCCTAGCCTGAGAACCACCATATGCCACAGGTGAGACCCTAAAAAGCAAAAAAAAAAAAAAAAAAAAAAAAAAAAAAAAAAAAAAAAAAAAAAAAAAAAAAAAAAAAAAGAAAGAAAGAAAAGAAAAAAAAAGTAAGATAAAAGGAAGAACTTTTTAACTTAAAAAATTCAGATAAAAGAGAGAAATTTTTTAAAACTTAAGACCCATCTGAAACATAAAGTTTTAAAATACCACTTGAAACTAGACACTGAAAGAGCTTAAAATGTAGACTTTAAATTTTAATAAAAAAGAATATCCTGGGCATCCAGGCAAAAAGAGTAAATGTTCTCATAAGGGAAATAAAATTAGATGATGAGACATGACAGTAACACTTATACTCCATGGAAACAGGTGTGAGTCAAGTATTTTTTTACCCAACAAAACTGACTTTCAAACAGAAAGGTCAGAGGCAAATGGTTATTGCATGCCGAAAGACAGAAAATATTATTTCCACAAGTCTTTTCTGAAAAATACAGAGAAATCTTCAGACAATAAATAAGAAACTCTGACACAGAACTGGTAGGAAGCATTAAACCTGGAGTTATAAATGGAGGTTAAAGGGAGAAGATGGTCTGTGATAGCTATAGGCTCTGAAAATTTAAAAACAGTACAACTATAAAAGATGGGTGGCAGTAAGAGCACATGAAAGAATTTTTTTAAATAATTTCAATTACATATAAGCACTAGCAGTAAGAGTATGGTTATTGTGATATTTTGTTGTGTGCACAGTATGGGTTACTCTGTCATCCCCTGCATCCTTGAGAATCAGGCTTTGTGGTATAGCAAAAAGGAAATACAAATGTACTACAGAAGAAATTAAATTAAAAAATGCTATTGTGCTGTACTTGCATTAAAAAAATCCATATAAAGTCATGAAGCACACACACACACATACACACAGACACGTACATGTGTGCACACAAATGCACATTCTAATTCTGTTCACTATAAAGGCCTAGAAAAAAAGATCATGCAACTGAGACAAATAAAACTCTACTGAATATATATGTTGGTCATGAAATACCATCTTGCAAGAAGGAAAGTTCCAAGACTATGGTAGAAAATAAGATAAAAGTGGAGCATCTTATATTCAACAGCAAGAGAGCTATCAAAATCTATTAGAATTGTGGAGTTCCTGTCATGGCTCAGTGGTTAAGGAATCCAACTAAGAACCACAAGGTTGCGGGTTCGATCCCTGGCCTTGCTCACTGGGTTAAGGATCCGGCGTTGCCGTGATGTAGGTTGCAGAAGCAGCTTGGATCACGCATTGCTGTGGCTGTGGCGAAGGCGGGCAGCTACAGCTCCTGTTAGACCCCTAGCCTGGGAACCTCCATATGCCACGGATACGGCCCTAGATAAGGCAAAAAGACAAAATATATATATAAATATATATATAAGTATATATATATATATTATATATAAATAATAAATATATATAAATATATATATAAATATATAAATATATATATATATATATATATATATATATATATATATATTAGAATTGCAACAAAAGAACTTAGTAATCAAACACAGAAGGCTCCCACTGGCCAAATTTGGGGAAAATAATGATAATTACAACTGGGTGAAGCCCACCCAAATATGTTAAAACACAAGTTACTAAGGAGTAAGTATTTTAAAAAGAAAAAAAATGAGTGGTTACAGATTACTTTTGGAAGAATCCAATTAATTTTCTTAAAAAATGATTTTTTATTTTTTTGTCTTTTTTAGGACCACACCCAGGGCATATGGAAGTTCTGTGGCTAGGTGCCTAACGCCAAAGCCATAGCAATACCAGATCCGAGGCATGTCTGTAACCTACACCACAGCTCATGGCAACTTAGGATCCTTAACCCACTGAGCGAAGCCAGGGATTGAACCTGCATCCTCATGAATACTAGTCAGATTCTTTTCTGCTGAGCCATGACAGGAATTTTAGAAATCAAGCAATGATCCTGCTTTTCTTATGGAAATGAAAGCCCTGGGTAGCCAAATAGTATCTGAGAAAAATACTTATTTTTATAAGTATTCTATCTAATAATGAAAACAAAATTATGGAATCAGAATACCATCAAATTTTGCAACTATCCAAATTCAAAAATGCAGGCATTGAACATCTACATTATTTAAATTATAGAAAGAGAAACAAGTGGACATTTTGCTTTCCTAAATAAGATACCTAAAACCTTATCAAGGGAATTGTATCTGATTGTGATAAATCCTCTGGACCCAGCTAGCTGCCCAATTTTGAGAAATCCTGAAGATACAGGAACATGTTTAACAGCACCTAGGGTATGTAGTCCACAATATTGAGGCTTAGAACTATTAGGGCAAAGATTTATATTCTTCAGCAAATAAATGATAAAGAAAAAGTTTATGCAAGGGGAAATTGTGGAATAATATAAAAAATTTAAATATCAAATGAAAACTGGATAAAAATATTGTTCTTAGGGACACATAGATAAAACAATTGAGAAATTCAAGGACGTGATTTCTATAAAAGTTAGAATAATGATTTTCTCTGGGTGACGGAAAGGTAATATTAGGATAAGGCACATACAGGGAGGATGGCTAAAAAAATTATGTTTTCTTGACCTAGCTGGTGGTTACAAGGTTTTCACTTGAATTAAACCATTAAGCTACACATTTGTTTCGCATGGTTTTCTGGACCTATGCTTTATTTTATAACAAAGGTTTAAAGTGAAATAAGAACGTTACTATCCAATCAATGTTTATTGCTAATTTTAATTGAAAATAATAAAAACATAAGATGTAATTGTCCGAAGCATATAGTTATTTAAAAGTATCTTCATGAATTCCTAGCAATTTAAATAATTAGCCTATTGTTTTATTAGATGATGGCTATCATACTTACAAGTTAGGAATGAAAAACAGATTCAGTTTCAAGCAGCACTGACAAAACAAAAAAAACAGCTTCCAAAAAATTCCATCTACTGGAAGTTGACCATGTGTGGAGTGGAGTGCTGCCTGGAGGTTTCACTCCTGTGGGGCTGCCGTTTTGATCCTCAGTACCAGAAACTAAGCTTTTACTTGCTCAGGCTGGGATGAGGGCAGAAATGAATCATGCCAAAGAGGCTGATACTGTAGAAATCACTTCCAATCCTACCAGTCATTTCACTGGGTAAAGTGTCACCATGAGCAGAAAGCCAATCCTCCATAACCATGATTTACGGCTGGAGAGTGGCTTTAGGACAGATTTACTGTTGCCCTATTCACACCACTCTGTTTCTATCACCAAAAAACATTTTTCCTGTAAAAAGCAATGTTAGGAAAGGACATATACATCAGAGCATGTTAATAAACCCCTTTCCTTTTCCCCTTTGAGTAACATGAGCAGTTAGAAAAGAAAGGAAAAATGCACACGAAGAGAGTGAATAAAATATTGAAGTCATCCAAACCTTGTACAAGAGAATAAACATTTCAGCAAATACACAAGTCACTAGTCATATTTATTATTTTGAAATCTCTGGGTCCAGTGATAATTACAAGATTGATACATCTTCAGAGGGTACCTAAATATGTAGTTTTTCTTGCTCTCAAGCACAATGATTCTACAAATCCTAAATAATAATAGTTCCCACATATTGGTTACTGATTATGTGCTAAGTGCTATACATAAAAATTATTATTTAATCTTCCCAGTTTGGGGGGGACTAGAAAAGTAGAGTTTAGAAGAGCTAACTGACTTGATTAAGCCTTTTCTTTAAACCAGTATACTGGACTTGTAAAAAAGGAGATCTTTAGATGTTACATTTTAGCTGTAACTCAAAGATAATCCTTTCGCAAAAAGGACTAGATAGAAAATTTGGTTAAGAAATTGATAAACTTTGACAAAAAAATCAGATAAAAATTATCAAGTGAAAATTGTGCAAAGGAGGTGTTCAACATCTAATTCTAAACAACTTTGTACCCACAGATGTGTGACTCCTTTGAACCCTGAAGTCCTTCCATGAGCAAGGGCCCACCTCTCTTAAAGCCAATCAAGAAGGCTGATTACCTGCAGAGAGAAACTAGAGATATGACTGGATTCCTAAGAGTGGAGGAAGAAGTCAGTTATCAAGCCAGAAGAGAGACACATTTGACCTTTATGAAGGAACTCCAAAGGAAAAAAATCCTCATGCACAAGGGAATTCTCTGAATAAGCCAAAAAATGCTCAGGATAGGAGTAGAGATAGGGATAGGCCATTAGCTTTAAACACTCAAAATGTCCAGGAAGGACCAATATCACTTCTTGACTATATGAGTAGAGCAGCACATTTTGTGATCCCTTTTATCTCCCCCCATGCCTGGGCATCAACCCTAAATGGTCAGAAACTACTGCCATGAGCAAACTGGTAGAAGGAATATAAAAGCTCAGATGGCGTAAGAGAAAACGTGTCAACCCTTTGTCCTTATGGTAGATTTCTCACCTGCTGCGGGGTGGGGGGTGGGGGGGGTGGTGTCTAAATCTTAAACGAATGTGAGATCCTAAATATCACCTGGTTTTGATGGTATCTATCAGGCTTATTATTGAACTGAGCCTGGGTTTTGTGATTGAACTTGACTCTAAGACCATTCATTATTTAGAGAATAAGGAGAAGTATTATGGGACCTGCCAGAAAGAGAGAAATAAGCTGCAGAGATGAACTTAAATGGAGAGAAGAAATTAATGTAAAGTTGTTTTATGATTATATCCCCTGAGTTTCACTTGCTCAACATAGCAGTTCTATTGACACTTGTGCTTCTGGCCAAGTGTAGACCCCATGACACGTCAGTGGAATGATTACTTTTGCCATCACATCACTGTCCCTATATGCTTCATATATAACCCCTCCATTTATTCAGAAAAATCTCAGCTGGCATGGTTATCATTCACATGCCAAAATGATATTTAAAGAAGGCTGACTTGCATACAGTACCTGTTTTCAGGCAGCTATTTTTACCTTGAAGGCACAAATCTCTGAGTTGCCTGCAGAATGTCATCCTTATCACAACTCAGCTGTAACCGTGCTCTTTTATTATTTGCATTACTTCTGTGGAATTTTTACTGGCTTTTATTATAATCTTAATCACACATACATGTTTTTGTCTTTATCACATATACATGCTCTGGCTTTCCCAAATTAGATTACATTTTCTTGTGGACAGGCACTCAATCGTGTTCTTTTTCAAATTAATCCATAGCATATGACAGAACTTTACTCATAATAATTCAATAAATAAGTAATGTCTTTAAACATTAGTTATAAGTTAGCAAGGGATGTTTCATTTCATGACCTCAAATACTTGTTTCCACTGATGTTTTATCTTGATGCAGAACAAATCATTATTTACCTTTATGCTAAAGAAAGCTTTAACGTAAAGATCCATTCAGCTGTGTACTTTAATGTAAAGCCTGTCACCAGTGTATCAGTCTTTCACATGAAACTTCTGGGACATGGAAGAGATGGCTTACAGGGACAGGAGAATAAAACTAATTCGCAAACTAGGAATTTACTGGTTATAGTTTTTCCCTCAAAGGAGGGCAGATGGTCAGTTTTATATAGTGCACATCGACTTACAACTTGAGAGAATACTAGTCCTATTTGCACACATTTTTAATTTTACTCAGAGTGCTCTGAGCTTCCTAGGCTATTCTCTAACAGTTGTGCCCCTGCTAATGTTATGAGCAGTGATTATCTGTTTTAACCCATGTTTTCTCTGACATGGTTGACCCTCTGAAACAGAAATCTACAAATACAATTTATTCACCCCTTTTCATTCAACTTTTTACTCCATAAATGTATTTGAGCACATTCTAGTTACAACATTTAATGTTCGAGAGCTGCATTCCCCACACAGCCATAGCCACTCAAACCTACACTTACCAGATCACTGTCTTCATTTTCCTAAGAGATTGAGGATCAAGTGATTTGATTTGAATAAGTCACAGTGGACAATGACACCTGCCTGCATAAGTCCTACTAGCATATTGCTTTTCTTTTATATTTGGCTTATTTCCACCCTAAAGTCAACACTTAACTTCAATTTAAAGAAACATGGTGGCAAATCTATCTAAGAAAAACCAACTACACTTCTTCTTACCAATTACTTCTTGGTAATTTGGTTTTGTTTGTTTGTTTGTTTTAGGGCCACACCTGTGGGATATGGACGTTCCTAGGCTAGGGGTCAAATCAGAGCTGTACTGCCAGCCTACACCACAGCCATAGCAATGCCAGATCTGAGCTGCATCTGCAACCTATACCACAGCTCATGGCAACACCAGATCCTTTACCCACTGAGCAAAGCCAGGGATCAAACCCACATCCTCATGGATACTATCCAGGTTCATAACCCACTAAGCCATAATGGGAACTCTAGATTTGTTATTTTGAGAAAGCATGTGAACCTTGTACCCTGATACAAGTCAATAGCTCAGTTGAAACTAAAAGTTCAGGAAACATAATGGTAGATGAGAAAGTAAAGCCAGAATAATGGAAATAAGTGTGATCTATCCTGAATAGTCAGTAAATGACTATTCAAAAAGTTGAAATTTGCAATTACTTTGCCTTCACTCCATCTCAGCTCAAGCTAAAAAGGCAAAAAAAAAAAAAAAAGTCAATACTGAAGAAACAAACATTATCTCTAGAAATAAATTCACAGTAAACTGTACTATCAAGTAACTGCAATGTAAATAAAGGAAGTCTTCGAGTGGATGAAGACAAAACAAAATGTTCCTTGAGTTTAACTGAGATAGATAAAACATGAAACTTTAAGTTCTGTAGTATAAATAAAAGCAAGAAGCAAAGGAAAATGTTACAAAGTACTGGAGCTCAAAAAGGTAAAGTCAAAGCAGACCTTGTCAAAGGAGAGAATTTGGGACCTGGTTCTTGAAGAAAGTGATGAATATGGATAAGAGACAGGGTAGTCATGATGCCACTGGAGTGGGAGTTCACACCAAGTGTGGGCAGCAGCAACAGCAGCCTATCCATTAGCTTGGTTAGAGCAGAATCTGGGTTAGGGATAAATGGAATCAGAAAGTTCCATTGGGGCTGGCAAAGTCCTGGATTGATAAAAAGCATAATACCACCCTTGAACAGGAAACATTCAAGGTGTCAGAGTGGTCTTCCTAGAAAAAATTTCTTTCTTAAATAAAGTTTCAGCCACAAGGATATCTACATAGATGTCTATGCCTATTTTCCAGTTGGGGTAGCTTCTGATTTGCAGATACATCCCAATCCTTTTTCAAAATTCCCCAGTAGTTGATGTGAAGCAAGAAAGGCAAAGGCAAAGATACTTAAGCTTTCAGAAGTCATAGGAGAGTTGGATTCTTTATAAAAGAATAAATTGCTTTTATTTCACCCCATATTACCAACTCATTATTTTTTGAAATAGCCACACTGTCTTAAATTTTTTTTAAAAAAAGTGTAAAGATATAGTGTAACAATTACAAATAGCAATTGCTTTAAACCCAATACAATTCTAATGACCAACCAAATTGTCCTTGCAATATGTGGACATGATTTCCCACTTAATAGGTATTCGTTTTCACTGTGAAGAAAATCAAGAAATAATCACTTATTTAATCAAACAGAGAAAATAGAGTTTTAGCTTACAAGTCAGATATTTTCAGCCAGTTAGTGACTTCTTAGAGGTCAGTTTTTACGACATATTTTATAAAACAGGAAAATGTAAACCACACAAGAGACAATGATTTCCTTTAAAGTTGAGCTGCATAACCCTTTGCCTCTGGAGAGGTTTATTATCTTGATCTTTTTGAAAATTAATGATGATATATAACGAATTTGAGCATCCTGGATTTTGGAATCCACAGAGTTCCTGAAACCAGTTCCTCAAGGACACTGAGGGACAACTGTACACGCTTAGCTGGAGAAAAGGGCATGACTTGGTTGAAGCAGCCCCTTTGGCCTGAAAAGCATGTTTATTTAGAGAGGGACTCAGCCAACACTCCTGAGAGCTGGGAGAATGAGAGCTTTATTCTTGCCAGAGGGCTCTGATCACACTCACATTACTAAAATTTACTTGCTTCATATAATAAGTTTACACCATCTAGGAGCATCTCCTCCAGAATGCCAATTGATCTTTCTGTTTAGGAAACTTACAAGGGGCAAATTAGAGGGACAAATGACAGCTCTTAAAGTTATTCTTGGGGCTCCAATTGATACTCACTATGCTCCTCATCTTCTAATATTCTCTGTTCCTCTCAACCACGGCTAGCACCTTTCCTGGTCTAGCACCAGTGTTTGCCTCATTCCCAACCATTCATCAGTGATCTCTTCCCAACATCCCAATTTAAGGTCTGTTTTTTGTTTTTGTTTGTTTTTTCCTCCAGTCCACTCTTGGGAACAACTGTCTTAGATCAGACGCCCTAAGAAACAGTTTTACAGATGCAGATTTGCACATAGGAAGTTTACTGAGGAGTGCTCTCACAAAACAAACAAAAAGTAAAAGGAATGTGAGATGCAGGACTGGGTGAGAAAAAAAAAGTTGGAGCTTGAGATGCAGTTGTAACAAAAACCTCAGCTGATCCCATCAGGAGCTCAGAAGTGAACATGGCTCTTGGGAGTTATCTCATTCTGAGGTAAGAGGATAAGCCTGTGTCCTGCCATCTGACAATGAAGCCACAGCTAAAAATTGTCAACCAAGTTAACAGGAGAAAAGAGAGACCTTTGGAAATATTCAGTGCTAAGAAAATTAGTCCCATGTGCTCTTTAAAAACATTTTTTTTTTTGATGAAGCACTCCAATACAGAAAAGAGACCATACAAGATTCAAGCCCTAGAGAGTATCAGAGGAAATTCAGAGAAGATAGGTAAGCCACTCTTGGTGCCAGCCCGTGGTCCAGATCCGTGTTCCTCCAAGGCCCAGGCAGCAAAGTAATCTCACTCTTGGTCTTTGGAAGGACCAATGTAAAACTTTAATAAACTATTTCCTACTTGTAAATGTTTAATACTCTTAATTAAGACCTTATTTGTTTAGTTAAATGTAAAAGCAAAAGCAAACGCTATTATAGAAAAATGGTCAAAGGATGTAAATCAGGTTCATGAATGAGAATATCCAAATATTTACTAAATATGAAATGTTAAAACTCACCAAGCATTAAAGAAATATAAAGTTTTAAAAACAACGAAGTGAAGTCTGTGTCTGTAACTTTCAAAGATTAAGAAGACTGAAAAGATTTAGTATTATCAGCAGGTGACAAGATATGGGCCTTCTCAGGCACTACTGCTAAGTGTGCAAATTGTGTTAATACTCCTGGAGGGTGATTATTAATTTTAATAAGGTATAAACCCCTTGAGTCAGCAATCAGCCCCAGGGATATTCATAGTAATCCCATAGATAATAGCAAAATAGTACTAGCCAAATAACCAAAGAGAGGGTTGAATACATAAATTATTTTATGGAATTTCAAAATAAAATACTGCCTTGCTAATAACAAAGGTGTTGCAGAAAAAAATAAGTAATGTCACAGTAATAGTATTCTATTTTTAAGAAAACAAAAGATTATTAAGTATAAGTAGTTTGTAGACCACTAATGTAATTGTATATATTATAAGGCTCCTATTCTACATATAGGAGTGAGAAGGTGTGATATTCATGCTTGTTTGTAGGGAAAGATGACAAGTAAAAGAAGTTAGAAAGAACGGATGTATGTGTGTTGGTGGGGGAGTTGAGGACTCGCATAAACTGATTCAATTCCATCTTGTGACAAGGGAGTGTGCAAACATGAAGTCACGATTTTGCTTGTGAAGGCTTGTTTTTTTGGTTTGGGAAAGTAACACAGATCACTGACCAGGTGTAGTACAGAGTTGAGGAGATGACTATTCTCATCTCAACACAGATCTGAGCCCAGCTTTGGTCCCCTGAGGATGGACAACTTCCATATGATAATAAACTCATTCAATTTACAAGTATTATTGAGCAACCACTTCATGGCAGTCCCTGGTTTTGTTGCTAAGAATATAAAAGTGAACAAAACACATTTTCTGGTTTTATTTTTTTTTTTATTTTTTTTACTTTTTTGTCTTTTTGCCTTTATGTAGAGCTGCACCCGCGGCATATGGAGGTTCCCAGGCTAGGGGTCTAACAGGAGCTGTAGCTGCCGGCCTTCGCCACAGCCACAGCAATGCGGGATCCGAGCCTCGTCTGCGACCTACACCACAGCTCACGGCAATGCCGGATCCTTAACCCACTGAGCAAGGCCAGGGATGGAACCCGCAACCTCATGGTTCTTAGTCGGATTCGTTAACCACTGAGCCATTAAGGGAACTCCACATTTTCTGGTTTTAGATAAGAAAAATTACCAGAAAATAAATATACAATATGGTATAATTATATAAAATATATGATAGATTTATAGTCTACTATCATGTTATATATATCATATATTTTATATATTTAATATCAAAATATAATCTAATATTACATATTAGATTATAATACATAATATAATGATAAATGTTATGAGAAAAATAAGTCAGAAAAGGAATGGTATGGTAGCAAAGGGACCAGTTTAGTTGGGGTAGTTTAACGCAGAAATCTCAGGAGATTTGAATGACAATTTAGAGTGAGCCTGCAGATACATGGACAGCATGCCAGCTGGAGGGAAAAACATTTGTGAAGGCCACAGGGTGACACAGATCTTGATAGCTGGGGGAACTGTACAGAGCCTGGTACTAGGAAGTGTGACGCACCAGAGGAAGCAGAAAGGTCAGAGGGGTGGCCCCAGGCAGGGCCATGGCTGAGAGACCATTTTATTTCCAGTGAAAGCAAGGGATATGATCTCATGTAGGTTAAAAAAAATCATTCTCCTTGTTTTGTGGAGAATAGGAAGCAGGGAGACTGACTAAAGAGCTCTTATTAAGTCCAGAGGTGATGCTATTCCACACTGAAGGAAGGGGATTTACATGCAGATTCAATTTGTATTATGGAAGAAAGAAAAACAAAAATCAATGATGGCAATCCAGTTTGGGCCTGGGCTACCAGAAGGAAAAAAACCTTGGAAGAAAACCCATGGCCTAATCAAAGACATTTTCATCAAGGCCACCATCAACAGCAACAACTCTAAAACTCCCTAAAATGAACTTCTGAGGCCCAGATACCAAATCAGAACCTCAATAAGAGAGGAAAACATGGCAGATGCATTGTGGTGATGACTGCTGACAGAGTGGTTTGTGAACAACTGTAAGGAAATTCTGGGGCGATTTTTAAAACTGAGTAGTTTGGGAAAGAGGTTGCTAAGATTTTGCGGTCTAGGCATAGATAGATAAATGGACGAATGACTGTATAGAGAGAGGTAGAGAGAAACTGTGTATGTGTAAAAAGCAAGAGAGAGAGGACATGTTCCAAAATGTTAATGGTGGATTTTTTTATTTGCATTTTCCTCAATGCACAAATATTAATATTAATAAAAAAGGAAACATTATTTTAAAAGGCAGAAGTGGAAAAAAGAGTGGCTTTGCTATGACCCACATTTCCTCTGAGAATTAAATCACTCTTTCATATTCCCATTTAACTTAATACTTGCTTGCTCTTTTATGTGGACACCAAGAACTAGCAGCAAAATGAATGCGACTGTCATTCCGTGAAAGGGCCATGAAATTAGAAAAGCATCCCTGCCTTATTTTATCTAAAATAAAGAACCTTTTGATTCTCAATAGTCTATCAGTTGAGCCATGTATTGTCCTGATTTCTTATTGGATGAACTATACTCTCCCCCCAAGTACAGGTTGTCTGGACTTTGTAAGAGGCCAGATGGCCATTTCAAGGATATCAGGGTCCATACTCAGTCCTTATGGCACAAGTGAGTGGGCATCAGAGGGTCCGGCTGCAGAACGCCTTAGCCACCATCCAGCTAAACTCTAGGTGAGGAGGAACAAAAAGAAAACTGAACCTGAGTCATTCCATGCTATGGCTAGTAACTTTTACTTTGTTATCGAACAGATAAAATGAAGCTCTGAGAGTTAAGGCAAATGGGTTTGTTTTTAGTAAAGAGAACAGGGGCAGCTTTTAAAAACAGAAAGCCCTGAGTGGAATCTGAGCCTCATGCCCCCTCTTCCAACAGCATCATTAGACTGCCCTTGTTGAGCAACACGCGGGAGTTGAGGACCCTTGTAAGTTCTCCAGTGGGGGTGCAGAAACATTGCTCCCTCCCTGTCCATGCAGAGAATTACAACATGCCCAGAAGCATGAGGATGTCTTTGTTGTCTTCCCTACAGCACTCTTTGATCCCACCAGAAGATCTGGAAAGTATTATTCTTATTCATACAAACGTATATTTCTGACGCCCTACAACACTATTTGTTTCAATGACTTTCTTTCATTAGCAATGAAATCCATGGGTTGATTATAGGCTATGTCTGTAAAAAAATTGAAAGGATTTCTTTTTATCCATTTTGCATTTGTATGCCTTTTCAGTTCCTCTGGGAATCCCCCTGGTTCTATTCTGGAAGCAGAGTGAGTAACAGTTTTAGCTTTTCATTTGTAAGAAGAAAATCTCTACAGGTTGAAAGGTTCACTGGATACTTAAATTGATACCCTCATTGTGGTTATATTAAGCTATGCAAATCTTTCCATAATGCAACACGAAAATGCATTTTAAAAGCATATGCCGATATATGTACTCTTAGATTTTACTCATCTTAAGAAGCACATAATATTCTTAACAGGTGGTCACATTTAGATGAAACTCAAACATGCTTTGCACTGAGGTTATAGTTGATAGTATATTATATTATTTCACAGTCTCTTTTACCTGCCTTATCTCTTTCTGCCAAAGCAGTGATCTGGAAAGCCAAAGGTAATATAGATTTTACTTAAATCACTACGGAAGCTCAATAATTGCTGAGAAAGATAACCTTGCTAATAAGGTGGGTATTTTATGAGTGAAAGGGAGCTTTAATACCTACAGGCAAAGTTGATAAATTAATGAAGACTCAATATTTATTTCAATCAAATTCGATAACTCTCATCTTTACTCACTGAGGGAGAGGACTTTAGTCTATTTTACTGTTCTCCACATTTACAAGACTGTCTGGTTTACTAATTGCTTAAAAAATAAATATTAGGGAGTTCCCATTGTGGAACAGCAGAAATAAACCTGACCAGTATCCGTGAGGTTTGATCCCTGGCCTTGGTCAGTGGGTTAAGGATCCGGCATTGAGTGAGCTGTGGTGTAGGTGGCAAACGTGGTTCTGATCCCACATTGCTATGACTGTAGCAAAGGCCAGCAGTTGCAGCTCCAGTTTGCTCCCTCATCTGGGAAATTCCATATGCCTCAGGTGTGGCCCGAAAAAGCAAAAATAAATAAATAAATAATTTAAAATAAAAGAATAAAAATTATATAGATTTTTAGATGGATAAATAGATGGTATGGATAAATCATGCATCATTTAGGGATAGGATGATGAATGGGTGATGACAAGTGCTTGTGAATCCAGCACGTTATACAGTTTCAGAGCAGCAAGTCATTTTCTGCTCTTTCCCTTATCTAGAAAAGAAGGTAAAAAGCACATAAAGACATCCCAGTCCTGACTGAGAGACTCCTTAGACTGGTCAATCCCCAGGGATCACAAGAGACTGTTATATATTTAATAGAAGTCCCAAACTAACGAATAAGGTCTACCCCCTCCCAAAAAAAAAACGATAGTGTTTGAATTAAAAAAAAAACAAGTCATTGGTTGGCAAACCCAAATAAAATGTCATTCTTAGCTATCAATCAAAAGATGGAGAGGAAGAGATGGAGTTCCCTTCGTGGCTCAGTGGTTAACGAATCCGACTAAGAACCATGAGGTTGCGGGTTCTCAGTGGGCGTTGCCGTGAGCTGTGGTGAAGGTTGCAGAGGCAGCTCGGATCCCGCGTTGCTGTGGCTGTGGCGAAGGCGGGCGGCTATAGCTCCTGTTGGACCCCTAGCCTGGGAACCTCCATATGCCACGGGTGCGGCTCTAGATAAAAAAGACAAAAAAATAAAAAAAAAAGAGATGGAGAGGAAGAGAGACGAAGGAGAGAAAAGTCCTCTGGGGAAACACTTAAAAAGAGGAGTATATATGCATAACAGTTTTACAGTTATAGGACTACATTTCTTCACTACTCGAAAGTTAGTTTTAAACAGCTGAACTCCTTAAGACCATGTGTGTTTACTTCTTCTCTTCTTGTAGGTGAATACAACAAAACAAAATGTTTTTTCTCTGCAAAATAAATTCTGACCTTGAGATTTTGTGATGTTTTACAGAAGGCAATGAGAGTTGACAGAGTTAAAATACACTATGTAGAGAATTTAGAGACTCAAAAACAATTGTCCCTCTGGGAGTGGTACCTCCTCAATGGACCACCATTTAACTGGAAACAGAAAATGGTATTGTTAAAGTCACAACAGGCCCACTCCTCTAGGCAGTGTGCTAAAGTGTTATTCACACATACTCAGTAGGCTCTCTGGTGAGCTATGTGTGGCTATGTACCTGCCTCCTTTCCTCCTTTGGCATGTACTTGAGCTATAAATTGTCATTAAAATTTAAAAACCTAAGGATCATGTTCATAATAATAGTTCCCTTATTTCCAGGCTTACTGGGTGAGAGGAAATAGGTCTCCAAACAGTAAAACAAAAGCCTAATATTGCTTCATTCATATGTAAACACTGTTCTTTTATTTCAAGCAAAATCAACAAGGATTCACAAAGGGAAGTCCTGCAGAATTTGGTGGTCAATTGGTAGAAAATCAATCAGAGAAAAATAGGGATATTTAAAGGGCAGCAAACCTACAGCAGGTGTGCATTTGTGTTATTTGTTGAGGGTTTTTGTTTGTTTTTTCAGGGAGGAGTTACAGAGCAAGGAACAAAGTAAAGACCAAGTCTTCAACTGTAAACTTTGGGCTGAGATCATGGAATCTCAATCACATAACCCTGTTTCCTCTCATTCCAGGTATCTATCACTGCATAACAACCACCCAAAATTTATTGGGGTAAAACCATAAGCATTTTATTTTCCTCGCAATTTTGTGGTCCACGAATCTGAGTAAGGCATAGTGTGAAATGGCTCATTTTTGCTGCCCAGTGTCTGGGGCCTTGGCTAAGGTGGCTTGGATAGGTGAAGTTGCTGGGACTGCTTGATTGGGTTACATCGTTGGGGTCTTGGCTCAGTCTGTTGAGTGGCTTCATCTATTCTCTACTCTGTGTCTGCTGGCACTAAAATGTCTACAATGGCTTTTTTACTCACATGTCTGATGCCTAGACTGGGTTGCTGGCACAGCTGGGACCTGGTGTATCTTTCCCCACATGGCTCATCCACATGGCTAACTTGAGATTTCCGCAATGTGGGAATCTCAGGGAAGTGGGACTTCTTACACAGAGGCTGGCTTCCCCAAGAACACACATTCTAAGAACAATCTGATCTAGCCTTAGAGACTTTGGAACATTATTTATACCACAATCTATTGGTCAACTAAGTCATTAAGAAAAGATCGGATTGAAATAGATGCAGATCTCAAAGGGAAAATTAGGGTATGTAGCCATCTGCATAGCCCCGTATCGTTTTAAAGTTTTATAACATTCTTTTGTTTTATTTTTTTTAAGTAGAAGGAAAAAGGTGTGGCATAATAAAACCAGAAGATTCATTGTCTTTCACTTTAAGGATATTCTCACCCTGGTGGTTCCTACTGAAATGGGATAAAGATAATTACTAGTAAGTTTGTTTGTCTAGTCAATGTGTTTACTTTATGAGATAGAGGTAACTTGGAATGCAAAACTCTGGCAAATTTTAATCCACCTAAAAATGTAAAGTTTTTTTTTTTCTAGGGCAATGAGGACTTCCAACTTTCTATGTTTTTTGTCTTTCAGAACACTCTGGGCTTATCTTGTAAAAGGGTCTGAAATTTCTTCTTATAGGATGTATCTAAATGTGCTGTGATTAAAGGTGTTGTAACATATGGATTCTAATTCAACTGTATCGTGAATTTTGCACTTTGGCTCTTATGAACACTGATAAGTAAAAGCTGGCAGAGAAATTATACTTCTTAAGCTTTTAGTCTATGCCAGGAAATATTTTGAGCACTTAATACCTATTAACTTATTTACATCTCAAAATGGCCCTAGGAGTGAATAGTAGCATTAATTCCATTTAACAAATAAGACATCTAGAACACAGTGAAGACCTCACCCCAAATCCCAAAGTAAACAAGAGGTAGCTCTGGGATTCCAATTCAGATAGCTAGATTTACCTACTGTTCTAACCACCACGGCATAGTGTGAAAGCTGCTTGAGTATTGCCCAGAGTTACATCTGGAGATAAAATTATTTAACCTAATTTATCTGTGATGCATTCTTCTGTATCTAAAATTCTGAGGAACCAATTCTTTATTTTGTCCCTATAACCTAAAACCCTACCAGTCATAGAAAGAAAATATAAACTGTAAAAATAATTGTAATAATGGGGTACATTTTTTATTGTCTCTAAGTAAGGGAGTATTAAGATGTTTTAGAACGTATTTTGATCCATCTGTCAGTGGAGCCACCTGACCTCTATCTAGCATTGGAATCCTGCTGGGCCTCAGGGACATACTCAGACTAGACATTGTTACTTACATTCATCCAAGAAATGGAATATAATCTTCATAAATATATGTCAAGGATTTTAAGAGCCTTGACATATACATACAACAGAATGCATGGGGCCACTTAGGGAACTAAAAGTGCAAGGTGACTTTGACCATTTCCAGCCTGTCCCTGTTATGAATCCCAATTAGTAGACCATGCATATGAAAGGGCAACTATCAACTGGATGACTTTTACAGAAATTTAAATAGGAGTTACCTTTGTGGTTCAGTGGTAATGTACCCCACTAGTATCCATATGGATGCAGGTTCAATCCCTGACCCCACTCAGTGGGTTGGGGATCAGGCATTGCCATGAGCTGTGGTGTAGATCGCAAATATGGCTTGGATCCCACACTGCTGTGGCTGTAGCATAGGCTGGTAGCTGCAGCTCCAATTTGACCCCTAGGCTGAGAATTTCCAAATGCCATAGGTGTGGCCCTAAAAATAAATAAATAAATAAATAAATAAATAAATAAATAAAGCTCAGTCAGATACAGTTCCAGCTAACAGGGTATTGGGCCAGATTGCATAGCTGTGGGTATCAGCCTGGGCTTTGAGTAGCTACTGAAGTATATGTCATCTCCCCTTCTGAGAAGATATAAGAAAAGGAACAACAAAGAAAACCAGGAAAACTGTTAACAGAACAGACGTCTGTGAAAGACTGAATGGGATCCAGAGACCTGTAAGCACAGGAACCAGAAAGCAGTGAGGGCATACAAGTAACTCTCAGACACAAGGGTTTTGAGAATAACCAGAAGGTTCCCTACTATTATCTTGCCTACTGTCATTTGCCACATCATCATGAAGCGAGTGTGGGGTTTTTCCCAAAGTCCTTAGGCCCCTGTAATTAATTGTTCTGGAAGAACATCCCTCAAATTGTCCTGTGAGGCAGCTAAGAAAGGACAGCAGTGGTGACACCAACTTTAGAGGCAACCTTAGAACAAGGTCATCCTGCTTCAGAAGCCTAATCTTAATCATCACAAACATTTATTTCTGATGAGTTATTTTCTTTGAATATACACCTGATCCAAACATTTGGGACCTTCTCCTCCTAGGTCAAAATGCCAGTGGATATAAAATAATTATTTTACATCCTTTTCTGAGACAGAAATTCTCATTTTTCTAATTTTCTATTTGGGCTTGAGCTTTCTTGCTCTATGCCTTCTCCTGGAGCTTCAAAACTTTCATAATCATGTCTTATCCACTAGGTTGAAGAGTAAACAGGGGCTTAATCTCACCTATTATAAATTTGGTTTATACTTGAATCCTGGAAGCTGGAGCTTCTTTGGGGAAAATAAGTGTGTAGAATGCATATATTTCACTTTGTGCTTTTTATTTTCTGAGTTAAAAAAAAATCCCTTACTTTTTATACTCTCTCATATTAGCCTCTCTAAGATAACTTGAAGCATTTTCCTTGCCCTTTTGTTGAAGCCAATGGGGCATTGCAAATTATCATTGTACTACTGAGTCAGTAATAGCCATAGAGTTTTAAAAAGCATTATTAAAGGAACTAATCTGAATGCACATCAACTACTTTTCTCATTTGAATAATACAGCCATGTTTTTTTTTAAACTATATTAAAAATGCCCAGTTTAAATTATAGAATACAGTTGCATTTATGAAGCTCTAATGTGGGTTTCTGCAGCAGCTTTGTTTAATTTTTTGTTTTTATAATGCTTTTTAAATAAATTAGAAAATAAAATAATTAATAAATTCTTAACTGAGAGTTTAATTCTATGTGCTGATAGAACTGTTTTTTAAAGTATTGTATTTCAAAGACTATCACGATTTTCTATGCAGTCTACCCAGATCAGAGAGGAAGACCTGGTCTCATTTCTCCATTACTCCATCAATCCTCAAATGGAGGAAGACAATAGCAACTGAAACATGTTTGCTTAATTTAGATAAGTGCCATTATGCCCTGTGCTATAAATTATCTTATTTAACCTTCCATGCAACCCTGAAATTAAGGTATTATTATTATTTGCACTTCTCTCTGCTTTGTTCTCACCTACTTGTCACCACTATATGTATCCCAAATACTCAGCACAACCTTGAATGTTCTGAAAAAGTTTGAACTTGGGAGTTCCCAGTGTGGCTCAGCAGAAACGAATCTGACTAGCATCCATGAAGAAGTGTGTTTGATCCTCGGCCTCACAGTGGATTAAGGATCCAGCGTTGCCATGAGCTGTGGTGTAAGTCACAGACACGGCTTGGATCCTGAGTTGCTGTGGCATCGGCTCGCAACTGTAGCTCCTATTTGACCTCTAGCCTTGGAACTTCCATATGCTACAGGTGCCACCCTAAAAGAGCAAAAAAAAAAAAGTTGAACTCTATTCTGAAGACCAGGTTGATAGCAAATGTTTTGGGGCCTTGAAGTGATATAACCAGAGCTAAATAAAATATTTATTTCAGGAATGTAAATCTAAGATCAATAATCACATTCACTTCAAAGTGTAGAAATTATTAGATATAAAGTCCAACAAAGGCCATTGCAATAGTTCAGTAATGACATAATGAGCCCTGGGAGCTCCCTGCAACACTGGGAGAGGGAAGAAAAGAAACCAATGAGTGCCATATGGGTTAGGGACGCATTAGTGCCTAGACCTGAAGAGCTTGTTCAAGAGAGAAAGCAAGATGAGCAGACTTTGTAACAAAAGGTGAGCCTGTCAATAGAAACAGTGTAGATGCCTTAGACAGAAGAGGGTGGTGAGATTTCTTTTCCATATGTTAGTTTAAAGTTCTACAAAACTTGCAGGTAGAAATGCCTGACTTTCCTTTTTGACCAGAAGAATGAAACGAAAACACTGTGTTACTTGTAAGGACAAACCAGGGAAGAACAAAGGGGAAGAAAAAAGAGTGGAGGGAGGTACGGGGGTGACAGGGAAGTGTTTCCTACTGTACTATGTACAAGGGAAGCTTCTCCATCTTTTCTGTACTGTCATAGAAAGTGCTGTTCAAAAAGAGAAAAAGTGATGTGACTTTACCAAATCACCCAATAGGACGGCCCTTTCAACAAGTCAAATGAACAATTAAAACTCTCTGGAAACCAGTCAGAGGGGCACAAACTACTCCTCATCACTTATTTTCATTACATACCTCCAAGTCAGGTCAAAAGAAAGACAAAAGGTAAGGAGGGGAGAAGGGAAGGAAAAAGAGAAAGAAAGAAAACAATAGAAAAAAATGCATGTGTGTGTATGACTGGGTCACCATGCTGTACAGCAGAAATTAGCACAACATTGTAAATCAACTATACTTCAATAAAAAAATAAATAAAATAGAAAATAGAAAAGAAATAAAAAACATTTTTCTTTGGCTTTGCTAAGTAGCTGGCAAATAAGATTTGCTAATTTTGCAGAGTTAACTGTAGGGCTTATTAGAAAGCACATAATTTGCATATTTCTTTCTGCTATGTATAGCTATCTAACTTTTCAGTACACTGAAACATTTCTTTATGGTTTCTACTATTTACTACTCAGTATAATTCTGAAATGGGCAAGGTTTCTTAATTACAATTAAAAAATCTAGTTTTAATGCTTCACTTTATAAGATACCTTTAGGGTAAGATCCCTTGATTGCTACCTAGAAGGTTCCCACATAGAAAAGTAATATATGAGATCCTCCATGACTATCAGGAATGCTCTTGGTATCTGGTTTCTTAGCAGAACCATATTACTCTCTCCTACACAAGATAAAGATTTCTCATGCTCTGTTTTCTTTGCTAGTACATATATTTCAGAACGAAATTACCAGCTTCTGGAGCCATTTTGAGACTCTGTCAAATATAAACATTTTGAGATTGGTGAACAACCACAAATATGTTATCAAGCAGACGTGGACCTCTTTGCACACTCCTAAGCACAATGACATGATAAAGAAAGATCATTCAGTCCCATTCTGTAATTCTTTGTCTCCTTGGGTTTCCTAACATAAATTTAATACTGATTGTATTAGTGCTAAAAATGAGATTAAAATGAACCAAAGGCCAGAGGAATTATGTGGAAAACTCAGACCTCAAGTGCAAATGTCTCAGGCAAAGACATGAGTGGTCTTTTATTCCTAGAAGGTTCAGTGTTTTGGGGTGAGAAGGGATCTAAAAATACTCTTGACTTTTCTGCATTACCACATGAGTACCTATCTCATTGGTGGACTCCCTCAGGTACGCAAATGTTTTCCTAAAGTATGAACTCCCCTCACAAAACAGCAGAGTGATGGGATGGAATTAAATATCTGTTTCTCTGAGAAAAAAATTTCCCCTGCACAGGTAGCATCAGGAATGGTGAAAAGAACATTATTACTGGAATTTTTTTTCAAACTGAGTATTAACCCCAGTCATGCCCTACAAGCAGCTTGTCATTGTTCATCCAGTCAGCCAGTAGATGTTTAGCACCTGTTATCCTGAAGGTGTGTTAAGCATTGGAATGGGAGGTATAAAGGCAAGTCCTATATTTAGGAGAGGAGGACCTGGCCTTGGGTGCTATTTGTTAAGTGAGAATTATAGTGACTATATTCACACAAAGCTATAGGCTGGCAATAAAGCCCCTAAAATATTCTCCCTGAAGAAAGAGGGACCATTCTGGATGAGATCTGGAAATTAAGTAGAGGCCTTAATGTCTTCATGTCCATCATTTGGAAAATGAAGGGCTTGTGTTTCTCCTACAGCTGTTTCAAGGAGGTTGTTTTGGTTCACACACAGGTCAAAGGACTAGTCCAAGGTCTGGCACTGAGTTGGTTCACCAGCGACTTTTCTTTTCACTAACCTGCCTGAAAAGCCTGAGTGTTTAATTCACTTATTCATTTTCTGTAGCTTTCTTCACACCTGAAATGGACTTTGATAAGTCCAGTGGAGGAATCAAATTTTCCCCGACTTTTTTGCTTTGAATGTTTCCAATTGGGGTGTATATCTCTTTATTCTTCCCCTGACCAGATTGTAAGTTGCTACAGGACAAAGCCCATGCCATATGAATCCTTGGTATCCCCCTTACTACTTAACACAATGCCTGTATACAGCTGGGGCTTGATTAATGTTAACAAAGGAAGGAAATCGGGGCCAGGCATGTAGTTTGCTTTCAAATTATACTGAACTGGATCAATAAGTTGACTAGGATTAAATACCAAACAACGACAACAAATGTTCCAAAACTGAAAACATTTTATGACCAGCAAATATTAACGCTCTGCCTGTAAAACTAATTCTCTGTTTACTGTCATTTTTGCTATGGTTGGTATCTTTAAAAGTCAGGCTTATTAGCATGCAGGTTTACAATTACACTCTGAGCTCTGAGCCTTGTAATGTCCTGTCATTTTACCCCAAGGGATTTATGTCTCTTTCTAGTTAGTAAGTGCCCGTAGGACAGAATGACAGAGTCATTCATGTTTCACCAGCAAATGATGGTGATGATATTATTATTTTCACAATCAGTTTGGTGATGGTTGTTGGAACCTCATCACATCTAATAGAGAAAAAAATAAAGGAATTAATATTTGAAAACTCAGTGCATTGTGTTTAGCATCATTATTGCCATTTTATGGCAAGTGCTTTGACATTTAAGTGAGTTCCCATTTACAATATTGTCACCATAATCTCCTCATTTTGTAATTGTTTTTGGATACTTATAAGGTTTAATTCCTGATATTACTTCTCAAAAAAAAAGAACTCATGTATTAGATTTACGGGAAATTTTCCTGCAGATTTTAGATTGTTATTTTAATGCTTGAAGAGCTCAATGCAGCAGTAAGTCCTATTACAGCAGCTGTAGTCTGCATAAGTTACATGAATTTCTTGGGCTCTACAGCCATGGGGGTTGACTCCAGCCTGAGGGCAGCAACTTCTGTCTTGGGGTTGCAGAATAAATGCATAATAAAGTATTCTGAAATACGCAGCTTATCTGGCTGTTCCTAAGAGACCCTCTGACTCTGGAGTGGACACAGGACATCTGCCCCAGAATGCTTTCCTCTTCCAAAGCCCTGACAGAGAGCACAACTCAAGTGTGGGATTTCACTAGCTGGCATGAGGTCAGTCAACTAAGAATACATCTGAGAGGACAGCAAACCCTGGCACTGCCATCTTACAGCTTTGTTTCCACGTGACTGATTGGCCAGGAGATCAACAAGGCAGAGATCAGATATGGTCTAAATATTCAGCCATAGGACTTGGTGTTTGGGAAGGGGGAAAATTTCTTCTATTGGGCCAGTGGACTGGAACTCAGTACAGAAATAGGTTATTTTTTTTACCTCAAGAACATTCTTAAATTAACATTGTAACAATGCTACAACGGAAGCCAGCAGCCTTACCAAGCCAGATCTTTCTTCCAATGGAAGCCATTCTGCTTCATCATGTATGCCAAACACACACACAAAAAAAAAATTTCCAAACTTCCGCACTGCTATGGGTTCTCCTGAGAATATCTTACTCATCTTTTAGATTTAAGGATCAATACTTAGCTATTTCACTAAGCCTAATATGAGCATTACCTTAACAATTAAAAAAAAAAAAGCTGAGTTAGTTGGTTTTTTTTTTTTTCTGGAATCTTAAAATATGAGTTCTGAGGACATCAAAAGATGAAAGAGCAAAGGCAGAAATCTGATTAAATAAGATTTTTCTTCTTGCCCAGTTCTGCAATAATTCCTATAGAAAGAATTTTTCCCTGTATTCTGGCTTCTTTCTACATGGTAATCTGTCTACTCAGTTCTGGAAATAGGAGTGTTATAGATCAAACAAGTTATGTAAATACATCTTTGCTTTAAATGTTAAGAAACCAAATTTAACAAACTTTGGGAGGAAAGAGAAGAGGAAGTGTGTGATACGATTAAAGGAAGGAATGTTGCTAAATAAATAAAAATCAAGTAATTATTTGCTTAAAACAAAATAACTTAAGCAATTTGGGAGTCTGTACTATGAGGAATTTTAATAAATCTAACCCTAGATTTGTTTACCTAACTTTAACATTCTTCTCCATGTTAGCAGATGAAATCTAGCAAGCCAATGGAAGAAATAACAAAATGTTGCCAGTTAGCAGTTTTCTAAGAGCCTCAGAGTTTTAAAAATCTTTCCTGCTTTTCAGTTAATATTTTAAGGATTTTAAGTATAATCTGTTGATAATCTATTCAATAATTTACATGTATACCATAGTAAAAATGTTTTGCAATTACAGTTGAGAGAGAGAATCTTCACATTTCAGTGAATAGCTAAAGAAAAACCCTGCAGCTTTCAGCTGTCAGTTCAGAAGAAGTTTCCTTGAGTTTCTGAGGCTGTCAGACTACCATTTCCTCTGCCTGTCCATTTCTATAGCAGCTTTGTTGTGTTTTATGATGATAGTCTCACCCCCTTGAGAACAGCCATAGGAAAGGTACAATAGATGCATTATTTGTATTGTTTGGTTTTGTATGAGATACACATTGGGAAACCACTACTTCGTGGAATAGCATTTACAGGAGGTCTCCAGGGGGCACCTCTTACCAATCTCACTGTCTCAACCCAAGGCTGAATGACAATAAAGAATAGGAAAAAATTAAAAGGAAAGGTGCTTTAATTGAACCTGTATTTGTGGAAATGTGATATAAACCTAGAAAACACCTTTCTTAGTCCCTGGAATGAGAAAGAGGGCTTCTCCAGAGACCATCTACAATGACAGTCAAATCGCTACAGGCTAAAACAAACGCTCCCCATTAGCTGAAGGTGTACTTCAAAAATTCTTCTTTAAGAAACTGCTTATTCTTTCATTGACAAATAAAATCAGGTAATGGATAATAAAAAAAATAAAATAGAAAAGATCTAAAACAGGAGTCAACAAACTTCCTCAGTAAAGGGCTTTGCAGGGCATACAGTTTCTGTCACAACTACTCAACTCTGCCATTACAGCATGAATGCAGCCATTGAAAATAACATGAGCAAATGGGCATGGCTACGTTTCAATAAAAGTTTGTTTATAAAAAATGGCCTAGATTTGACCCAGGGAGCTATAATTTACTGACTGCTGATCTAAAGCATTTTCCAATCCAGCTACTCAGTCTAAATTTGAGGAAAGTCTAAAGTGATGAAGTGGGTTGTCATGTCTAAAATTCAGGTCTCTTGGGCTGGAGTCTTTCCCCACAGTGTGACTGCCTCAGTGCTCTCAGGCCAAATGTTGCTTGCAAAACTGGGAGGTTAACACGCAGCTCCTGAGAGAGCTGGCACCTCGGAGTACCTGTTCCCCCAGACGCACGTGAGGAAAGCGATCCTCTCCCTACCTGCTAATTAAATGTCTTGCAGATTAGGTATGCTGGGGGAAAATACTGAATTTGGAATCAACAGTTTTGAATTTGCACCATCATGGTCTTATTCACCAACTAGGTGTACTCAGGCAAGTTGGAATGATCATGGCTTTCATTTTCTTTATTTCTAAGAGTCAATATTTAATTCAATGGGCATCTTGTCAGGATCAAATGAGAAAATGCGCCTAAATATCCTTTATTAATTACAAAGGACTGAATAAATATGAGCTATGTCAATACATCAATACAATATAGAGTGAAATGAACGGCTGCCTTCAGGTAAGCTGTGATCAGTGGATTACGTGACGGGTTGTGATGGACAAACACAACTCTCACGTGTGCATAAACCACTTGATTTCATGCTACCTCAGGACCTCCAGATTATAGCTCCTAGTCTTGACAAGAACATATTCCAATATGGGAATGAATTTTATTTCATTTTTCAAGTTCTCATTGAAGTAAAAGGAGCACAAGAGGACATGGCCACTAGCAATTATCATTTTTGGAAAGATGAGGTTGCCTGAAAAAAATGCAGTCGTGGAAGCTGCCCCAGGTGGCCTCTGAGACCTCTGGAGATTTCCTCACTTCTCACTAACTCGTAAAAAGAAGGCAACATTTGCCTCTGACCACTGCCAAAGGATGATCTGAGTAAAAATACAACTAAATACTTGAGCTCCTCGAAGTCATTTTCACAAGAAAAGTAGGATGTAAAATTAAGATATCATGGTAGTTACTGTGGTTGTCACTACTGCTGTTACTTCACTGTTGTACTACAATATCCCTGTCATTCTGTTAACAATCTGCTCGGGACCCAAAGTGACAGGTGTAAAATGATTTTTTTTAACGTCATACTTGCTTTGTCTTGTAAAGAAAAGGCTATGAGGACCTCAGAAAAGGCCAGAAATACACTATTCCTGTCAGCCAAGTCCCTATAATCTCAAATGGAATGCCACACTCATGATTTCAGTTTCTCCACCCCTTCGATTACCATGCCTTTTCATTCAAATATAATATAAAGCTTCAGCTGATTTGAATAGTGCTATAAAACACTGGAGGGGCTCTCTCAGAGCATTCAGTTGTGTCAGCCTTTCCCGAATCCAGCCTTCCTGAATATCAGAACTATTTCTATCTTGTTTCTAGAGGACAAGCTCCATTTCACAACCACTTCTCACAGAATCATGCAGTATGTGCACAGTAGTCAATGTTGCAGTGCCATTGAAGGCCCCTACATCCAGAGTCTGAAGCCCTTTTCCCTCATTTGTACAATGAGAGAAACAAAACTAACTGAGGTCTACAGCCCTTCCTTCCACTTTGATTATATATATAATTATTTCCAAAACAAACCAATAGCATGCTTTTTAAAAATCTGAACTCTGTGACTCTAAAATTCAACTTGAAGAACAAACCAAACACCTTTGGCTAAAAGAGACAAGAAATCTTTGAATAGTTAAAAGTATATATGGGAGCATGGTGGCCTTCCCCTGCCAAATATTAGGACATACAATAAAGTTACAGCCATTATAGGTATTTTCACTCCGGCTCAAAAGTCAGTAGGATAGAACAGAAAGTACAAAAACCAACTTAGGTTCATGAAAGACATTGAGAAAATGATCAAGTTAGGAAATATTATTGTGATTGAAATGTTTATCCATTTTTAATTGTGTATTCATGGTATACAGAAAATATGTTTGTATTCTTTATATTAAATTGGTGACTCATCATGGCACTTAATTCATTATTACTTTCTTTTTTATATTTTTTTTTCACTTTTCAGCCGCAGCTGAAGCATGTGGAAGTTCCTGGGCTAGGGGAAGAATTGGAGCTGCAAGTGCAGGCCTATACCACAGCCACAGCAATGCCATATCTGAGCTACATCTGTGACCAACACCATAGCTTGCAACAATGCTGGATTCTTAACTCACTGAGCAAGGCAACAGATGGAACCCGCATCCTCACAGACTATATGTTGGGTTCTTAACCCACTGAGTCACAATGAAAACTCCATTATTACTTTCTAATAGTTTTCCAATTGATTAACTTTTGGTTTCCAGGTCAATAAAATGATTGCTTACACATGTTATGGTTATCTCCTTTTATTTAAATATACTTACTAGTGGACGTAATAATATTATTACGCATTGATTAGAACTTCTAGAATTATGATGGATAATGGAGGTAATAGAAAGCAGCATCCTTCAGAATTTTCTGCTAAGCAGATATTGCCTTTAGTTTTAAGCACATTATTTTTTATTGTATAAAAGAGGTATAGTATCTCTAGTTTACTGAAAGTATGTTTTGATTCATGAATATATGTTACATTTACAGATGCTTCATGCATTTATCAGAGGGTTTTCACAAGTTTTTTTTTCCTTATGATATGATGTGATAAATCATGATCATAGATCATATACTTAAATTACTAGATTATACTATATGTGGTATAGTCTTTATTTAAAATAATAAAAATTTGATAACGGCATTTCACATTTTAGCATCTACACTCATAAGTGATACTGGTTTACAGATTTATGTGTATGTTATTCTTATCAGGTATTGGCCAAAGTATTAAATTGTCTGTTTTTTAAACTGGTACTATGCTTTTAATGTAGCTGAATAGGCAATCAAATAGGATAAACTACATGACCCAAGTCAACTTGAGTTAGAAAGTTAGAATTCAATTCTTAGGACTATTGAATGCAATAAAGAAGTGAATACTTTAGTTTTTAGTTTTCTTTGTGCAGATTAAAACAACTTTGAGAACTGTAACTGTGTCAGTATAACACCAAACCAATTTGTGCATCTGGAAATTAAAACGTGGTCACTCAGTTTATCAGCTGTAAGCATAACATATAGACAAAGAAAATCAGATTGAATTTTTCATTAATTGAATTACTGACAATGTTTGGACACCATGAAAAAAACTCATGGCAGACAAAGTTTGGTAAAATTTGACATTTCATAAGAATAAAATTTTTGTGTAATGGAAATCAATAGTCATTTTCATATATTGACCACCATGAAAGAGTAGGATTTACATGGAATATGGTTAAAAGATATAGGCTCAAGTTAAAACTTCAAACTAGCAGTAGGATTCAAAAACATGCAAAAATCAGTTGCATTTCTATATACTAACAATGAACAATCTAAAAAGAAAATTAAGAAAATCTCACCTACAATAGCATCTAAAAGAAAAAAATACTTTGGGATAAACTTAACCAAGGAGACCAAAGACCTGTACACTGAAAAATATAAAATATTGCTGAATGAAATTTTAAAAGACATCAGTAAATAAAAATATATCCTGCATTCATGAATTAGAAGACAATGTTGTTAAAATGTCACTATTACTGAAAGAAATCCTTAGATTCAATGCAATCACTATGAGAATCCCAATGATATTTTTTTGGCAAAAATATAAACACCCAATCTAAAACACATGGAATCTCTAGGGACTTCAGATAGTCAAAACAATCTTGACAATGAGCAAAACTAGAGGTTCCACACTTCCAGATTTCAAAGCTTCAAACAAAGCTACAGTAATTAATAAAGTGTACCACTGATATAAAGACAAACACATATACCAATGAACAGAGCTCAGAAATATACCCTTACATATATGGCCAAATGATTTTCAACAAGGATGCCAAGTCCATTTAATGGGGAAAAGACAGTTTTTTCAACAAATATTATTAGGAAAACTGAATATCTACATGCAAAGGAATGAAGTTGGATGCTTAGTTTCACAATATACAAAAAAATTAACTCAAAATAGATGAAACACCCAAATGTAAGGACTAAAACTGTAAAACTCTTAGAAGAAAATATAGGGGAAATCTTCATAACATTGGGTTTGGCAATGAATTTTTGGTTATGATACCAAAAGCACAGGCAATGAAAGAGGAAACAGGTAAATTAGACTTCACTGAAATGTTTGAAACATTTTGTGCATCAAAGGATACTATCAACAGAGTAAAAGAGCCATAGAGTAAAAGAGAAAATAATTGCAAATCATATATCTGACAAGGAATTAATATCCAGAATATATTAAGAACTCAATACAACTCAACAACAACCAAAGAAAACCCAGTTAAGAAATAGTAAAGATTTCCCCAAAGAAGATATATAGATGGCCAAGAAGCACATGAAAAGATATACTTCACTAATCATTAGACAAATGCAAATTAAAATCCCAATGAGGGAGTTCCCATAGTGGTTCAGTGGAAACATCCATGAAGATGTGGGTTCGATCCCTGGTCTTGCAGAGTGGGTTAAGGACCATGATCTGTGGTGTAGGTCACAGACCCAGCTCAGATCCACCATTCCTGTGGCTGTGGCATAGGCCTGAGCTGCAGCTCTGATTCAACCCCTAGCCTGGGAATTTCCATATGCTGCGTGTGTGGCTCCCCACAAAAAAAAAAAAAAAAAAGCAAAAAAATTTTAAAAATTTAAAACACAAAACCCCAATGAGATACCTCATATGCATTAGACTATGAAAGAAAGAAAGAAAAAAAGAAGAAAGAAAGAAAGAAAGAAAGAGAAAACCAGTGTTAGCAAGGCTACGGAGAAATTAAAGCCCTGTTCTTCATTGGTAGAAATGCTAAATGGTGCCGCCACCATGAAAAATAGAGTGGTAGTTCCTTAAAAAAATTTAAACATAGACTTACTATATGATTCAGCAACCCTACTTCTGGGTATATACCCAAAATAACTGAAAGCAGTAACTCAAATAGATATTTATATCATATTAGCACTATTCACAATAAGCAAAAGGAGAGATTCCAAACATCCATCAAGGTGTGAATAGATAAAATATGGTATAGTCATACAATGGACTATCAATCAGCCTTAAAATGAATGAAAGTCTAATACATGCATAATATGAATGAACTTGGAACACATTATGCTAAATGAAATAATCTAGACACAATAGAACAAATGTTGAACAGTTTCACTTACATAAAGTACCTAGAGTAGTCTAATTCACAGAGACAAGAAAACAAAATGATGGTTTTCAAGAGCTGCAAGGAAGGGCAAACAAATTTCAGTGCTTAATGGGCACAGCATTTCAATCTGAGAAGAAAAAGTTCTGGAGATGGATGGTAGTGATGGCTGCTCAACAACGTGAATGTACCTAAGGCCATTGAACTTTACATCTAAGGATGGTTAAAATGGTAAATTTTTTAATCATATATATATCTATATCTATCTATCTATCTATCTATCTATATATATATATATATATAATTACATCAAAAGAAAGCTACTCTAAATTTCTTGAGGCCAGGGATTTTTCTCATTTCTCTTCATATTAAACATTGTTCACACGTCAGGGCCTCTGGCATCAGATGGAGCAGGGTTTGAAACACAGCTTTACTATTTACTGTCTATTTGACTATTTATTAGGAACTTCTCAAAGCCTCTATTTTAATATCTATAAAATAACAGCTATAATAGTATCTACCTTTTGAGTTGATATAAAAAATAAATAAGCAATGAATTCAAAAAACACAGTTATGGTGCTAACAAATGATAAGTATTAAATAACTGTTCACTGTTATTCTTTTCCTGGAGTTCAGCACATTAACTGACCCAGCTCTCACTTTTGATACCACTTATATGACTGGGTATGAGTTTAGACTTGATTTTCTGTGTATAAAGTAGGAGTTACATAGCTTATATCAGAGTTACCAGGATGCTTTAATGAGATTATGAGAAAGTGGTTGTAAATTATAAGACCATATAAAAATATGCCACTGCATATCGATAAAATACATTAAAAAGTAAAGCAAGAAATGGCTTTCAAAAATACTCGCATTTTCCACAAAGAACATTTTGCAACATTGATTGTACACATTGCAAAAGGAAAATATATAGAAACCTCCAAACCTGGAATAACAATATTCAGTTCTTTCCCAAAACTATATGAAAAGATTGATCACACACACAAAATAAACACTTATTTCATGGTGGCACTGACACTCATGAAAAATAAGCCAAATACCTATCTTTCTGAAATGGCTGTCACACCTCATGACCAAGGAAAAGATACCTTCCACGTGGGCTCTGGTCTGGTCGCATACTCAGCCTCAATGAGATTTCCTTGAAAAAGCCAAAGTCCCCACAGTGGAGTGAAACCAGATGCTTAGTGATCAACCCAGGGCAGCTGATTTTCAAAGGGAGCATTTTGGAGATTTTCCTGTACCTGGAGCAAAACGCAGGCAAGAGCCGTGCTGTACATGCACCTTCCTCTCCAGAGCAGCAGAGGGCACTCCAACTCCACAAGAGACACACTTTCCTTTGCTGGCCTCTGACTGACTGAACTCCAGACCGACAGAGCCCTTCTATTTCAACTAAATTCCACTGCAAACGCATCCCCATTCCCTGAGAAAAATCAGCACACTCAAAAGGAGTAGAGACCCCTGGTGAGGGGAAACTGTGTGACCCACCAAACAGCAGGCTGCCTCAGGACTCACCAACCCTCCCACACCTCTTATGCTCCAAGGAGAGTTGGAAATGTCTGTGGCAGAAACTGTGAAGGAGCAACCAATACCTCCCAGAGTTCTTAAGCTCCAAAACAAGTTTCACTTAGGAATATTAAGTTACAGCTAAGCAGCATGGAGCCGGCAGCCTGACCGAGCATCCCTATCCATTCTCAGTAAAAGTCAAGTACAGGGGATAGGAAAAGAGGCTCACGGCGCATTATCAGGAAAGGTTTAGGCAACACATACAAAAGCAATGACCTTACTAGCTTTGACCAAAATATACAGTCATCTTCCTTAAAAGACGTATGTGTAGAAATTTCTGAGGCTAACTCACCGTGTGCAAAGAAACTTTGCTCTGTTCTGACGTGGTGTGCTGAACAACTGCCAAATGACTTAAAAATATAAGAGGAAAGTTTTCATAATGTTGCTGCTCTTTTCTCCTGGACCCTATCATTCAGTTAGCTATTCAAGTAGCCCTAATTTAATTTATGGAAAAGTCCCCCATAGAATGTTTTTTGTCAGATTCTCTTCATTCCATTCATATCGCTTAGGAGCCTCAATAATTCTCTATTCCCATATTCTTCATTCTGTTTTTGACATCCAGTCCCCTTCAGTTAACACGATATGCTTTCTTTCCAGATTAGGCAAGCATCGCAAAGAAATAAAACCATCCAGGTTTGAATCTACATTAACCAATATGCCATTCAGGTCACCTTGCCTCAGTGGCTTTGGCCAAAACAGTGAAATTTGCAATAGAGGAAACTCACCATAAGGGCCATTCTCAAACAATTTAACAAGCTTCAGAAAATGGGATGCATGTGGAATCTATAATAAGTTGTTAGCTCGCTCTAGGCACTGTGCTTTATGTGTCTTGATAGCAAGTGGTAGAACTTCCTATGGACCTTAAAATGATCAAAACCAGGTTTAAATCCTGGCCGTGGTACTTTTTACCTATGTTACTTAGAGTATTTTATTTAACGTCTCTGAACGTCCATACTCTCAGACACAAAAATAAAAATAGGAACAACCTGGGGGTGTTGAAAGGATTCCTATTTCATATTCATATTTCAACAACTCTGAGGGCTCAGTAAACAGGACCTTCTCCTTTGGACCAAAACAATGAGTTAAAAGTTACACAAACTTTCTAAAACTTAGACTTGACAAATGTGACTTACATTCAGAGCACGTGCACGTCTGGCCTTAGGAGGATTTCATATTCTTCATTTAACTCTCTCCATTTCAGGATACACCATGTCGGCAAGCTATAAAGGGGGGAAAGAGTGGAGAGGTATTTAGCTACAAATTATCACCCTTTTCCCTGAGAACTCCACAAAAGGCTTCTCCTATCTCTTCAGAAAATGTTCAGGTGTTCCTGAAAATGGACAAATAGGCCTAAGGAAGACTAACAAAGATCAACCTGACAAGGTTTGTGTCTAAGGCTTTGGTGCAATCCTTTCAGCATTTCTAAATCACACTGCACATCTAGATTTCTTGCCAAATAGTATATTGATTACTTGCAGCCAAATTGTACTCTTTTAAACAGCATGTTCCTTTATCATCATGGAACCAGCGGTTTCAGATTCCATAATTGAGAGCTACATGGTTTATAGGAATTGATATTCAGAATAAGACTTTTTAGTTTGAAGCTGAATAATGATAGATGTGTGGAACCTGGTTGCTTGCTGGGAATAAATAGTACAAGTTTCCATATTCTTGCCAGGGTAAACAGAACCTTGTGTATTCTTTTGGGAAAGAAAAATATTTCCAGCTATCACACTGATTTACAAGCCCTCATTCTAGAAATGTTATGGTGATAGTTTCGTCTTTTCAGGGCATGGCACCTCAAGACTAAAGCAACAATTGTAAATTCACCTCCTCATTTCAGCAAAATCATTTGTTCCATTACCGTATACCACACTGTTATTCTGTCTTCAATGCTCAATTTTCGAACTAGGAAAAATTATGACAGAGAGAATGTATCACCTAATTTTCCATTGTAGGTCATGATATGCTTGTGTCCTCCTAAATAAAGTGAAAGCAAAAACAGACTTCTTGGTCATATTTACTTTTTTTTAAGTATAGGTCAACTGACCTTCGTCACTTTTATTTCATCCATAGTAGATGGAAAATATCATTAACGATATATCTGCTTTTTCCTCACTTGAAAAATAAACATATTTTACGTTTTTGTTCACATATAAATGCCAAAGTTAGTTTTTAAATTTGCATAAGGTATTTGGAGCTATATTTTTAAAAAATATATAAACTGTAATTAATTGACTATGGTACAAAAAGCTTTTATGCTGCCCTTGGCTTTTTTACAGATCTTCTCAAATTTAGTCATTTTTAATCAAAACGGATTTTCTGATCCACATCTCATTAACTATGAGATGTTTGAAAGAAAAGGCAGAAGTATTTGATGCAAGGTTGTGGAATGTATAGAACCTAAGAGACTGCTCCCATGGCAGCTCCCCTCCCCAAGCAAAATATTTTTTAATGATTTTTATTTTTTCCATTATTGTTGATTGACAGAGTTCTGTCAATTTCTACTGTACAGCAAAGTGACCCATATAATCAGTCAGTTTAGTGAGACACAAACTGCTTACCTACTGGATCAGACCCCTAGGAGGTGTCCTGTTCTCACATGTACAATGCTTGTAGAGATTGTCTACTATGTATGACACAGGAAATAGTTCAGTTTACCGGTTCTATACGCATGTGCCATTCTAAAAAGCATTATTTCCAATACTTATGATAGCATGTGACTAAGATTTTGAGTATAGTTCCTCTGCGATGACCTCAGTCTAACCTTTATCACTTCTCTCAAGTTCAGTAATGGCATTTTAAATTTCTTTCTAACTATTACTATATGCTGATTCATACTTTACAAAGATTAAGTATTTTTGTGGACATAACAAACCCACAAAATTACTCTCTATCTCAGATATAGATACAGATTAGATATAGATATAGATATGAGGCAGAAAAGTGACATGCATAGGCTAGGAACTCCAAAACCTTTTCTTTCCAAAATAACTGGTTTTAGGAAATTTTATTGAATACAAACAAGACTCTGAAATCACAGCAGTTTTGTGATGATACTAATATAAGGAAATCATGACAAGTTATTTGTAAGCTACAGTCCTTTAACCACAACTGTTTTTTCACTTAACCTATACACAGTCTCAGTCTCTCTCTCACACACACAAACACACACATCTGAGCACTGAGAGAGAAAAGGGGCGTTCATTTTGCTTCCCTAACAAATCCTGAAAAGAGTCATTTTACAAATTTAAAAATTATAGTCATTTGAGTATAGCCGTACATTTTCAATAATGGCTCTGATGAACACTGTAAAACTATCTAGGTGATAATCTTGAAACCAAGGTAACTAAAACACATACGTTAAGAAACTGAGAGAACTAAACTTTGAAATTAATAAAATCCATGGTAAAGTATATGATTTCAAATGACGATTATCTCCAGAAGCGTCTCCCTTAATTTTGTGGGAGCACATAAAGTGAAGTTAAAGTTTTATTTTAAGAGTAAAAGAATATGGTATTAGTGAAGGCAGGTTTTCTTTTTTGTAACTTAAGAACTGTGTAAAGTACCTCAAAGAATTGTAATATCCTAAAGATACATGAGAACAGATAAAGATATTCGTACCTAAATTAAGTGGCCATTAGAACACTGAATCTTCCCCTTTCAAGTTTCATAAATAAAATATTTGTCTGGTTTGTTTTACATAGAAGAGGTAGCACTCAGACAATGAATTACAGAATAATTTTTTCTACATGTGAATTTAAAAGTGCAACTGTTTTTGAAGAGCACTATGTGAAGATTAGGGAATCCTGTTTTAAAGACTGAGTGACAAGTACAGTGCAACAAGTCCAAAGAAAATCAATCTATATCAAATTCATTTGGCTATAAAAAAGGAGTGGTTAAAACTGAAATGCAGAGAGTCAGTTTTCAACTCCAATATATTTGCCACCCCCCCATCCACACACACACACACATGATCACTGTCACTTTTTTTATTTTGAAATTATCTGAATTCATGTTAAAATCTACTTTTGAAACAAGAACAATTTTCCAATACATTTATGCTTCCTGAAATAAGATGAGTAGTGGTTCTTTGACCCTGCCGTCTTCTTTATCACTCTTGAGGAAGAAAGTCCACAGACTTTATATCTGCAATATAATTAGCTTGTAGAGGCAGGATCATAATGAAAGCAAAATTTACATTATTACAGGTATGTGACTGTTTGCTCACTCTAACTGGAATAAAAAGTGAATTCCACTATGTACATTCAAAGATTTATACAATACATTTTTTAATATTTTTCCCTCCAGAAAAGCAAGAGTGTGATGAGCAAGCTGGAACATTAAAAACTGTTCCTGGGAGTTCCCGTCGTGGCGCAGTGGTTAACGAATCCAACTAGGAACCATGAGGTTGCGGGTTCGGTCCCTGCCCTTGCTCAGTGGGTTAACGATCCGACGTTGCGTGAGCTGTGGTGTAGGTAGCAGACGCGGCTCGGATCCTGCCTTGCTGTGGCTGCGGCGTAGGCCAGTGGCTACAGCTCTGATAAGACCCCTAGCCTGGGAACCTCCACATGCCGCCGGTGCGGCCATAAAATGACAAAAGGCAAAAAAAAAACAAAACAAACAAAAAAAAAACTGTTCCTGAGTGGAGAGCTCCCATCCTGTCTCAACAATAAAGGAGAAAGTCTCCAAAACAAATATGGTGGGTAATGTTTGGCTACAGAAACTGTGCAACTGGTTCCTAGTGCCATGTTGTAATTAAATTGTATTCTAGAGAAGTTAGACGTTGTTCTTAGAAATAATACTAATAATAATCCTGTCAATCAAAAGTCCTGAACTGAAAACTCTATGCTGGGTCCTCCATCAAGGACGAGTTGCAGGTGAAGAACTATTGATAGCCAAATGCAGAGATTAGCTCTTCAGATGCCATGGCCTAAGGTCATGAAGATGAGGGAAGCAAAATAAATGCAGCTCTCTTTCTCATCTAGCAATATTGGATTTGTTAGAATTTGAAACAAAAATTTATTTCCAGATGATTTCCAGCTACTGGTATCATGTCAGAGAAATAAAGTACATGTTCAAAATTTAAAGCTTTGTGTGTCTAACCCTTTCTGATCACTTTTACATTCAGTTATTAATAATAATAACTATGATAATAATGCTCATGCTCAGGACTGGAATGAGGGTTAATTAGTTAATATTTGTAAAGAATATTTTAGAAAATGAAAAATACTATTTAAAACATTAAGAATATTACTTTCCTCTTTTCACCCTTTACTTTCATTTCCTTCTTTTATCATAGATCAATTTGTTTTTCCTCCTCTCTGGCTAATTTTTTTCACTGGTGATATTTTCCACTCTTTTTTCTGTTCTTGCCCTTGACTCCATGTTGATCCGTATCACCCTCACAGGTCAACCCTGTCTTTGCTCTGCTCCCTGCCTAGGATTTAGGTACCTCTTTCTCATTTTAATTTCTTATCTAATCTTCCTTTATTTACTCTTCACTCTTTTTCATCTTTTGCATGAATATTTAATTTTTGTCATTATTTTAAACATCAGTAAAATACTAGACCTGATGTAGCTTTTTTCTTTTTTGGTCTTTTTGTCATTTTAGGGTCACACCTGCAGCATGTGGAGGTTCCCAGGCTAGGGATCTAATCGGAGCCACAGCTGCTGGCCTATACCACAGCCACAGCAATGCAGGATCCGAGCTGCGTCTGACAGCAATGCCAGATCCTCAACCCACTGAGTGAGGCCAGGGATGGAACCCGCAACCTCATGGTTCCTAGTGGGATTCATTTCCGCTGTGCCATAATGGGAACTCCTGATGTAGTTTTTAATTAAATTTTATCCTCATGTTATAGCTTGTTGAGATGAAGAAGTAGATAAAATACAACTGTTGTCCCCAGTCATTCCCTACTAGACGTTTCCAACAAGATGGAAAACTCCATGAAATCATAGACTGTGACTACCTGGAATAGTTTCTCCCTTGCATTCTGCAAAATCTCAATGAAGTATTGTTTTTTAATGTTTCCTTCCACTCTATAACATCCCGACAACCTATGAGCTTTCAAAGTCTAATGATACCATGAGCTTCAGAAAGGCTTACCATAGGGCATAAGTATTGTGTAAGGTGTTAGCTGGTCTCACAGTATTTCTCACTGTATATGCAACTTCCAAAGGCTTATTGACCAATGATAAGATTATAATTTATCAATTTGTTATTAGCTTTCTAAAATAAAGCATGAAGAAACAATACAGCTTTCATCTTAGGCCTACACAAAAAAATTAATAGTAGTTTAAAAAGATCAAGCAATTTAAAATTCACTATTTTAATGATGCATTTCAGGAGATTCTATTGTTTAAGAGATCTCACATTTTAGAAAGGATGCCACATTGAAGACTTTTTCAGTTTATAAGGCCAGGGCTCAACTAGCTATTCTCGCTCATCACATTCCCTATATCTTAATAATATAGATTGCTATCTGAACAATCTAAGTCACTTAAACACTTCTGTATTCTTGTTCAGATGCTTTTGGGGCTTTCAAGTTGCCTATAACATTCAAAGCTTACCAGTTAAGACCCACAAAATCATTCCTCAGCTTCTATTTTCAAGGTGAATCAAATATTTAGTAAACATACACTGTGTGCTATATAATATCAGGTTCATTTGGGCTACATTTTTCCAAGTGTCTGCCTCATGGAGAAGAAAAAGTACAAACTATTTTATCTAAATTTATAATATCCATCAGAACTCTTGTTGCCTATCAACTAGGGTTAACTGGTCTCACAAGCTCTGTGCCTTCCAGTTTCTGTGCAATTTCATTCATCCAATGTGACCCTGCCACTCCTATCATTTTTTTTAAAAAAGCTTTACCAGAAAATTTGAAGTGATTATCCCTCATCCTATGATAATTAGTGCCCTATACACTTATTTTGATGATTAATCAAGCACAGTCTCATTATATTTACTCAACAGAGGTGCATTAAATTCCTACCATGCTCTGGAAATCATGCAAAGTTTTGTAGAAGCTGTGACAATGTATGAAACAGTTGCTACACTTAAAGGTATTTATCTTCTCAGGGACATAAACAAGTAAGAAGGTGATAAGTAACAAAGTTATCAACTAAATATTACAGGTGTACAGATAAAGAAGTAAACATATTCAGCAGGTCATAGGTAGGTAGTGTTTGAACTGGTAGTTAAAGAAGGTCAAGGTAATTCAATGAGGAATACATTAGGGTGCACTGCCCAAGAGCATAGGGTTGGAGCTGGAGAGCCAGAAGTTTACTTCATGTTTTACAAACCTTAAGCAAGAGGAATAATCTACCAATTAATGGCTAAAGAAGGTGCAAGATTGTTTTAAGCAGATATATTTGTTACCTATTGCTATGTATCAAATTATCCCAGAACTTAATGACTTAAAGTAACAAACTTTCATTTATTATCTCATAGTTTCTGTGGACAAGGAATCTGTGTTCAGTTTAGTTCAATGTCTCTGACTCAAGGTATCTCATTAGACTGCAAACAAGCAGTTGACTGGAGCTTCAGTCTCATCTGAAAACTTTCACTTCCAAGAACATGCACATGGGTATTAGTTAGCCTTAGTCCATTGCTATGTGGGCCTTTCCATAAGGATACCTTAATGCAGAGTAGCCAGCTTCCCCAGGGTGAGAAATCAGAGAAACGGAGAGACAAAGAGAACAAGCTGACCCAAGGCAGAAAGTCAATATTTATAACCTAATCTCGGAGTTGACATCCTATCAGTTCTGCCACACTCTATTCATTGTAATCAATTCACCAAATCCAGCCAATGCTCAAGGTGGGAGCACTGCACAGGGATGTGAATACCAGGAGGTAGGATCATTGGGGCCACATTAGAGACTGCCTTCCACAGCAATAATGATAATACAGTGAAAGGGCATAGAGCAAAATGCTTCATGGGCATTTAGGAAATGTAAGCAGCTTCAAGGGAACTGGAGACATATCAAGAGAATAGAGGAATCCTGACATTGCTGAAGAGCCTGATTTTATGAAGCTACTGACAAACTGTTAAATATATTTATGAGAATCCTATGATCAATGATTTTTTTAGGAACATTCAATTCATTGTATTAAGAAGTTTAAATTTGAGGGACAAACTGCTGAATAAAGGAATAGCATTTAAACACATAATAATGATTTATTCAAAATAAGAATTACTTTGAACTATGAAATTATTTTGAACTATAAAATTTTATTATATAATGTTTATGCATTGTATACACCTTGTCTATCTATTGAGACTAAATTTTAGGACAATTTTTGAAATGCTTTCATATCCTTATTTTATTCTAACACCACACCTACTTAGTGCTGTATAAATATTAAAGAAAAGCAGAGTGAGAGAAGGACCATGAGAAAGTAGTATTCCAGCAAAGAGAAGAATTTCAGGAAAGATTTATTTGCTTTTCCCAGAATAACACAAAGTATTTGAGTTGGAACTGAAAAGAGACTAGACATAAAAAGTAAAAGACCTCAGAAGAAGGATCAGTGGTGAGACAATGTAGAATCAACCCCAGTGAACAAATGCAGAGGAGAGAACAGGAGGAACCCAACCTAGACTTTCTTTCTTTTCAGGAAGTTCGGTGGTGCTGGAAAAAACAAAATCATCATAGTAACCAGGGAAACTGTGGTTGAAGTAAGTGAAGACTTAAGCTTTTTTTTTTTTTGGCCAAAAGGAAGCAGTTAGTGGAAAGGGGAAGAATTTAAAGACTTCTGAGAGAAGAAAGGCTTTATGGTGTTAAGTCCCAGAACAGACAGAAAGGAATGAGGTTTTAACAAAAAATGCACAGAGGTTGGCATTAATCAGAGTAAAACATGGGAACAACTCCTCTTCCAAAAGATAGCAGAAAAATGTATGTGAAATGTAAAAAGCATTTTTAATTAACACAATCCTATAGCAAAGTCCCTGCTATCAACATGATCAATGTAAAGAGCATTTTTTAATTTACACAGTCCCATAGCAAAGTCCTTGCTATCAACATGATCAAAATTATTACAAGGACCATGCTATATTATGGTCTGTGGCTCATAAACAGAGATAATCTGAGGGTTCAGTTAAGTATATGCAAGGGGATAGAGTCCACACTAGTTTCTTTTATCTAATGGTTTTGTTTAATTTCATATGCTTTTGACTGATAGGACATCATGGAAAACCTATTCTCACAAAATAAACAAAGCAGGCATAGAGAAATAACATTTTTATGTTACTTAGGTCAAGTGATTTTGAAAGACTGTTATTTTTTTCCCCTGGGATCACCAAGAATTTTATTTAATGAATATCTGAGCTCTACAATATGAAATGCATCAAATTAGAAAATGTAGGAGAGACAAACATAAGAAAAAAAGAGTTTTTGCTTTTGAAGAACTCCCAATAGAAGAATGAAAGTGAAAATTACATTAATTCCTTTGAGACAGGGGTAAGGGCATAGGATTGTTAGTAACACAACTATGGGTGGGAATTCAAAGGAGGTAACTGTGGCCTCCAGGTATGGTCATCAGGAAATCTTCATGAAAAAAGTTATAATTTACTCAGAATTGATGGCTGTATAAGGCATTTAAGAGGAACGATGAAGAGAAAGAACATTCTAGTGTGAGATAAAAACATGGCAGAAGGAGATTAAAGAAAATTTTCAGAGAAAATCAAGTATTCCAATTAGGCTCAAGGGCAGGAGGCAGGAGAGGAAGAGTTGAAATAAGCTTGGAACATCTGGGACTGAAATAAACTGTGTTTTAATCAATGAGTCAATAGATACAGATCTATGTTTTTTAAGAACCCCAATCTAGTGGTCATATGCTTTGGAGTCAGTAGAAAAGATTTTAGTTAGGAGCATTTGCAGTACTCCAGACAAATATATGGAAACAATGTCTGAATAAAAAGTATCAGTGGGATGTGTGAGGCATTAGAAGGCACAATCAAAATGATAAAGCAAATGACTGCATGTAAGGGTGATGAGGGAAAACCAAGAATGACTCCAAAGGTTTTCAGTTTTGTTGCCTATGCTGCCAAGAATTCCTGGAGTTTGGAAAATGGACAGTCTCCAAGAATAGCAAGTTAAGGGCAGTATAGACCAGGAGTCAAGGCATACTCCAGAAAACTCAGTCTTAAACTACAGGATTTTAAAAATCTGCAGAGGATTAAAGCAACAGAACTGTTTGCAATATGAGCTCTATCAAAAGATCATGAGAAGCAGGGGTGTGGGGGGATTTCTCTAATAGAATCATACTACAGAGACCAAAATTAGCAGAATGCTAGTGCTAGGAAATAAAGCTACTATTTAGTAGGTACCAATGGTAAAGTGTAGTCAACGTCTGTTTAGAAAAAAACAAATGACATTTTTTCCAGAACATTCTACATCATTCATTCCTCAATAAAATATTCCTTTGGCCATCAACTATTACATATTTAGGATCAAACTTCTTTTTTTTTTTGTCTTTTGTTCTTTTAGGGCCATACCCGCGGCTTATGGAGGTTCCCAGGCTAGGGGTCTAATCGGAGCTATAGCTGACAGCCTACGCCAGAGCCACAGCAATGCCGGATCCAAGCCACGTCTGTGACCTACACCACAGCTCGCAGCATGACCGGATCCTCAACCCACTGAGTGAGAGGCCAGGGATCGAACCCACAACCTTATGGTTCCTAGTTGGATTCGTTTCTGCTGTGCCACCATGAGAACTCCAGGATCAAACACCTTTATGAGAAATGCTAAAATATCTTTAGCTGGTTCCTAATCAGGGAGATCTGAGAACAGCATCAAATCCTAAAGAAACCTGAAATTATAACAGCAAACCCGCCAATCAGGTTAAGATATATTATTTATCTCTGGTAAGGGGTGCAGAAAATAGACGCTCTATCCTATCACTCTGCACTTTGAGGTACATAGATTCATCTCAAATGAGACCCTAAGTTCTTTCTTTTTTAGTCTATTTTCTTCTTTTCCTTAAATCAGCAAATCCACTACACAGGCTCTTACTGACATTAGAGACATATGTCTCTTAAGCCAATCGTATATGAATTATAGCAGTAAATGACTCTGAAAGTGCCTTAAAAGCAAAATATGGAAATTCCCACCCCACTCTACCAAGAGAATAGGATGAGCAGCCATTATGTTTGTGAATTCAGAGGTTGTTACCCCATTGTTCAGAGATAGCACGTATATAATTGCTTGTCTCCTTCTCTCTTTGAAGTATTTTTTTTTAACTGTGAAACCTCAGATATATTCAAGGACAGTTTGCCAGCCAGGGTGGTCAAGAACACTATTATATCTATGTGTGTGCTAAGTCATAAATCTTCTATACTTTGGCTATGCATATATGACATATGACCCTAATTTCTCCCTTGTGTTGGTTTGCTCAGAGACAACAGAGATCTATGAAAGAACAGTGCTTCCCTCATTGATATAATTTCACACATAACACTTTGCATTTACCAACACATCTAGGTAACTGAGATACAGTCTTGAAGAGAGTTTAACACAAATTGTCTTAAACAGACTATTTGGATTAAATAAGCAAGAAAATTCCCTTATATATTTGTTAGGATAATAATGCTATATACATGTTTCTAGACTTTATTATGCTTTCTAAAAGCAAGTGAACAATTCTCTAAATTCTTGGGGCATTTGATTCAATTTGCCTGACAGACATCAATTAATTCTATAGCAACCTCTCTTGGCTGTCCTGTAGAAAGCCAGCAAAAGTGAAAAATTATCCAGGATGACTAAAAACAAAGCAGAACAAACAAATAACAACAACAAAAAACACTTGCCTCTATTCTAAGTAGAAAAGTCTGTCATCAAAAAGGCTCAACATTCAGATCCGAAGCTCATTTCTCTTCCCACAGGAAAAGCAGACGACTATATAATGAGCATTAGCCACAATACCAGTAGAATTGAAAGAATGCTTATTTGGCCCTTTTTTCTACTAATATTTATAAAACAGGTATAGATCCTTTGGATTTGCGCGAATACACCAGAGAAAATGACACTTTTAATATGTAAACTAATTCAGTAAATAGGGACTTCTAATCTATGGGAGTCATTCACATTTTCTAAAAAATTAATCCAAAAAAGATAAAAATCTAATGCAGTGCTATTACTTCTAATACTTTCCCACTTTGCTGAATTATAGTGGCCATTCAAAAAAGAAGCTCTCATTTCTCATATTTCCTTTATTTTTAGTATTTCTTTTTCCCAGAGGTTTTCTATATCAAAGTTCTCAGTTGCAAGTGACAGAATTTCAGCTTTGGCTAATGTAAACAGAAAGTGAATTTACTGGAAGGATATATGAAGGCTAATGGAATTGATGGGCCAACTGGAGAATTATCTGGAAAAGCATTAAGGAACCATAGAAGGTAGGTGGTAGCCATCAGAAAACATCACCATGTCAAACCACAGGGTAGTCTGGACTTGGCTTCACTCTACCCAGCAGCATAGTCAATCCCCCAGAAAGTCCAGCATCTGTTTGTCGTGACCCAGCCTCAAAATCCCAAGTTGGAGTATCCAGCTGATGGCACCTCAGACATGTATCTACACTTTCAGTCACTGAGAATGGAGAGACACTGGATTTTAGTTTCTTTAGTGAGAAGTATGATTCTGCCAGCTCAGACTCACAGAAAGGAGAAACTTAACTCGCGGAGGTTAGAACTTCACTTTTTGGGCAAATAACAAAAAATCATGGCAATATCCATTAATGCTACAAGAGCATTAATGCTCTCTACACATTGCCTGATCATATCTCTATATAGTAAGGATGCTGATTTTTTTTAATTTGGAGAATGGGATACAGCGTTATGGACTGAACTTTCTTTTTAGAAACATCACTTTCAAAGAATGTATAAATTGATCATTTTTATGCATTTTTTTCTATTCTATAAAGCCAGAAGGAGAAAGTATTTCCCTCCATCATTTTGAACACTCCCTTTAAAAAGCATATTTACTAACAATCACCGTTTTAACACTAACAATAATGCAACATAAATCAATTGCTATGAAGAAGTTACTTTTATGAAAAACACTGTTCAAAGTGTTTTACATATATTCACTCATCTATCTGTATGACTGATTTTACTTAATTGGAGTTTTTAAAGGCTTTTCTTAAATCATTTTTGAGAAAATAAGTGCAAGTAAGGTTATTAACCACCATGAGTTTCCTCAAAGCCTGAAAGAACTATCCAAATATTCCATGTTGAAATTGGTTCTTAAAAATCTACATAATTTTCTGGCAAACTAAAGAATGGGTGATTCTTATTTGATAATGCATTTTTGTTACCCTAACTCAAACATGATTACAGTGCAACCAAGATAATATTATAAAAACAAATTTTTCTAGACAGAACATTCTTAGTAAAATCACAAATGGTAACTAGAAAAAAAAATCCAAGGCAGTTTGATTCAATAGACCAAAATTAAGAATTTTTAAAAATCACCACCATTATGTTAAAAATCTCTGGACCTTAAACTTTGTCCACCTTGTCTACCATAGAGGTAATCTGAATCACATATAGCCCAAAAGCATAAGGCATTTGTTGCATCGCAATACCCATGATCTCCTTCTCATTCACCAAGAAAACCCCAAAATCTACCCAGTTGGAAGAAAACTTCTCCCAGACTCACTGTGAATTACAGACAGTAATCATGGGGTGTTGCCCATGAACGTTGTTTATAAAGAGTTATTTCTTTTTGACCTTCCCCTACTTCTCCTTTTTGGTCCCTTTGGCCCTATGCCCTTCTTTCTCTTACTCTCTGCCTGGAACATAGATATAATCATAAGACCTCTAATAGTCAATTGTAGGCCATAAGGTAACCCTGAAGATTGAAGACATGAGTTAAAGGTGACAGAGCAGAAAGACTGAAGGAGCCTGGATCCCTGAAGATAGGATAGACACACCGTAAATATACTGGATTGCAACCTCTGCTCTTTGTTTATATAAATTCTATCTCTCCTGAGTCAGCCTAATTTGAATTTTCTGTCATGATGCTAAAGACAAACCTAAACAAACCTAAGGTACCCCTCTTTGAGCTTAAAATTACAGATGAATCTATCATGTACAACACATATAGACTTCTAGTAATGATCTTACCTAGCTTGTCTAGCAGCTTACCATTGACAATTCTCCTTTAAGAGAACTAAAGAGAGTTTAAATGATTCCAAAATGATGAAACATACAATGGAAGCACTACACATACCAGATTATGGTTATCTGACATCTTTTCCCACCTTTCTATTACTATCTTTTCCTTAATTAAAGCTACACTGATATGGTTAACTTACTTTTGTATTTCTTATAGGTAGAAAACAATTTCAATGTAGATGTTTAGTTACTTATTACTGCTGGAAATTAGCTGTTGGAATTAGAAAAGGTTCTTTAAACATCATGAATTTATATTCTAATTCGATGTTTTATAATTTGAAATATTCACCTTTTTTCAGACTTCGTCACCCACATCTCCGCCCTGCCCCACGCCCTACTTCTGCCAGTCACCAATCCAATCTCTGTACCTCTGAGCTTAATATGGTTTGAGGGGGGATGGTGGTTCTTTTGTTTTCAGATTCTACATATAAGAGAAATCACACAGTATTTGTCTTTCTCTGTCTGATTTATTTTGCCTAACTTAATTACCCTAATGTACAGTCATAGATCCATGTTTTCAAAAATGGCAAGATTTTTGTGACTGAATAATATTCCACTGTGTCTGTATACCTACACATACACATATATATATGTGCACACATACACACACATATACATGCCACATTTTCTTTATCTGTTTAGTCATCAATGGACACTTAAAATGTTTCCATATCTTGGCTACTAACTCTAATAACCCAAGAAGTGGTAATGTTAGATGAAATTTTCCCCATTTTATAGATGATGAGACAATTTCAGATATTATCTTATTTTCTTGGAATTATAGAGCAAGTCAGTAAAATACCTTTGATGTTATCTCAGGTTTTCAAAGCCATATTTCATCTCTTTCCACTATATCATGCTGCTTTATCTATGAGAGTTTTGTTTTCCTAGATAATATTATATTCCTTAAAAGAGCCATATATTCCACCTGTAACAAGTAAATGCATTTACTTAATCTTCATATTAACAACCTCAATCCACTGAGAAAAACTTCCATTCGCAATTCAATGGCTATGGACCAATGAGAAACACAACAGTTTGAAGGTGTTTCACTGGATGTCCCAAAGTCTTTGCCAAATTCATTTCAGAAAACTGCAGGAACACCATTTTTGAAAAACCTCAGTTTTCTGATACAGGGATCCAAAAAAGTGAGCCAAAGAGATACTACATCGGTGGAAGGAATTATTAAATGAGAAGGAAAAATGTAAAGTCTTACAGGTCCATGACTTACTGTAGATGAAAAGGAAAAATTTTAATTAGCTGAATATTAAATAATTAATATTATTAATTATTGTGATTTTATTGTAAACCATTAACTGACCATATAATCTAAGCTTACTACTTTTTAAAATGATTGTTATTTTTTTCTGTTATAACTGGTATACAGTGTTCTGTCAATTTTCTACTATACAACAAGGTGACCCAGTCACACATACATATATACATATATACATTCTTTTTTCTCACATTATCATACTCCATCATGAGTAACTAGATATAGTTCCCAGTGCTATACAGCAGGATCTTATTGCTTATCCATTGCAAAGGCAATAGTTTACATCTATTAACCCCAAATTCCCAGACCATCCTATTCCCTCCCCTCGGCAACCACAAGTCTATTCTCCAAGTCCATGGTTTTCTTTTCTGTGGAAAGTTTCATTTGTGCCGTATATTAGATTCCAGATATAAGTGATATCATATGGTATTTGTCTTTCTCTGTCTGACTTACTTCACTTAGCATGAGAGTCTCTAGTTCCATCCATGTTGCTGTAAATGGTATTATTTTATTCTTTTTATGACTGAGTAGTATTCCATGGTATACGTATACAACATCTTCTTAATCCAATCATCTGTCAATGGACGATTAGGTTGTTTCCATGTCTTAGCTATTGTGAATAGTGCTGCAATGAACATACAGGTGCATGTGTCTTTTTCAAGGAAAGTTTTGTCTAGATACATGCCCAAGAGTGGGATTGTTGGGTCATATGGTAATTCTACATACGGTTTTCTAAGGTACCTCCATACTATTTTCTATAGTGGTTGTACTAATTTACATTCCCACCAACAGTGCAGGAGGGTTCCCTTTTCTCCACACCCTCTCTAACATTTGTTACTTGTGGACTTATTAATGATGGCCATTCTGACTGCTGTGAGGTGGTACCTCATGGTTTTGATTTGCATTGCTCTGATAATCAGTGATGTTGAGCATTTTTTCATGTGCTTATTGGCCATCTGTATATCATCTTTGGAGAAATGTCTATTCAGGTCCTTTGCCCATTTTTCCTTTGGATTGTTGGAATTTTTGCTGTTGGGTTGTATAAGTTATTTGTACATTTTAGAGATTAAGCCCTTGTCAGTTGCATCGTTTGAAACTATTTTCTCCCATTCTGTAAGCTTACTACTTTTTGCTTTCATTCCTCTTTATGTAAAAACAAACAAACAAAAAAAACTCTCAAACACATTGAAGTGTGAACTATGCAGTTTTATGTCAACTAATCACATTTTCATACACCCACTGGGAGTAAGCAAAGGGTCACCACTATCTGTATTACATAAGAGAGGCAAAGAATAGGCTCCATATTCAAGCTAAAAAGACAAAAACAGACTAGTGACTAGACTAGCTTAACCAAATTTTTTGCATAAATAAAAATAATTTTAGAAGTTAAGAATTATCTAAAGAATAAAGTTTACCCATCAAAGAATCAAATATAACAAACCAATAAGAAGTTATATATATATATATATATATATATATATATATATATATCTTTTTTTTTTTTTTTTCCTTTTGTCATTTTATGGCCGCACCCGCGGCATGTGGAGGTTCCCAGGCTAGGGGTCTAATCAGAGCTGTGGCCACTGGCCTGCGCCGCAGCCACAGCAAGGCAGGATCCGAGCCGCGTCTGCAACCTACACCACAGCTCATGGCAACGCCGGATCGTTAACACACTGAGCAAGGGCAGGGATAGAACCCGCTACCTCATGGTTCCTAGTTGGATTCGTTAACCACTGCACCACGACGGGAACTTCAAGAACTTAGATTTTGATGTCAGGAAGACCTAGGAATTCAGACTTTGCTACCAACTGGCTCTGTGGCCTTGAACAAATTACACGACCTTGAAGAAAGCCTTGCTTTCTCCACCTATCAAGTGAGAATGGTAAGAGTGCCTCAAAACTTGTTGTGACGAGTCAAGCAGCTCATACCATTTTTTTGGTGGCAAGTACTTTTTAGGTAGATCATAATTAAAACCTTTTCAATAGCTCGAAATCTTTTCATACATCTCAGATCAAAAAGGATACAATTTACTGAAAAATGTCTCTAAAGAACATTGCTTTATCAATGTATTTATGCATATACACGTATGATTACATGCACAAGTAGGCCCAAAAGATCTTGATCAAAAGCTCTTTGGGATTTAATGTATCAGTTTGGATCAAATGATAGGCAAAAAGTAGATTACATTCTTTTTTTGTCTGAAATGCACATAGTATTGGAGGCAGGAATAGGTAATGCCAAGATGGGATTTCTTTATTGAAATCTGTCTTGTAGAATCATTATCTGTTGAAGTACAGAAAGGGTGACTGAGTATGATAAATAGCCTTAAAGATAAAGAATGAGATCAAATTCTGAATTCTAAGAAGAAATGCTTCATCTTCTATTTATCTCGATTTCAACAGGCCTAGAAAACATCCCATTTGAGTTAGGAAAATGCAGAAAGTATTCTCCCAACCTTTGGCCCACTTCACTAGACAAACGTTGGAAGTGTCCATGCCCTGAGGACAGGGGACATGAGAGTGAATAATGGTATATAAAATGCTTTTTGACCCACAGTTGGATTTTCAATAAGGTTGTGGTGTTGCCTCTTGGAGTTATCCAGACCACTCAATTGTCTGATTGATACATTATATATTCCTGTCAAACTACAACCTCCTAGTACCCAAAGTATATCCTGAATCCTGTGTAAGTTTACCACTGTAAGTCCTCACTCCTTAATGGCTTAGCTAAACGGGTGCTTCGACAACCAAGACAGATGCAGCTGCTTCCCCAAAGCACCTCAGCACAAAATGACTCCACTTTGCCTGTTACATTTTAACTACTGGCTCTGGAGCACTGGCATTTAAATGAAAACTAAGTCAAAAATTAAATACTCATTAATTCACAATACACCCTTGCTGAATATGAGGCGTTTGGACAAAACAGACGTCTACCTATGAGGAAAAAGTTGACTGCAGAAATTAATACGGCAAACAGGAGGCCAGGGGAAATATTTAAGAGAATAATTTATATTCAAGCCTTTGGAAGAAGAGAGAAACTAATTACAAATATTTTTGAATCTTTTCATTGAAGTCCTTTTAAGGATTCTTAAAAATTATATGACTATATAATTTTAAATTTTATAATTATATAAAATTATATGATGTCATCCTATATTCTCAAAATAATTAAAACTTCATGTCTTTGAAAATCTTATATAATGAAGACAGTTTTTCACCAGGTTAATATGAATTTTTATAATTTTTAAAATAAATAGGCAAAATAATCTTTTATAATAACCGAATATTAAATTTCACATACTTGGAAATATGTATTGTATCATTTGAAAATATGTGTATATATATATATTTATATATACATATATATATACACAAACAACACATACACATATGCATATACGGCCTTAAGTACACATATCCGTATGCAGAGACACACATATATGCATACATATGCTGCTTATTTCATTCCTTGGATGAATCAAAAAACGCACCAGGGTCACAGAATCATTTGAGGAACTGAATGCAAATATCAGAGAATACTTTACTGGCAAAAACAAGCAGACAAAAGCTTCATCTAGAATAAACATATATTGTAGCCAACAAAATTTTATAAAATTTCGGCAGGCATCTGTAAAATATGTGCTGGGAAGGTAAGCCCACCCATCCTTTCAGAAAAATACACAGGAGAACCAAATGCACAATATGAAAACAAAGTCCTGGAATCCATAAGTGGATTTGAGGCGGAGGCAAGGCTCACATATCCCAGAGACCCTTTTACATATATTTTGATGTTTTTCTTTTGTGTACGGTATTGATGAGGGTGTCATGTGCTCATTGAGAAACCAGCCCTCAGTAATTGTCAGGGATCTTCATTCTGAGTGCCGACTCCACTGGAAATTAATTGCTTCGGTGCAATCTGAACCACATCATAAATGTCATGTAGAAGTTGCAGGGAGTGAGGAGGCAGTGACAGCTCAATCCTCACTGTTTCATTTAAAGGTGGGTAAAACACACTGCGACAGAAGTGCTCTTCATCAATAATTTAGTCCACAGTGTAAAGCCAAGCCGTGCCAAAGATGCCAGGGGAGCCGCTGCCTCCCTGGTTTTAATGACACCAGCAGGGAGGGGTTGAGGGGCCAGCTCAAATCAACATTCACTGCACATCTGGGCATGTCGGCAGATGAAGATATCAAGGACTGAGCTGACAGGACAAAGGGTTGAAAAAAGAAGTGTAACCTAGAAAACCTTTACTTTGAATTCTTTGTATAAATTCAAGGGAGATGACAGTTCCTAAGGTCATCTTATATAATAAAACTTCAGTGATCTTCATAGAGAATTTTAACCCTTTCCACCTTGTAATCAAAGAAGATGAAAGTTCGGTTTCTAATGTTCCCTTCAAGACTGAAAAATTCCTGTTTGCCCAAAAGACTTCTTCTTCGATAAACCAAATGTTTACAGAAATTGCCCGATTTCATCCTGTGAACCCTCATTAAAGCTCCTCAGAAGCCCCACTGCAATTGGGGGTTAGTCCAAATTCTTCTTAACCTGTGGGAGTTTAATATCTTGTCTCTTTAATGGTGTTTGCCAGAAACACAAAATTTATTTTGGGAGCTTCTGCTGTAATAATATAAAAAAATGTAAAATGGCAAACCATCCCTCCCTTATTGTGCTTACTTTAAAAAACAAAAATAAAGGAGGGTGGCATGTGCGTTTTCACTACCTGAAAATTGCAATCTGGAAATCTAACGCAAAAGTGGAAAGGCCTTGCAGAATGAGGATTCTGTGCATTATAGAAGTGGAGGTCTTGTTCTGATCTTTTGAGGACACCAAGACTTCCCAGGGTGTGGTATTCTTGGAACCCCAGAGGCCAGATTCAATTATCTCATCTTATGTTTTGCATGTTTGGAGGATATCACAGCCTCAGTAGGGGCTGAATGAATACTTCCACAAGGAGAGTCAGTCCTCATTGAAGGAAATGTACTGAGTTTCCATTTTCCCCCTAATGGTTTTTCCCTCCAAAAAATAGAGTAACATTATTAATGCTAATCAGAGTTAAGAGTTTAAATTATTTCAATATAGAAATGAACAATTAAAGACATTCAGTTCAAGTAACTTACCAAGAAAAAAACATGAGATGAGCATAAAATGAATTTAATGCTGAGTATTCGGATCATATTTAAACCTTTCAGATGATAAGTATAGAGACAATTATTATCCAAAATCTAGAATGGGTGAGAAAACAGCTGCCGCCCTAGTTTTAAAGTGTGAGTCCATGGGAAGTATATTTGAAGCTAAAAAATGCAAATGTTGAATAAATCCTGGGCATGACCAGGCCATCTTGAATCCAGGGGACGATAGAAAATATGTAATACCATTTAAAATACATTTTGAAAATACATTTATGAATCAGTGCAGCTCCTGAAAGCTACAAAATTTGGCTAACATGATACATGAAATTTAAACCATTACCACAGATTACAGTATATCCCTCTCTTCCAAATTTTTGTAACGAGTAAAAGTTAAAGATCTCACCATTAATTTGCTGATTTTTCTATAAACTCCAAAAGAAGACTGCCAACAATCTGAAAGATGGACAGGTAGGTAGGTAGATGGTTTTACAGGATTTTGATTTGACAAATTAAAACAACACCACACAACACAAGCCTGAGAGGGATTTTCTCATCTTTGGAGGGAAATTCCACGTGGCCTGTGAAAGCTCAAACTAGAAAGAAAGGCAACTTTAATACCACATCTACATGGAAAGTATGAAACAGTCTATAATTGGGTCAATAATTGTCAAAACTGAAATTTTGTGTGAACACATCAAATTTCTTATTTTATGTGCTAATAAAAGAGTTAATCAATAAAAGTCATATTTTTCAACTAAAACATGTATTCCACCATATGTGGTTTTCTTTATTGCATTACTATAGTTAAAACAGAAAGAATTGCTTGATTCCATTTTGAAAAAACAAAAATATTCTCATATGCCAAGAAAATACAAGAAGGTGAAGCTACTGTATTAGAAAGTATTAAGTTGAACCATAGAAATAGCTGATACTCAATTGTTTTTTTACCTGCAAAAAAAGTTTCATATGGTTCAGTCTAATAATTTACTTTTTAACAGCTGATTTGAGTAAGAACTCAACTCATCCATTCAGCGACACTTTAAAAAACTTTGAAGCTCCCCTATGTATCAAACATTGTCTTTGCTCCTAAATTTTTTAAAGAAAACAACTAGTAATAAGAATGCTTGTTTCTGAGGGATAAACTGAAAGAAATGGGGAAATGTATGAGTTTAATAGTAAGATATTTGGAGTTCTATTTAATGATAATAAGGAATGAGAAAATTGCATCTTTGAAATTATCTCAGTTTGCAGAAAATAAAAGTTGAGTAACAAGATTTTTTTTTAATTTTATATTTTGTGTCCATAAAGGCAATATCATGAAGCCAACTTGTAGAAAATGGCCACAAGTTGCTGGTGGCAAGAAAGACCTGGGAAGATACTCATGTAGACTGTATAAGCCAAAAATGGAAGGGCAGGTATCACAAATACCAAATTAGTGTCCATTTTACAAAGAGAAAATGCTCATCTCTCTCAATATCCACACGTATACGTCCCTTGAACTCCAGATGGAAATGAGTGTTATAATTATCACTGGACTGTTCTAATCTTAAATGGGAATGGAAGATAATCATGCTGGAGTGTCAGATCCAAAGGATGGCTGCTTTTAAAAAGCCCATTAAACAACATTATTCAATTTAAATGGCAGTATTATCTGAAGGGCTTTGATAATGTAGCTGCCAATTGTGCTCTCTTGATTTGTAACTTTGTTTGAGGGCTTGGGGAACATGAGCTGTTGAAAGCAGCTTTTAAGAAAGCTCCTAATTTCTTTCTGACTTTCAATATTCTCTTTTCATTGCAGAGCTGAAAGAAACCTGTAGCTGTGATTAGAATGAACTTAGATTATACAGAAGGCCTGCCCTACAATTATGAATGTGCCGAGATTAAAACTCAGATGCCGGCAGTCCACAGTACAAGGCCTAAGTGGTAGGTAATAGAACTTCCATTCAAAACTACAGTAAAAAACCAGAATGAGTACAACCTTTGGGAGGAGCAGATAAAATACTTCAGAAGAGCAGATTTCTGAGAGAGGATTTACTGCAGAAAGTCACAACCATTGTAACATAACTATTTATTTAAATAAAACTTGAGATATGCATATGTATGTATATATGTATATCTCTTATAAATGTTTACCCCAAATATATAACTGCATCATAAAGTTAATTATGATGTTTGTGGTGTGGTACTGTTAGTAGCAGTTATTTTTTAATTAAATCTTTATTTAGAGCATGATGAAACATGCCAATACTTCTTCCCAAACACCAGTAAAGGCACTTATTTCCAATAATTAGGGTGAGTGGCCCTTTCCTATCAACTGTTTGGAGTTAGTTATTAAACCTCAGCCTGTTCTAAGCCTTGGATGTTGGTATTTGATTGTGTAATTCTGATTGATAACTTCTGTTGCTCCCTTAGCATAAAATTCACAACTCTTAAATGACTAAAAGAAAAAAAATACTTAAAAAGCTAAAAATTTTATTTCATATTCATATCATATAATGTTTCTATGAAATTAAAAATTAATCCTGACTTTATATTACTCACAAAAGCTCTAAAGGGCCCTAAACCTAGGGAGACTCTATAGTAATTATATATTATATAGCACAAATATAATAAAAATGATTAGCTTCTAATTGCAGCTGTTGGTGAGATATTTAAGTAGTAGAACACTAGGAAGAAGAACTTTTAGTTTAATAGGAGTAAACAATAGAAATAATGGGAGTAATAACTATTTGAAGCCAAAAATTTTATGATTCAATATGAGTATCTCAAAGGGATAAATAAAGATTTTTAAGGTGTAGTCTTTTGTAGCTAGTTATTTAAACACAAAAATAATAATAAACACCTAGGCAATAATGGATGAAACAAACAACATCATTCTAAGAAATCAATTATTTTTTTTAGTTAAATCCAATCTCAATGCAAAATCACAAGACTCATCTACAGGAAGACTTGCCCACCAGGGCTGCCATGTTGCTGCTCTGGTCCCCTAACCAGGCATCTTTCCCACATGCCAGCAGATTTAATTTGCCATAAAGTTAGATCTCTCCTGCAAGAGGGGACCATTCACCTGGATATTTCCTTTTGTCATATTCCCATGGAGTGAATAAATACTCATGGCCATAGGGATATACAGTACAGTAGGGAAGAGACTTGTTCTTTGGGAGGAAAAGAAAAAGTGTAATTAAAATAGGGTTAACATCTACAGTCTCAGCTACGCTGACCAGTCTGTGAGGTCCAGGAGAAAAGAAAGTGTTCTGGAAGTCTTGCAGAAAGGTCAGGGGAGAGTGTTATATGGGTAAGGGGTGGAGGGGCCTTGAGATGCATAAGGGAAGCAACATTCCAAAAAGGCCTTTTTAAAATTCACTTGGGTTTGCACAATATGTTTCTTGAAAGAGTTTGAAGCCCAATATATAAAAAGCTGACTATTTATATATTTGATTCCTTAAAAGCAATTAGGAATACAAAGCAGATGGTCCGGCATTGTAGATTTCCCTTTTCATATTGCTTAAACACTAGAGATCAATAAGTCTAATATAAACAGATGATTTCCATAGCAGGGTTTATAATTAGCTGGCACTGAATGTGTCCAAACTCTAAAATAATTAGCAGAAGCATGTGGCACACCATTAAAACCTTGTGGCTTGTCTGCATTTACATTTATAATTATTAAAGTTAATTATGATGCTTGTGGTGTGGTTCCAAGCTCCTTTACAACTTAGATTAAATATTTTTTTGAATCCCATAACTTCCTTTCTACCCTTCCTTGGGTCTCTAGAAAACAGTGAAATCAGACAAAGTTAGGAATGTAGAGCTGCAATTTTTTTTTTTTGCTGCAAAGAATAAATCCTGACTTTATCATGAAAGATAGTCTCTTCTTAAAGAGCTGGCAGCTTTCTCAACTGATGACAATATTTCGATCTTGAATTTTAATTTGTTCATAATGGTGGGGATAGGCAGGATAACAATGCTTACAAGTCTTCAGAGTGAAAGCTGTCATTTTGAGAGTTAAATGAATGGCAAGTCAGTGCCAATACAGTCTCCTCAATTTATTATATAGTAATAGAGAATTTTAATAACATACTTACATCACATTCTTGATTCAAGGTCTAAAGGTACTTTACTCTCTTAGACTGCAGATAATATTTCACAGAGTGGGAGCAAGCAGCCCATCTTTATTTTTAAAGTTCATATCACCCAAAAATGTCATTTAATAAAGCCCCCTTATGTTAGGGGCTCTGAGTGCAACAAGAAGTACAAAACAGACACTGCCTTCTCAGCCAGAACAATGAGGGTCTCAGCCTTACCAGCAGTCATGCTAAAACCACGAAAGCAGATTTCTTTAAAATTTGCATCAACAAAAATGTTGACATTTCTGTAGATCTTATACTCCAGTGTCATTTATTGTTATTGCAAAAACTGGCCAGTGTTCTTAATATAAATCTCATTAAGAAAAAAGAATGTATACATGTACGTGTGACTGGGTCACCTTGCTGTACAGTGGAAAACTGACAGAACACTGTACATTAGCTATAATGGAAAAAATAAAAATCATTATAAAATAAAAAAATAGTATAAAATTTAAAAAATAAAAAATAATATAAATTAAATCAAGATTCCCAATGGCTAGTCAAGAATATCCATGAGCCCTTGTATTCTGTACCCTATGCAATGCACCAGACCAGATAAAGGTATAATCCTTCACCTATTTATAAGTCAGTAAATCAGAAAAAATATTAAATTTGTTATTTTCCACATTTGCTTACAGATACCTCTACTACTATAAAGTTATCTATACTCAATCAATGTAACATATGCACTTTCTATATAAAAGAATCCATCAACTTACACAGTTTAAAGTGGTTTGTCTTCTAGTGCTTTTCATTTGCTAGAATTTACATAAATTCCATATACAGTTAGCATTCTACCACAAAACCTTCTTTTCTGCTATTTCACTTTTCACATAATTTCTGTTAGATTTTTACATGGGTCCTTATATAATACTCTTGCCCCCCTATAAATTTAAAACACACTTCTGTGAAATATCTAAGTGCAGCTTCATTTTTTCCCCCCACAGGAGAGAACGAGGTTTTTTTAATAGAAACAGCCACATTTTTCATCATGAAGAAAAATCCTTTGTTTCATCATTTCTACTGATGCATCATTTAGAGGTAAAAAATTAAAATACACTTTTTTCAAACTATTAATATTAGAATGAAAGAAATTCATGTTAATTTCATCACTAATAAAATATGTAGATATAAAGATACTGTAATTTTAATGTAGCAGATAAAAAGGGAATGATGTAACATCAGCAAAGTAATTTTAAAATTACATATTGTTTTAATAAAACTCAAATAATTATACCCAGTGAAATTTTATGGTCATTACTGGCTAAGAGAGGAACAGAAGATGAAGGAAAGAAGGAATACAGAATGAAGTGGATTAAAGTGAGTAAAACCTCAAGAATGGAAAGAAAAAGAAAAGACACAGAAGACCAGAGAAGGGGTAAAGGAGAAAATTAAGACTGTGGAATCTACAATATTAGAAATAGCTTTTTACTGGAAAAAGTCATGAATATCCCCCTTGCCCACTGTCATATCACCAAGAACTACCCCTCAGTTTTTCAAGATCCAATGTGAAATAATTTCCCCCAAAGCAAATCTTATTCAGACAGTGCCCCTGTCATCACTCCAACAGAAGTAATGAACTTAAAAACTCCTGTTTTATTTACCATGTGCTATGTTCTAGTTATATGTGCATGCATTTAACTTACGTGTGATCTGTGCTCCTCAAAATTTCCTCTGAGGACACCTGCATCAAATTGCTAGTTGCGTACTATTTTTCCAAGAAAAATTTAATTTGTATATCCATCTTTCTTTACTGAGACAACCCAGAAAGCAAAACAAAAGCAAATTTGTTAAAAAAGAAAAAAACGACTTCTAAATAAAATCAGGGAAAGTATTTACATGAAACCCTGTGATATTATTACATTGCATTCCCTATAATATTCTGAAGTTATCATTCACACAATTTAATTATAAAAACATGAATTATGCCATCCTTCACCAGCGTTAACAATACATTACACTTTCTGGCTATCTAATGTCTTTACAGCAGCTTGTTAGAGGCTGGAATCACTAAGATTAACCTCAAGGGACTCATATCCCAATTGGGACATGCAAGATATCATAATCACCAGAACAAGGCCAAAATCTGCTCTGAGAAAAATGCATGGTACAAACCATACTTAACAGATATCCCGGGAAAAAAAGTCACCCAGGGAGCCTCACTAAATAAATACATTTTTATAGAAGGATAGGACTTCAAAAAGCTCACTCTAAGATATTGAGACAGGATAATCCAGGCATAAGTTAAGGCATAGAATATATTCAGAAAGGAAAGAAAAAAGCCATTTTGGAGAAATACGTAGATGTCACCTAATACATGAGGTGGCCAAGAAGTTTGTCTTTCAATCATCAGGTAATAGAAAACTTTGATTAAAAAGTGTATGCAGAGCCTGTTTCGGTTCTTTTTCCTCACTCTGTACGTTATCTTAAAAATCAGCACAATTTTCAACTCTATTTTGCCCATGTCAATAAAACCTTGGCCTATAGAGAATATAACTGAGGTCACATCCCCCCTACAGCCCAAGTGTTTTCATTTCTCAAATCTCAAAAAAAAAAAAAAAAAAAACACATATTCCACTCTCAGAAAAGCCACATTCTTCTCCCAGACTATTTAAGTCTACCTCATGTCCATCACACACTTTCTGGCCTGCACTTAGGTTTCCTCTGGCTCGGGCCAGACCAGGAGATGTCTGGAATGTGACAAGGTAGTATAAGCCTGCCAGGTCTATTCTGTTAGCAAATTTATTTTCTTCTCTTAGACGGATGATAAAAATGTCACGGTGTGATGCTTTAGCAGGCCCAGGAGCTCCCACCTACAGCTGTGGGGCTTGAGCAGGACCTGAAGCCAAGAATGCCATAAGGAGCACAGACAGGGCCTCCACCATCACTGCCTCTCCTGCATTGCTCATTCTCCTGCTAAATGATGCAATGGGACCCCCTCAGGGATTCTGAGTCTGATCATGTTTTTCTTGCTATTTTTTTACTTCCATCTCCCCTTCACTAAAGCAGCCCAAACTGCTGAATTTTTCATGAAACAGATAATATCATTGTACACAAGATAATGGCATTCAAATACATCCATCTGCTTGTTAGCTCTGACTACATTGATTGCAATTCTACTGAAAGAATATTTACCAAAAAAGTGATTTTTTTCTGCTTTTGTGGTATTAAAAATGCACATTTTCATAAGGAAACTACAGAGGGACCCATATACGTACATAAGCTAAGAGGGGAAAATGAACTGAGAAATTAAGCAGCGGTCCCTGGGGCTCATCCAAGAACAACAGTTTACTTTTTCTCAAAGATGGATTTGAAATCCAGATGAGTTTTATGACTCAATGATTCTGTTCTTCCATCAGCTCAAGAATGGATGGCGGAAAACTGTTTTTCACCACTATGATGGACAGGGCCCAGGCGGTTCCTCCAGAGGCTGGAAAGTACAGAGTCCTGCCATTCACCACATCTGGAATGTCAGTGGCTGGATGGAGCAGGATGGGAGAAAAGGGCTCCTTCCTTCAGCTTCTCCCAGTATCTATGGGTGTTGGAGTGAATGAAAAGAAGAAGAAAAGATCGGAGTGAAAGAGAGAAAAGGAGAAGGCAAAGGAAGTATGTCCTTTCCATCTGTCCTTTCATTACCTGAAATTTAGTGTCTGATCCTAGAATGGCTAATCAGCAATCTGATTCAAACAAAAAGAGTTCGCTAATGTTTTGCACATCTCATCTCAAAGGCAGAGTTTTTTTCTGCCTCTATCAAGAAATGTTACTCAAGAATTCCTATCAACTTCTGTACTCTTTCTTCATATATGATGCACTTATTCACTTATTTACTTTGCTATTCTAATTGCCATTCTCCTCTTCAGAAGTCAAATGAAAAACTAATTCAGTGTGTGGTATATGTGTAACTCTTATGTCATAAAATGTTGTTTCTCTGCACTTTCCCTTTGTCCTATTCAACCACAGTCATATCACATTAACTGGTTTGGATTCTTATTTGAATAATTGCTGAGACATTCTCTCACTGGCATGAGATTTTTAATTGAATGTTCAATTAATTCAATTACTCCTAGCTTCCCTAAATTCTGGACAATTACCCCTAGCATCTTTAAGTTCTAGACAAAGATTTTTTTTTTATCCAGTATGTAAAGGAAACAGCAAGTTTATTTCAGTCCGTATTGTCTTCAGTCTTCTAAACCAAAGGTGAATGACATACTGCACTTAACATAACATTTTCTAACCAAAAAGTGTTACTACTCTTTAATACTTACAAGATTTGTAGATAGAAACTTCCTTTGGACTTTCAGGAAGTCTTTTAAAAACTCATAGGAATTCTTTCAGTAATAAGAAGTAATTTTAGTGAAAAAACTTAAGTGCTGCTATAATAAACACATGCTTTTGTCTTTTGAATGGTATCCAGAGTGAGTGATGTAGGTATGCATGAATGTTATGAGTACATTTTATTCACTGTTATTTTCAAGGACCAAGGAATAAATCCAGCTTCCTGGGGATCTAGGATGATTTCTTCTATGTGCTCCCATACCATGTCTAAAACCTTGTGTGAACGCAACACAACAATTAAAAATGAAATAAACATGTGTAGTCTTCCTGTATCATTTGTGGTATGTTTTTCAAGTCCTTGCTGAATCAGAAACTGCTATGATCATAAATTGCTTTTCTTCTTAAAACATGTTTTATCATTTGTGAGACAGAGACATACATAGTTGTACCAATGCTTGATATTTTTGAAAATGATAAATTTTTTTTATAATCTTCTGTATTTTCAAAACTAGTTGTAAGTCTACTTAGAAGTTACTCATTAGCCTGAAATATTTCTTCTTCTTAATGAAGGAATGTAATAAAAAACATATAGCACATGCATATACATTCCCCCTAACCCGTTTGTAACATGTAATTTTCATTACATTAAAGGGCACCTTGAAAATCAACCAGAAGGGGAGAAGACTGTGATACTGTTTCAAACCTTCTCAGTAAATGTTTCTTGATATGGGATCTAGTTCAAATAACTACCACATTTCCATGCTAATGATTTAGCAAGTCTTTGCATAATAAGTTAAACTTATTTCTAACAACTAAATTGTCACAATCTCTAAAACAGAAAACAAAGGCATTAAGATAACAATAAAATGAACTTATTTTAAACATCAGTGAAAAATAAAGTACTAACAATAAGCTGCATAGATACACCATATTCAAACATTTTTCTAAAGGTTAAATCACCAAAAAACAAAGCAACCAGGAAGGGAGGTGGGTGAGATGACTGTCTTGGCTCCATCTTATGGGTTGAAAGAAAAAACTGCATCTTTTGTACTTTTCCAATAAATTCTGAAGTACACTGTAGAGAATCAGTAAGTATTAGCAACAACAAACAGTCCCATTACAAGTCAATGGCTCTCCTTTGTATGCTACAGTATACAAAATATTCTCTAGTATTTTCACTTTCACCCATGTAATGAGAACTGTATATGTTAGTCTGGATTAGAGACATAAATTTAAGATTTTCAGTACAGACCACAACTGTTTTCTACAACTCCTTACAACCCAGGCAGGATAACCAATTCACTGCAGTCTACTGCCTGTCTTTATCCTCGTAAATCTGTCCCAACTACAGTTATTTTCCCTAGGTAAGAATAATTACTTTTACCTAAGTGCAAAACACTAGATCTAGGTCCTTTTGGAAGAATAGAGACAATTGTGCATACAATCTGCAAGCTTCATAATACCAAAAAGAGAGAGAAGAGAATAATTATTTAGTGTCTACTTTGATCACAGCTGTGCTAGGGATAAGGTGAGGAAGAATATACAGTTGCTACTCTCAGGGAGCTTATAATTAAAAATAACAAACAAGAGCAAATACAAGTATAATATAAATGAAACAGGTACCATAACACAATATACAATCATGCTCCAATGCTATAGAGTTCAGATGAAGAAGTTAATTTGGACAGGATTGCTTAGAGAAGGCTGTACTTGGGGACAAGCAGCCAGAGAAACTACATGTATAAATAAATAGAACTGAAATCCAAAAAATTTTATTTGCGAACACAGGAGATAATATGGGTTTGGTCCATGAGCCATAGCTGGCCAGTCCCTGTTTCATGAGTGTAAGAAATAAAAAACAAGAGATATACTAAAATTAAATATAATCCCAATTATACAGTTAGAAAAGATTGAATTTAAACCCAGTTTTGTCTTAATCATTCCTTTTTTTTCTTTCAGAAACAAGGACAATGTCCTACCTGATTTCTCAAGATTTTTTTTGCTTATAATAGCTTTCAGAAGTAAATCAACTATACTTCAATAGCATTACCATTCTACTAGAAAATGGAGGATAATTTTTGGCTCATAACCCAGATTATTCGGTAGGTAATGCCTGGGTAAAGCATCGAACTGGTACTCCAGAAATTAAACTGATAAAATCAGACTTTACAGAAGTATTAAATTCTGAACCTAATTTGCATATCATTATAATTTTGTAGTATTTGCTTGTCTTTCATAACCCTCCAATTCAGATCAATTTTACCTATTATTTTGGCCCTGCAGACTCCTGAAACTTCTGGTATACATTTCCATGGAAGTCAGAAACATTTCATTCCTCAAGGGAATGTACTGTTCTGCCTTCTGCCATCAGGGAGGTTGCTAAAAGCATCATATATTAATGACACTACGCTGAATTTCAGAAATAGATTTACATGATATAAAATTTAGAGTGTCATGAAGAAAAAAATAGCAATACCCACCTGCAGATCTTAATTCTTCTATCTCCCAACCTCTGTTAAGATTCAGTTTAAATAAATCTGTGACCAAATTTACTATAGTTAAAGCTCTGCAATTAATCACAGAAATGTCTTCTATCACAAAGAATAAATTATACAAATTTTAGCATTAAAATCTTACAGTCCTTTCTGGTGAAAGATTTACAAAAATGTTGACAGACTAGGAGACCCTAAATGTATGGAAAAATCCATTGTACCCAGTTAGTGCTGATCCCTTATCATTTTCTTGGCTTCCTCATTAGTTCTACAGGTTGAACCGGTTGGAATCACTTTGAATAGAGGTTTATCAAGATTATCGTCCAAATGGAATCACCATTTGATCCACCAGCAATCCCACTCCTGGGCATCTATCCAGAGAAAACCATGACTGGAAAAGACACACGTTACACCAATGTTAACTGTGGTGCTCTATACAATAGCCTGGACATGGAAGCAACCTAAATGTCCATCAGCAGAGAAATGGCTAAAGAGATGTGGTACATATGGAATGGAATATTACTCAGCCATAAAAGGAATGAAATAATGGCATTTGCAGCAACATGGATGGACCTAGAAATTATCATGCTAAGTGATGTTAGAAAGTGAGACACAAAAGTCATTTGCTAGCACCTGTATGTGGAATCTAAAAAAAAAAAGAAAGGATACAATGAACTTCTTTGCAGAACAGAAACAGACTCAGAGAGTTTGAAAAACTTACGTTACCAAAGGAGGCAGCTTGTTGGGGGGAGGGATGGGATGGGGGTTTCGGATGGAAATGTTGCAAATTTGGTTGTAATGATGGCTGTACAACTATAAATATAATAAAATTCATTGAAAAAAATTTAAAAGAGTGAAATTCCAACCATCAAGAAAGATTATTGTCCAAGCGGCTAAGGGTACAGAGTTCCAAGGCCAAAACTTGGATGAGTGAATTCCAAGTTGCTAGAGAATAATTTTTCTCTAAATGTTTACATAGACCTGCAAGCCAAAGCCAGAAAAACTAAGGAAAACAGAGAGTCAGAACTGGGGGAGAGGAAAAGCAAGGGCAGGTCTCTCCAACGGCTTTTAAGTGGTTACTAGGGTGGGAGGGCATCTGGGTTTAAAAAGGATAGAAAACAGTTGTGAAGCACATGCTCTATACACTAGACAGAAAGTCTCTCAAAAGAAATTAAATAACTTTCTAGGGTTCTCTGCAATTCACATCCCTTGGGAAACTAAATGGGGATAGCCTTTTTCCCTATGCACAGTTCAGCATGGAATGTGATCAGAATACAAAAATTTAATTACACTTAATATTTTTAAAAAACTGAAATCAAGAGCAAGAAAAGGAATTTGAGGCTGGATTTAGTATCTATAACATTCTAAAAAATTATAAACCGGGATATTGAAAATATAATATGTACTGGAATTATATAAATTGTAATATATATAGATCCAATATATGAATCCATCAGAGAAAGTGTGTATGTGATTTTTTTTTTCTGCAGAGGCAAAGCTGGATATACTGTCTGTGCCCTGCTCTATGGCTAAAGAAAAAAAAAAATCCTATGCTTTTCAAGAGGGCATTGAAACAGAGTGTGCACTCATCTGGAAAATCCTCAGGCCTACACTGAAGAATCCCTATTGCTATTTCAAACCTTTATGATAATCTAATCTAGAGAGATATTTTTCTTAATGAATGAAAATGGCTTCAAATGACTATAAACCTATGTTAAATTAGCACCCTGTTAACTTAATACAAATAGCATCTTAAGCCAACTGAAATTAAATGATCACTGAAAAAGATTATTTTGAGACTTACTAGTCTTTAAGTAAAAAGAATTTTTATTTCAAGTGATATATAAATATCTTTAACTTAGCTGATGATCAAACTTCAAGCAATCTGACTTACTTAGAACACTAATTCAAATATAGAAATTAGTTTTTTTTTTTTAAATTCCCGGAATGACAAATTGCTGTCAAAAAAAAGAAGAAAATCCTTACACTCATGCTCTGCTCTGGTAACCTGAAGCACCACATATAACTGGATATTTTTAAAAAGCCATAAGGTAAAGCTTTGGGGGAGCAATAAAATGCTGCAGATGCCATCAGAAGGAAAAGACAAGACTATGCAAAGCAGGTAGAATCATACAAGCAAAATACTTTGAAATTATTTGTATAGAAATAAAACGTCCTTTGATGTAAATTAAAAGTATTTAACTGCTAGCACAAGAAGACGTATTTTAGGAAATAAGTTAAAAAAGATGGTGGTTCTGAAATTCAGCAGGTATCAGAATCACTTTGAGGGCCTCTTATAAAATACAGACTGTTGGGATCACCCCAAGTTTCTGACTCAGCAGTTCAGGGATGGGATCCAAGAATCTGCATTTCTTGCAGGTCTTCATGTCATGCTGATGCTGTTTTTCTGAGAACTGCCCTTTGAGAACCACTGATCTAGGATACAAGACTTCATTCCTTTTTTTTTTTTTTAATTTTTTTTGTCTCTTTAGGACCACACCCAGCAACGCTGGATCCTTAACCCTCTGAGTGAGGTCAGGGATCAAACCTGACCTGAATTCACAGACATCATTCTTTAGAAAAGAACCAGAAAAACAGAGAGATAAACAAAGGAACTCACTCAAAATGAGACTTAGGAACCTACCTTAAATCGACCTACTTACTCAGTTTTTATTCTGTTATTTCAAACCCAATTTTTTTATACATATAATTAAATCCCTCTGCAACATGTAGAGCATTCCTAAAATGAGAAATTAACTTACTGTTTTTATAATGCATTGGCATTATTACCTAACTTACTTGTCTAAGATGTGGCAGCAACCTGTAAGTATATACCTTGCTCCATGACATGATTGGACATGTTGTGGCTTGATAGGACATGATTTCCTTAACAGATATTAAGGAAATCAGGCCTTTTATTTGTGGGATTGTTTGGGTTTGGGGGGGTTCCTTTCTTTTTTGGGGGGGTGGAGGTGTTCTGTGTTTAGGTTAGTAAACTGAAGCACATTTAAAATGTACAAAGGGACTCTGTTTAAAGGGATCTTACAAAAAACCCTTTTCTAATGTGAATGATTATTGCACACACATTTCTTTCTCTCATAAGCTGGATTTTCATGTACCGGTTTTGGCAAAAAGCAAACTTGTCAACACTTCGCTCTGAAGATTTCAGATTTGGAAAATTGCTTTCACCTTTTTATTTCTCTCTGGAGGTAATTCTCCCATTTGAAGTTAGCCTCATAAGTCATATCTTCACATGTGTTACTTTTAATTTCTTTTCATCCTTGAGAAAATGAAAGTATCAAGAGATTCTTCCTTTAGAGTGAAGGGTTTGTTTGAAACTCCAATGCTCCAAGCAATGCCCTAAGTAGGTCAAATTTCCAAGCTGTAATTTCAGCAGACAAATTTATTTGATTCCCCCAAGACAATAAAAGAGGATACTTAATGCAAGAGAGTGTCAATGGTCCAAATCTGACCTTCAAGGTTTTTGTGGTCTAACTCAACCCAACCCAACCACCCATGACATGCTAACATTAGCTTCAGCAGGCATATTCCTTCCAATATTCCGACAATACTCATAAATGTCTCCATTCTTAAGGTCTTCTATCCCTCAGTTTAGCTCCTATCCATCTGTCTTCAGGTCCAACTCGACAAGGTCTTCCCAAACAACCCCCCTCCCAATACCCTCTCAATTTTCTATATTCCTCCTAAATTTCCTTTGTATGTGACTCAACTACGGCACAAGATCACATCCTGTCTGGTGAAGCAATTAATTTAACTGTTTCACTGTCTGCTGTTCATCCTTTACTATACAATCAGTTCTTAGGTATTAAGAAGTACATCTTATCTAGCACAGGTCTTACCAGTAGTTACTTGATACACAAGTCTTCAATATTCTATGAGTAAGTGTTATTCCAGTTAACTCACAAATGAGCTTTGTAAACTGGTTCATCTTAAAAAATTATAGATTTCCTTGAGATTGCATCACCTATCAAGAAATATTTGGGCCATTTATTTGTCATGGCAGGAAGAAAACAAAGTATTAACATGTGGTAGCTCTGTTCCTGTGACTGTCTTGTCTTCTCAAAGAGGTCAATTTCCACCCATGTATCCACTGAAAACATTTTGTGCTCTAAGTAATTGCAAGTGCCTGTGGTGATACAACAATGGGCTCGAGTATTATACAGTGGGCATATCTCTTTATACACGGACCAGGGTTAAGTGTGATGCTTAATCTATAACATACGGCAACAGAGAAACACCATCCCCCAGCATTACCTAGCACAACAGTTAAGAGTCTGTGATTCAGAAACAGAGGGCTACTGCCTTTACCGGTGGTTTATCTTTGGACTAGTTACGATCCATCCTTGGGTGCCAAAAGTGAAACTGGAATTGAAATGACCACTGCACTGGCTGCTTTAAAGCACGAACTTCAATAATGTCTGCAAAGAACTTTGCACTGTCTGATACAAAAATAGGCATTTAATAAGTAGTGGTTTTAATAGGTATTAATGAGATTTTAGCCACGCAAACTTCCTTTACAAATACAGACTGTTGAGGCAGAAAGAAAGGATGCAAGAGAAGTAATACAGGCATTAGCCTGGATACATCTGGCTATTAATCACAAGCCACTGAGTCGCCCTATCTTAGAGGCAACTGGAAATTCTGATGTTTTCTTTTGAAAGACAAAAAAGCCCAATGAGAAGGACGGAGAGGAGGTATTTTCCCAGAATGGGCTGCTAAGCTAATATGGAAGCCACAAATGGCTACAAGTGCATCTCCTACAGGACTCATAGCGCGGCAGCTTTCATTTTCTTCTATTTTTCCTTTTAATTCTTTTCCTCGCCTGATTTGCTCTTTTCCCCTCTATCACTAGCCCTAATCAATGCAGCAGGTCAGGTTGAAAGAATGGACAGCCTCAGAGTCACATACATTTAAACCACTTTAATGCAAATATTGATCGGAAGAGCATAGACACAGGCTGGGCTGCATTTTTTTTTTTTAAACGGGCATTATTTTTTTCTGGGGCTCTGCTACCCATGATAAAATAGACCAGAATCTCACCATCTTCCACGGACAGGAATGTATAAGAAAATCCACAACGTGGGCCACATTCAATGCAAAGATTTTTAGCCCCGCAGTAGGTGCTTCAGCAGTCTGAGGGACCAGGGTTTATTACCCAATTATAGTTCTCTCCTCATACTTCCTAGATGAGCTATTTGGGGGCACACGGGGGTAGAACACCAGAATGGGTGTGGTATGTTGTATCACAAGAATAGCTGTGCAACAATGTCCTCTATAGTAAAATACTTAATTCCTGTGTACACAAGGTTCTCAAAGCATTGTATCAGAAAGCCAGTGTCCAAGGCATATTTAGCAACAGAATCCAAGTCTGAGATGAAATCCAAAGGGAGAGATCAAGGGCAGGAAGGAATTCTAAGGGCCACTTTGAAATTTGATACTAAAAAGATCTGATAATCTATCTGTAGGCATTTTTAGGTTGGACTGGAGGGGGGAAAAGAAATGAAAGAAAGAAAAAGAAAACCTATTTGTACAAAGAAAGCCTGCTTGGCCTGTTGCCAAGACAGGAGGCGTCATGAAGTGGGTAGATTTTGAAAGCAACACAAACCAAGCAAAAACCAAAGAAAGGAGGGGAAAACAACTCAACTTAAAAGCCCCAAATGAACCCCACTTGCTTCAAAGCAACGCTCCTTGCTTTCAGGTGTTTTTTAATTCTGTTTTTCAATGGGCCTGCGGTTTCTGTTGTTGTTGCCTGTTATAACACGAAAGGAAAATAAAAAGCAGCAACATTCTACCACAGTTAACCGCAATGGCTGTGGAGTTGGAGAAAGAAAGAAGACCATCATAACCTTTGCCACCATATAAAGAAACTTGTTTTTTGCTTCTCCAGAGCTCAGTGGGCTACCATTTCTTTATGCAAAGGGGGAAATGTCATCATAAGGAGGGACAAGCAAGACGTGTATATTCAGTAGACAGAATGTTCTCTGTGGCCTTATCAGCCTAAAAGAGGGAGATAACTGGAGGTGAAGGGGACATGGAGTGGTATGCAAAGTGGGAGGGAAGCAAGGCAGAATGAAGCCTTTGACCTTGGAAGAGCAGAGTTCTAGTAGAGCAGAGGGAGGGAGGGCGAGGGTGAACTGAATGAGGAATTCCTTGCTGTAATATATTCGGGTAAAAATGGGGCTGTCATCTTGAGCTACAAGTTAGAAAGTTATTACTTTTAATATGCCACTACCTTAGGCCTATACTGTTATGTAAAAGAAAAATAACCTTGTGTGACAGTTTAACATTGATCGATGTGCCTGCCAAATGCAAAGAGATAAATAAGCAGGTGATGAATAAACAGCACTTCAAGTAAAGACATTACGCTGCATGCATAAAACGGCGCCAGGCACCTAGGAGCTGTGGGTGGCCGAAGGTTGGCCATTTCATGCCCACTCAGTAAAGCAGACTTAATCGCTTCCAATATTTTCTGTTAAAAAGCACGCTTAATGAGCCAATTTCACAAGCCCAGAGAAACTGATTATTATCTCTGAGTTCCAACAGAGTTGGTTGTTTTCCAAGAGCCAGGTTTTTTTTTTTTCCTTGACAGGATAAAGACCTTTTTTAAAAAGAGAGAGAGAGAGAAAGAGAAAGAGAGAGCAAGAGAGAAAAAGAGAGAGAGGAGAAGAGGGAGCCACAGAGGCAGCCGGAGGGCACAGAAAGCCAGCTACAGAGGCGAGACGGCCACTAGATGGCAATGTTACCCCGCAGTCAGCACCCTGGAGGAGGCGCGGAACTGGACAGGATGCTTCGCTGAAAGATGGGACGGTAAATAAAGCTGAAAGCAGCTGCCTGAAGAGTTCATACCCTATCCTCCGCCCTCCTCGGACCCTTTGTCCACAATTATTCCATCCTCCAGCCCGTACAAGGCGAAGAGACAAAGGGGGCAGTCCCCGAACGGCCTCCCTCCTACTAACAGCCCAGGGCTCTGATTCCTCTTCTATGCAGCTGCGTTTCACAAAGTACAGGGGTCTTTGCTTGGTTAGACCTAGTTCTTCCTAATTTTTTTCTTTACCCTAAGGGGTTTGCAATCGCTGTACCCCTCACAGAGCTAAGAATGTGGCTACCCAAGGAGCTTAAATCCCAGGACGAGTAGCAATTTAGTTTTTCGCCATTTACTTTGGGACAGATTCCTTTTTTCTGTCCTCTTTCTCTTGCACATTCTATTTTGCACTTATAGTAAAAAGTGTGGAAGAAAGGAATTCAACCTCAAAGGTACATAGGGTCTAGAAAAAAGACTGGGAATAGGGAAGGGAGAGAGCAACCCCCTTAGGAAGCCAGTTGTCCTTCAAACAGCATGATTTTGTGTCTTCCCTCAGCTATACAACAACATGGTAAAAGCCACAAAAGCAAAGGGTTATTTTCACCAACTGCAGTTGTTCCACTGCCACTAGGAGGGAAGACCCAGCAACTAGACCTCAGCATATAATTAACTCATATTAAAAACAAAACAACAACAACAAAAAATTAAATGAACTGTTGTTAGGTTCTAAATTGAGATGCAAGTTAATTATTTATGAATATTCATAGAAAACTTGAATAATTTCCAAACTTGGCCTTTAGTTTTTCATCAGTTAACCAAATAATTGATGAGGTATTTTTTTTGTAAGATAAATTTTTTTAGATGTGCAATGGAGCTATCAAATTCATTAAGATTTCAGGAATTCATTTTGTCTTCTGAAGAATCAAAAGGAATGAGAAAATAGAGAAAATATAGGAAAAATAATTTTCACCCCTTATCTTTTCATTCTAGTCACCTATAAGAGAAGGATGAAATGATGAACAACAAAGATGGGTCAATCATGGGAAACAAAACTGGGATATTTAAGAAAATTTCAGAAGAAGCAGATAAAATTCAACCTCCTGTATGTGAATGGGAGGTGGAGGGGAGGAGCAGGAAGTGTTTAGAGAGGGCAAGATGGGCCCAGAAATGAAACTAGGAAGAGTAAGAAGGTACCTAACTTCTAAGAACTTTAAGGTAATTGTGGCCACTATTCTCATTCAGTTACTCTCAACAAAAACCCCTAGTTGTTTTCAAGTTACACTTCAGCATTCTAGCCCCAGCCTCCTCCCTCCCTCAGAAAGGCTCCCAGCTCACTTTCCACATTTAAACCTCTTCCATCCTACTGGCACAGAACCAGCTCTCTCTGAAAAAAAAACAGTTATCCAACCAGAAATGCTCAACTCTCCTGAAATATTAGCCATCAGCTACACTGGATTTCCCACTGACTGTAGTACCTTGTGCCTAAAAACCAGCTATTCTTTAGGATCACTCAAAGGAAAAGTCAAAATCACAAATACACCTGGATACTTTAGTTAAGTCTACCATTCAAAACAAAGTGCAGCAAACAAAATGCAAGATTAAAAGGAATGTGTAACAACTCATATCAGAGATGTGTCATTTTGGTGATTTGATTCACCAGTAAAAACCTGTCCTGTTCTACTCCAGGCACCATGCTGGGAGCTGGAGAGGGAGCAAAGGCTCATGTGTGCCCTCAAAGAACTCACTGGCTGGTGGTTCCAAGCCAGGGAGGGAACAGAGAACCACATGGTGACCAGAAGTGGGGCAAACTCGGGAAGTCCAAACTTGGGAGGTCCTGAAGGCTACTACCAATAGGAATAAGCTGCTGGAGAGTAAATTAGTTCCCCAGGGCTTCCCTGACACATTATCATAAACCCATGAGCTCAAAGTGACAGTTCTAGAGGCTAGGCAGTCTGAAGTCAAGGTGCTGGCAAGGTTGGTTCTTTCTCTAGGCCAAGGGGGAGAGTCTGTCCCACACTCTCTCCTAGCACCTGGTGTTGTGGCGATCATTGGCACCCCGGCCTTGTAGATGCATTGCCTCTGTCTTCAAAAGGCCTCTTCCCTGTGTTTCTCTCTTATAAGGACATCAGTCATATTGGGTTTAGAGACCCATTCTAGTCCAGTATGATTTCATCTTAACTAATTACATCTGCAAAGACCTTTTTTCCTAAGAAGGCAACATCCTGAGGTTCCTGGTGAACATGAATGGATGGGGGCTGCGGGAGGGGTGGGATACTATTCAACCCAGCACAGAGGATACTTCAGGCAAGGATGCCAGAGGCCACAGAACATTAGCAGTTCCAGAGTAAGATGCAACAGAAGTGTAGAAAAAGTTGGATTTGCAAAGGGAGGCTGAAATGGATCAAAAATGATCTCCTGTGAGACATTAAGGAGTTTGAATAATGCACTGAAGGTGACTAAAAAAAAATAGGTGTGTTTTAAAAAGGTAAATATTATAAATGAACTCTGGTGGGAATATAAATATTAGGAAAGAAGCAAGATTAGAAGCAGCGACACCAGCTCAAATGGTGCTACAGGAATGCAAGATGAGACTCTAAGGACACAATGCTGGTGCAGATGAAAGGAGGAAATACATTCAACATTTTTTAAAAAATTAATAAATTATAATTGAGAGAATCTTAAGTGGGTCTAATAAACAAAATATGGGTTGTTGAAGAGTGAAGGCATCAAAAAGTTGAGAAAGTTCCCAGATTCTGGTCTCAGTAAGGAAGTTGATCATCAAATCTTGAAACAAAGTCAGAATTAGATTTTTTTTTTAAGTAACAAGCTGGAACACATTGAAACTTGGTTTAATTTTGTTTATGTTTAACACATACACACATATACGTATATATGTGTTGTGTGTGTATATATATATAAGCTAGTATATGTAAAAGAGAGAGTGGGATGGAGGTATGGATTTGGATGAAGAGCCCTCAATTAGACTGGGCAGGAGTTCCCTGAGAGGGTAGGAAGAAATGTAGAAGATAGGAGAGAGTTGGAAGAAGGAAGGAACGAAGCAGTTCTCAGTACCAAATGCTGAAAAGAATTCACAACAGGACTGAGACATTCAAGGAGAAAGGAATGGAAGACACAATATTAAGAGAGTGAATGAGCCCCTTCTTCCTGACACTTGGCTATAAAGGGAAAGGAGAGACAGAACCGCTGGTAATGGGAATACTGGAAAATAAAGGAGTATGTTACTGAGCTGATGTTTTGTTTCCTTGCTTAAAGAGTTAAGCATTTTTATGCATAGATATGAAAATCCTGTAGAAAGGAAAAGAATAAAGAAACAAGCAAAAGAAGGAATAATCACGAATACAAGCAAATGGGCTACTGAACAGGAGCTGGTCCCTTTCTTCTGTCTCTAAAATAAGCCCACCAATCAGACTGGGGTTATCTGTCTCAGAGTTCTTGGGAAGATAACATAAGACAATAATGTGAAATCATGTTGAAAAATCAATTTGGAATGGTGCTAATGCACAATTATGATTTAAATGATGGTGTGTTCAGTGATAAAGTCTTAAATGTCTGTAAGCTTCTGTTTTTACTGGAATAATCTGGAGAAACTAGAACTGTCTGCAGAAGCCTCCACTGTCCCCTGTTCAGGCTAGGTGTGGACACTCTTGAGGCTTTCTTGTCTAAAGCCCATCCCAGGCAGGAAAATTTTCCTGCAGGAAAAGAGAAAGCAGTTGCAGATTTGGCACACTTCAAGATTCTTCCTTTTTCCAACACAGAATCCATGGCATAGGATGCCAAAGGTGTGTTTTCCGAAACCCGTCACAGATGTAAATTCCCTACGTTCTTTTCAGCTAGACTGGGGTTTCACAAATCCATCAAGAGGGGCAGTGCAAGGCTTTCCCTCCCTGTGGCATATTACCGGATTTCTACTCTGACACACTCATGGAAAACACTAATACAGTACTTAATTGATAACTAAGGTGAGACTTTCACCCTTTTCCAAGATTTCTAAATAATGAAGATACAGCTACAGACAGCAAATTGACCCACTAAAGAGATTATGAAGAGGGAGAAAAAGAGCACTATTTCCACTCTAGACAGAACACTTCATTAAAAACAATCCTCAATAAATATTGAAACAAAGGTACTTCTCTCTCATTTATCACCAACCCACTCACCTTTTACTCATTGATATGTTCAATGACCAGTGTGTTTGCAGTACTTAAAAGTACTCATGTTCTGTCTTAAGTGGTCAGAAAGATGATCACAGAACAAGATCCTCAACTGCAATAAATAGAACACCATGCATTTAATACATGGCAGCAAAATGGGCTGTAATATTAAGTCAAATAAGACCAGAATTCATTTTAATTCAGGGAAAAAAATTGAAGTATCAAATTAATTGTTGGCTCTGATTTTTTTCCTCTAGGGTAAGAAATGTATATGCTGATAATTAATGTGATGTATGAGGAGAGTTTGTATGGAAATACCAAAGGGAAGCCAAAACAATACACATGATTTTTATCAATCCTATATCAGAGAAGCTCCTGTTTCATCAATGTCCAAAACATTTTAAAACATACTGAAAGTAGTTCAAATCTATTCTCTGCTTTCTGTGTAAACTTGGAAAAAGTTTATTTCTGAGATCTAAGAAACAAAAACATGAAGGTCACAGAACTGCCAAAAGTGCAGATACAGTAAAGGACAGACAGCTGTGGCTCTGATGATGCACTAATCTTACGTATTCTATACATGAGTACAGAAAAACACAATTTTTGCTGTATTTAGACAACTATAATAATGGACATAATTAGAAAAGAAAAGTTACTTAAGAGTGGCCACAAAACACAGAATATAGAAAATGCAGAAACACAACAGATTTGCTCCTTGAGTTTCTCAGATGGAGACTTCTACTTGAAATCTTGAATTATGAGATGTAAATTCCTCCATAATATCAAAAACAATTACCCATGATTTTTTTCAATCTGTGAAGTGAGCAAATACCATACCATTTTCACATTTTTTTTTGGAGTTATTAGGATAGGAATAAGCAAATTGATTGGTCAAGAGACTGCCCTTATATTAGAATAAAGACTGCAATTAAAGAGAAATCTCTGTGCAGGGCCATAATAATCAAGATAATATCTTGGTTAATATTTTTTAGAAGCAAAGCTAACAGCACTGCCAGTATGCTCTTACACTTTCCTACATAAATACAGTGATGCTGTCTGTGAAGCACATTGGTATGATGTGCCAAGATTTCCATATTTATTGTATTCCAAAAAAGTCCAGATTAAAATATATTAATATCTCATAGGAATATATACATATATATTTATAGGAATATATATAAAATATGTCTATGCATGTACATGTATTCCCCTCCTAGGGTTGGGAGGAAAAGCTGTGGATTTTTTTGTTCTGAATAGCTTACTTGTGCCTGTGTTTTCATCTCCTCTTTTTTATTCACAGATGAGGAGGCACTAGCCCATTATAAGTATGTAAGGGTCCAAAGCACCAACAGCTAATCTTTTTTTTTTTTTTTTGTCTTTTTACAGCTGCACCTGAGGCATATGGAAATTCCTGGAATTCCTGAGCTAGCAGTCAAATCGGAGATTTAGCTGCCTGCCTACACCACAGCTCAAGGCAATGCTGGATCCTTAACCCATTGAGCAAGGCCAAGGATCAAATCCACATCCTCATGGATACTAGTCGGGTTCATTACTGCTGAGCCACAACAGAAACTCCCAATCTTGACTGAACTTAACACTATATTTATATTTATATTTATATTTATATTTATTTTTATATTTATTTTTATATTTATTTTTATATTTATTTTTATATTTATATTTATATTTATATCCACAACATAAAATATCTTAAAGTCTATGTGACCTGAAAATATTGAAAGACATATTCTGAGACTGTTTACTGAAGTGATAGCCAGAGAGTAGGTGCTCAACAAAGGCTTGGAGCATGAGAAGAATTATGTGCCAACAGGGAGAAGTCACCCCCATGTAAGGCACTGACTACTTCTTGCTGGATTCTCCCTTTGACAGTTCATCCTCTTCATCAGTTTGCCGATCTGATCCCACTTTACATACTTTACTGCAGTTACTTAATATGAATCCCTTGAAGGATAAAAACAAAAACAAATACCTCACTTAGTAAGAGTGTCTGAAATGGCTGCACCAAAGACTCCGTGGTGTTACACTGGCAAAAAGGACAGAGCTAGGCGGTCCTGAGCTATTTCAGACGCCATGTGAATGCTCAGCCTTGCTCAAAGACGCACCTATCTGGGAAGTTCAAGAGGACAGGGATCGGATCACAGCATTTATCAGGCAACACTGGACTGAGATATTTCTTCTAACTTCATTTTTTTCGAAATCAAAGAAATGTTACATTTCAGACTTTATTTTAATCCCTTTGATGAGAGTATTTTGGAAACTGGATAACAGTAGCAAAAGAACAGATTGTATGAATCTTTTTTTTAGCTTTCATAGCATAGAATACCAAAATGCCATTATATTTTGACCCTGAGGAAACATATATCCTAACAAAAGGGTCAGATTTCTACACCATATCGCCAGAAGGCCCAGTGTATGCCACACTGACCTTAGCTTGACTTCCAGCTCTGGAAGTTACTTGCTGCCGAACTTTTGTCTCTATTTCCTCACCTATAAAACAGACATATAAGTAAAACTCATAAGTTCATATTCAAGATTGCAAGAATAATGTTTATAGCTTAATATAGGTGTTCTGTACTTGTAAGAATCCTTCTCCTTGACCTTTTCTCATTAGAAAGAAAAGAAAATTCTACACTTCACTGCTTTCTTACACAAGATATAAATAACAAAACTAATTTTCTTTGGCTTCTCCCATCCAAGTGATAGTAATACATTACTTTATAATGTAACCATAAAATAATGCTTTGTTGACATTTTTAAAAACTTACTCAAATAGAATACAAAAAATTTTGATTTCACCATTTATGGAGAATAGCCTTCTAAAGTATATATTTGTTCTTTCTTTCATTTTTTAATTAAATTGTAAACCTGAATGCCAAGCATATGAATATTACAGAAATTCAAAAAATACAAAAACCCGAAGCAGAAAATTAAAATGACCCATGATCCTCTTACTTAGGGATAATGATTGCTAATTGGGGGGGTCTTTATTTCATTCTAGGAATCTGAATGGGATAATTCTCTGCATGCTGCTTTGTAACCTTTTAACATTTATTTATATTTTATGAACATTTTGAAATCCTCAATATTCTTAACTATTCTCTGGAATATAAAGATCATTTTAATGGTTTCCTATTGTTTTATACCATAAATTATTTACTTAAGGCCATATGGTTGAACATTTAGGGATGTTAGTGTTTTTAAGCAAGATTGATATATAGAACCACCATGTACCCATGACCAGCTTCAGCAATTATCGACTCATGGTCAGTCTTATTTCATCTACATCGTCACCCATTCCCCACTTTACCTTGATCAGATAAAGACTTAAAACACACATGCACAAGCACAAGGCCATTATTACACCTCAAACATTAACAATAATCTTTCATATCAAATATGTACGCAGTGTTCAAAAATCCTTATCTCTCCTTTCTTCCCTCCTTCCCTCCCTCTTCCCACTTCCTCTCTTCCAAATAAGCTCCACATGCTGCAGATGATCAATGCATCTCTTTTAATCAAGAGATTCCTTTTCATCTCTTTTTTTTTATTCCCTTGCATTTTACTTGTGGGGTGGGGGAAGCAAAAATTATCCATTGGACCTAGAGTGCTTCTTGTGTCATAGATTCTGCTGACCACATCATCATCGGTGTCATTTAACATATTCCTCTATCAACTATATTCCTGGAAATAGGAACTTAGATCTAGAATTTTGTTCACATTCAGGTTCCATATTTAAGCAGTAATATTTCATAGGTGGTATGGTGTGCTGCCATCAAGTGGTACATAATATTGGACTGTCTTTTACTGATGTGAATATCCACTGATAATGGAGACCTAGGTCTTTGAATCAGTATTATAAGATGGTGCTATTCTAATTATAATAGTTTTGCTAATATAAATAATGTGCTTAGCTAGAATCTTATAGCTAAATAATTTTTCACATCTATGTGCACATGTTTATATGTAAGAAAAATTCCTAAAAATTAAATATCTGAATCAAAGTAAATTTACATTTGAAACTTTACATTACCATATATATGGCCCAAAGTACTGCCCTGTAGGAAAATTAAAATGAATGTGCATCCCAGTGCTGGGTTACTACTATTTTAAACATTTCTGGGAGTTCCCATCATGGCTCAGTGGTTAACAAATCCGACTAGGAACCATGAGGTTGCGGGTTTGATCCCTGACCTTGCTAAGTGGGTTAAGGATCCCGAGTTGCTGTGGCTGTGGTGAAGGCCGGCAGCTACAGCTCCAATTAGACCCCTAGCCTGGGAACCTCCATATGCCGCAGGTGCGGACCTAGATAAAAACAAAAAGACAATAAAAAAAAAACTACTATTTTAAACATTTCTGTTAATTTATCAAAAATAAGAAACTTGTTTACTTTATAATATTTTGCTTACCAACAGGATTAAGCATGCTTTCTTTAAATTTTAATTTCTATTTCTTCTTTGTGAATTGTCAGGTCGTTGTTGGACAAATTTTTTTCTTGGGTGTCTTTTTCTTTTTTCTTTTATTTTTTCCTGATTTCTCAAATATATTTGCTTAAGTGTTAGGGAAGCATGATTATCTCTGATGAGTAGCAGTACTGTAGTATATAAAAGACTCCATGTACCTGTAACATCCAATTGTTCTCCATGCAGTTTTTGCCCAGCCTAACATTTTATTCAAGATCCTGGTCAAAAACGGCAAAGCAGACATCTGCAAAATGTGCTGAAAAGGACTGCCAATGATTTTAGGAACTATATTTTAATTCATTACATTGAGGGACTGAGGAAACTGTCCTGGTCTACCATTATGATCAGCAAATGATTTTCATTACAAGTCTGCTTTCCTCTTCTAATTTAAACCTTATGCCAATGTAGTTTTTAGTAGCATTATGCTTAGATAACATAGAACATTATATACACTAAACAGAGTAGACCCTAAAAAAAAAAAAAAAAAAAAAAACTGTGCCAGCATATAAAAATTATAGATTCCTTTATCTCTTCATTTTACAAATATTCTTTTCCCCTACAGAGAACGATAAGCAATACATATTTTTATTATGATGCACTTAAAAAGTAATAAGGGGGATATCGCAACTGAATAATACAGATATAGAGGTTTACTGCTGTCATCGGAGAATCCTGTACCTAAACACGTCACATGCCTTAGAACAGGCTCTCAAGCTGGAATAAATACCCACAGAAGCAGCCATGCATGTTCTGTCCAATTTTCAAATACATTTTTCTGAAAAAGGGAGTTAAAAATAATTGGAAGTCTAGGACTGACATATTAAACTGTATGTCATATAACTCCAAATCTAAAATTAAGAACAGTAATAAAATTTAGTAGGAGAAGTAGAATGTTAAACCTACATAGATGGGGGAAATACTTAGAACTGAATGAGGTAGCTAAGAAATACAATTAAGTCTTTGGCATGTCAGTATTCACGTTTGCGTATTAGGACCATGCAAACAGAAATTAGTAAGCACTCAAGTAATTTAGTTATAAGTAGGGGCTAAACTCAGTCGTTTTCCAATTGCAAGCATACATAATGCATAATGAAGACAATATAGAATCTGATAAAGAATAGGAAAGTAGGAAAGAAGGAGAGAGGGAAGGGAAGAATAAAAGAAGACAAGGAGAAAAGAAGGGAGAAGAACTTGCTGAGAAATACTTCTCATTCCAAAGAAAGCCATCTTTTGATCATAATTATAATAACCACAATGCTTGTTTCATTATAATCATCCCCCTGTCTTTTCAGTTAAAATCCCCAAAGTTCACCTTGGAATTTTAAGGTAATCCTCAAGTAATGTTTAAATAAACACAAATATTTCACATTCATTTCTTTAAGCGATTATAGATTAACACAACAGAAAATGCATGCAAAATTCTAAACAGTTTCAAATATACATTCTCACTTTCTTGGAAATGAGAAAAAAATCCTCCTCAAGAACAGTTATTTTAAATCATGTCCTACCAAATTGGGTGAGAAAAGCCTAACTGTGTGACCTTGGGCAATGTTTAAGCTTGCTGAACTCTGTAAGAGCCGGAGAAGGCAACAGCTGTACTCCACCCCTCATAGAGCTACTTGAAAGATTAAAGACAATAAAGCATGTAGATATGGTCACACAGTCACTGAAATAGATGGGCTCAGTGAACATTATGTATTGCTGTTATCAGAATGGTGATCATCACCACTGGATCATCCAAAGTATCTGGAAAGTTTTACATCAAAAGAGTTTGCCATAAAAGTACCTGACCTGTAAAAAAAAATCTGCTCATCTGGTAAAAGTGCCTTATGACACAGTATATCTGTCTAAATAATTGTTTTCATGGTGGCCATAAAGTGAAATCAGTAGTTCTTAGTAGAGGTGGGGGTGGTGATTTTTGTCCCCCCAGGGGACATTTTTCAATGTCTGCAGACATTTTTGTTTGTCAAAAAGCAGTGGTTGGGCACACGGCAGGTGTTGCTACAGGCATCTAGTTTATAAAGGCCAGGAACCTACAGTGCACAGCTCTCAATGACAGAGAACTAGGGGGCCCAAAAGTTAGTAGTGCTGAGGGTAAGAAACCACGCAGTGAAGACAACACATCTAAAGAGAAATATTCAAGCCTTCACCAAAACAAATAATTTGTGAAATCTCCAGCGTACTCTCCTAGTTTATATTTAACTGCAATCGGATTCAGACACAATTTGCACAAATTTATTTGATGAAATAGGACTGACAAGACAGTCTCACAAAGCTCAGTTTCATAATCAGAGTTAAATAACTGCCCACTTAAATATCCATGCATTTATCATTCTTTTATTCAGTAATCTAGTGGCTTATTTATACATTTTGGGGAAATTCTTAAGGGGCAGGAGAAATTTCTCACATTTGATGTTTAATATTTAGAATGTATATTTTTGTCTTGATTTCAGGAGAAAAAGTTACACGGTGAATACATGTTAGCCATATGGAAAAGACAATGAGGTTTAGTAATTAAAACTGAAAAGGTAAAGAACTATGCAGTAATTAGAACACTGATTAATCAGCTGATAATTTTATCTTGATTAATGCTGCTGGTTTCTCTTCTTATTGACCTAGGAAAGGTAGGTTTAGACCAATTAAATATAAATTATTCTCCCTTTTTCACATTCTGGGCAGCTTCCAGCATTCTAAGTCATACTACATTTAAGAAGTACTGTTGAAATGCTTTTACTGAATTGGCCAGCTCAACAAAAGATAGGTTTACACTTCAAACATGCTAATCTTTTTATCTAAGGCTAAATTATACACAACTGTTTATTTCAATATTATCCGGGGAATGTTAAAATTAGAATAAACTGCTGTTTTAAAAAAACCCTCTGATAATATTTGAATAGTTAATAAACAACTACATACTTTACTCATCTTACCATGTCTAACATAAGAAATTAAAAGAACTGAATATGAGTAGTTATTACATTCAGAGTCTCACTTCGTGGAACCCTGCGGCTATGCTGGTTAACAGAAAAAAACTAAAATAGTATTAAAGTAGTACTAAAAAGTTTCTTGGCCAATCTTTTGTTTTCCCTTTCTTTTTTTTTTTTTTTGACATTTTTCGGCTTCACTGAGATATAACCAACATAGTACATTGTATAACTTTAATGTACACAATGTGATGATCTGATGTGTGTGTATAATGCAAAATGATCACTGCAATGTGGGCATATATATCCCTCAACTTACATACGAACAATTTTTGCCTATGTAGTGAAATATTTTATTTTTTATTTTTTTTTTGCCTGTAGTGAAATATTTTAAAATCTACTCTCTTAGCAACTTTCAAGTACACAATATTGTTATCTATAGTCATCATGCTATATATGAGATCCCCAGATCCAGCATTCAATTCATTTATTATATACTTAATATATTCTGTGCTTTAAGCAGATTGTGTCACTTAATTCTCACTACTCTATGGAGTAGGCACCAACATTTTAATTTGCTGTTAAGGAAACTAGACTCGGGGGTCACCAAATTGCCTGCAAGTGCACAGCTGGAATGGGGGAATTTGCTAGATTCTAGGGGACAAAGAAAAGTGAACAAGATGAACCATGTCCTCAATAACTATGTCTAATAGAATAAAGCAGATATGCAATAACAGCAAATCTAACTGTAGGTAACTATATTTACTTACTGCATCCAGCAAGAACTAGATACTTAAGTTCCCTTTTGAGATGAGCATTTAAGAAAATTTTTTGTCATAGATTATTTTGATCTCTTTATAATACTATAAAGTCACATATTCCTTTTTTATTTTTTTTTTTTTGTCTTTTTGCCTTTATGTAGAGCCGCACCCGCGGCATATGGAGGTTCCCAGGCTAGGGGTCTAACAGGAGCTGTAGCTGCCAGCCTTCGCCACAGCCACAGCAACGCGGGATCCAAGCCACGCCTGCAAACTACACCACAGCTCACGGCAACGCCGGATCCTTAACCCACTGAGCAAGGCCAGGGATCGAACCCACAACCTCATGGTCCTTAGTCGGATTCGTTAACCACTGAGCCACAAAGGGAACTCCAAGCCACATATTCTTAAAAGCATGTAAACATTGACTACATTTAACCAAAGTCGACATAACCTAGGATAGACTGGAAGTGTTAAAGAACTATCATAATTCCTTATTTCATCCACTAGAGCATTATTGGGTCCCATCATGTGAAAGATGTGAAAAAAATATGCTGCCCTGATCTTGGGTATCTTATCATTTTACTGGGAAAATAGTTCCTCAGTCTCTGAACTAGCATAGAAGACTAAATTAAATAAAGTAAGAACCATATTGAATAGAGTTGCATCCTCTGATTTGTAGGATTTTGTCCTCATCTTTTAATGTGGAATCCAACCCCATCTGTCCAGAAGTCTTTGGTAGATCAGTTTGTGGAAAACCAGTTTCTGGACTTCCCATCAGCTCAGCGGTTATAAACCCAGCTAGTATCCATTGAGGATGCAGGTTCAATCCCTGGCCTCTCTCAGTGGGTTGAGGATCCACCTTTGCAGTGAGCTGTGGTGTAGGTCGCAGAGGCAGCTTGGATCTGGCATTCCTGTGGCTGTGGCATAGGCTGGCAGCTGTAGCTCTGATTTGATCCCTAGCCTGAGAACTTCCATATGCCATGGGTTCAGCCCTAAAAAGCAAAAGAAAAAAAAAAGCACACACACAAAAACCCAAAACCTTACTTCCTTCACCCTTTTCTGCTCCCACATATCTGACCCCCTACAATCTCCAGCCATTCTGAAGCTTTGAAGATGATAAAACTGTCCAGCCTTCCAAAGATGAATGTCTTTATAGGCTACAGTCTGAGGTGGGGATGTCAAAGCAGGGATTTATATTTTATAAAATCTTAAGGAACTTTATATATATATATTTATATATATATGTATACATATATATGTGTATATATATACACACATACATACACACACACACATATATGCATGTGTATGTGTATATCAGTGTTTCTTTGAGGTCTTAGAATGTTTATGAAGATGATGATGATAAAATAGCAACCACAAAAAACATTATTTGAGCATTTTCTATGAGTGATGCAATTTGGAGAAGGCTGATATTATTGCATCATTAATCCTCCAACAGTCCAATGAGCCTGGATCTGTTTTAGTTTCATTTCATAAATGATGAGCCAAAGAAGGGTGAAAAACAAGACAAAATATACTGGAACTGAACTCAGGAATTCTGACTCTACTGTCCTGGCCTCTTGTCCAGGCTCTGATTTTAGTTGCTTGGACTCTGGAATTTAGAAACATGAATGCCTATAAGAAAAGAGCGTAACTTATCCATTTTAGGGACAAATATATTTCAATAGGCCTATTTTTCTGACTAGGTGACTAGGTGATTTAAACAGTAAATAATTTATTTCATGTTAATGCTTTGATGCTTATAAATACATAAAATGCTGCCAAACAGCCAGTGAGATTTCCTAGGTCATTGATAGTGATAAGTGCTTGGATTTTTTCTTACTAAAAAAGCCATTCACTCAGTAAGCCTATTCAGTATATGTAGCCTCTTCCCAACCTCTTCTCAAGTTGCTATGTTTCATTCATTTTGTCATTTGAAAATGCCTTCTAGATAATATGGTACAGCAACGAATGAGATAGTCCTGAGGAAGTTTACCATCTAATTATATAGAATAAAAGCTAAAATTAATAGTATAGTGGAAAAACAGGAGGCATTTCACTTGTTAGTTCTTCATAAAAGTCAGGGAGTTAATGTTTGACATGAAATATCTAAACAGGATTTCAACTTCAGGTCAACATGTATTGAAAATTTTCCTAACTATAGTAGTTACATCTAATATGTGCATTGCACTAGGCAATTAGCCAAATACTTATTTTGTCCCTAACAACATCTTCACAACATATATATTGGGTCAAATTGCTGTCCCTATATTAAAGAGGAGGAAAGTGTGGCTCAAAGGAATTAAGTTATTTGCCTAAGAATGTTGAGCAAATAATGAAGCTAGAACTGAAAATTCAAGCTGTGGTGGAAAGTCAAATAAAACACCAACTAAATTATACACGTACACATAGATTATACAATACAGAACAACATAAACAAAGCTCATTTATTCTACAAGTATTCAATTCTGTCTTCTAAGTGGGCAAGATGGAATAGTGTGACCCTTTACCTGGGCCTGGATGATTGAGTAAACTTTCAAATAAATATAGGAAAAGCACATACAGAGGCACAGCCCAATTAGAACTGCTCAAGTCAAGGCAAGATGTGAAGGCATGAAGGTATCTAGTACGCTTAGGGAATTATGACTGTCAAAGGTAACTAGATCATAGGGTCAGTGGGGAGGATGTGTTAAATGAAAGTCAGTACCATATACTGAAAGATCTATGGGCACTTTGCAATGAATATATACTCAATTTCATTGGCTATATGGTACCATTAAAGGTTTAAAGTGGAAGAAGTGAATTTTGTATAATATGAATAATATTGTAGTAAATTAACACTATCACAGAATGAAGGCGGAACTGGCAAGCTGAAAGCCCTACAATTTGCATATCTCCTTTCAGCTTCATGGTGTGTCTGTGTGTGAAGAACAGATAATAAGTCACTATGGGAAGGGGAGAGATAGGGGTGGGGGTTAAGAGACACCAACTATTATGTATAAAATAAATAAAAAGGATACATTGCAGAGCACAGGGAAATATAGCCATTATTTTGTAATAACTTTAAATGGAGTATAATCTATAAAAATAGTGAATCACTATGTTGTACACCTGCAACTAGTATAATGTTGTAAATCAACTATATTTCAATTAAAAAGTCAAAAATCAAAATGGCTGGAGGGGAGAGCAACTGGAAGACAAACATGGGAAGAGGAGACTAGAAAGGTAGATTAGGTCAAGATTCTGCAGGACCTTGGAGTTCCTGTTCTGGCTCAGCAATAAGAAATCTGACTAGTATCCGTGAGGACACAGGTTCACTCCCTGGTCTTGCTCAGTGGGTTAAAGATCCAATGTTGCTGTGAACTGTGGTGTAGGTCACAGAGAGGGCTCAGATCCTGTGCTGCTGTGGCTGTGGTGTAGGCTGGCAGCTGCAGCTCTGATTCCACCCCTAGCTGGGAGCCTCCATATGCCACGGGTGTGGCCCTAGAAGGACAAAAAAAGAAAGATTCTACAGGAGCTTGACTGCTAATAATTTTTATTTTATAATTTAATCTATTTTATAGGCTTTATACATGTATGATCAAATATTATTTGTCCATTTATGTTTCCCTTAGTATCCAGCATTGGATCATTGGATTGTACATTGGTAGACAGTAAATATTTTTAGTAATCTATTAGTGTGTTATTTTATTAATTAAATGTTAATCTATTAATTTCATCTGTATAGGGCTTAATCTAATCAAAACCAACAGAAATAGGGATTTCTCTGGAAACATAAGACTGCAAGTCCAGAAAAAGAAACCTTATGTTCTGTAAAACAAGACAATAAAAATGACATAGTTTAAGATTATACCCCATGAAACTTATAACTACAGGACATCAACTTATGAAACCCTAATTTTTAAAATACTTGCACATTTTAAAAGATATTAAATGCCTAATAAATAAACACCATGACAAACATAGGAATTTACTTTTAAATAATAGCAAGTAAAAATAACTTGATGGAAGGGAGTGTAAGGAAAGGTTCAAGCTGCTGAATTATGTGAAAAGGAGCAAAGTGTACTCAGGAAAAATGCTGAATTAGCTCACCCAAGAGAGAGCACATGGTCAGGTGAGCCAGTGGACATCAGGGACAGTACAACTTTTCCCCATGTCTTACATGCTCAGCTGTGTTGGTGCACTTCGAGGCTAACCGTTGTTATTTGCTGGTGTAAAATACTAATTGCACATGAACCCACATAACTTCCATTCTAAGCAGATAGCACTCCCATATTTACAAGTCGTGTAAGAGCTAATTAATGTTACAGATGCACACATATAGCAAGATAGACTATAACTGGAAGTATTGAATATTCAAACACTAACAAGCAGAGATTCTTTTTTGTCCCTTTTTTAAATTAAACATACACTAAAGAATATTTATAACATATGAATACATATGAATGAAAATGAAATACAGAACAGGCAGCCACAGAGTCACCACCCAGCTTTAAAAGAACATTACTGGTGTTTTTGATGCCACCTCCCTGATCACATCTCCACCAGCGGCCCACACTCAGAGGTAACCACCATCCTGAGTTTAGTCCATATCATTCCCTAAGCTTATCTGTGGTTTATTCTAAGTATTATATTGTTTGATTTTGCATTTTGTATTTTGTTTTAGAGTGAAATCATATTGGACATAATTTATGCCTTGGTTTGTCAATTCAATATGATGCTTTCTAGATTTTTTAAATTTATTTTTTATTTTTCTGCTTTTTAGGCCACACGCATGGCACATGGAAGTTCCCAGGCGAGGGACTGAATCAGAGCTACAGCTGCCGCCCACAGCCTCAGCCATAGCAATGTGGTATCTTAGCCACAACTGAGACCTACACCACAGTTCATGGCAATGCTGGATCCCTGACCCACTGAGCGAAACCAGGGATGGAAATCATATCCTCATGGATACTAGTTGGATTTGTTTCCACTCTGCCACAACAGGAACTCTGATGCTTTTTAGATTTAATTGTGATGATGCATGTAATGGTAGCATATTCACTTGCCTTGCTCTGTCATATTGCATTTCATGAAAATATTAAAATTCATATATTCTACTGTCAATGGACATATGAGATATTTTCTAATTTTTTGCTAATATAAACAAGGTATCTATGCCTATTCTTTTACGTGCCTCCAAATGCACTCATACAGCATTTCTGTGGGGTACGTACTACTCCACTGTAAGAGAATCTGCATGTTCTTTGTCATATCACACAGAGTGATCTCTAAACTGGTTTTAACTATTTTCATTGCCAAGTAGATTTTATGAGAGTTCCCACTGCTCCACATTCCTACCAACACAAGATATCATAGATTTTTTTTTTAACCCTTACCAATCTGGTATGTTATCCCACTGTCATTTCCATGTGTATTTTCATGACCGCTAATAAGGTCAAACATCCTTTCTTTTGTTTACTTGCAAGTCATGTATCCTTTAATGAGAAGTGTCCATTCAAATCATTTGTCCACCTTTCCATTGTCTTTCATATTTAATATTTTTAATGCATAGAACTGATCTTTGTATATAGTATGGAGAGGTAAGGAAAAGATTTCTTTTTTCCCATATTGACAAGGAGTAGGCTCAGCACAACTCATACAGCAAATTCTTTCTCCCACTGGCCTGCTATGCCAGTGCTGTCTTAAAGAAAGTGTGGGTCTGTTTCTGGACTCTCCTGATCCAGTGGCCTCTGTGTCTAGACTCAGTAAAATAATACATATCTTAATTAATCTAAATTTTAATAAGAATGAATATCTGGTAATGCATGCTCTCCAACTATGAATATCTGGTAATGCATGCTCTCCAACCTTGTCCTTCCTCTGCAGGAATATCTTAGCCCTTCTTTCCTTGCTTTTCACACACATTTTAAAACCACATTATCTAGGTTCAAATGATGATAAACCTGTCAATATTTCACCATTAAATGTGGTGCTCTTTTTTTTGTCAGAAACTCTTTATTTGGTTAAGAAAGTTTTTCACCTTATTTGCTAAGAAATTTTATCATCATTTATTATTGATTTGTATCAAGTAAGGTTTTGGATCTACAGGATGATCCTCTTGTTTTCTGATGCTGTGTCAACTTTACATTCTTATTAAAACAAATTTTAGGAGTTCCCTTCATGGCTCAGTGGTTAACAAACTCAACTATGATTCATGAGTATGTGGGTTCCTGTTTTCTCAAGTTTGGCAGCAAAGTGTTGCTGATGTCCAATTATTATCTTTTTAAAAACTGATGAATGTTTTATTCTCTAATCATCTGTCTTCTAAATGAGTTTAATCCATTTTGCCTTTGAACTGAGAAATTTAATTCATCCGTATTAAGATTACATATACATTCTTTTAGTAGATACTTGCTATTATCCCCTTTTCAGAATTTTAAACATATTGTATTTATATCTGTATATTTTATTTTTATATTTTATTTGAATAAATTCATTATCTGAAATCATTTGGATTTAATATTGCTATGCCTTGTTTCTCTTCCCTGTCATGATGATTTATTTCCTTGTAACTATGTATGTGTGTTTTAATTTTTGCTTAAAATTAATCAATTGAATCACTTTTCTCCCTTGTAACTTTATCTTCTAGCATTCTTTGAGGCTTGAGTTAAAAGTAATTTCTTCAAAGTAGACTTCTGTTGACCTCCCTAAAGTCCCAGACTATTAAATGAGGTCCTATGTTAAAATAAATCCTTGGCATGAGATTTTTCTATTCATTTGCTTTGGTTTTGTTTTTCCACATAAGATATATTAATTCAGGTCCAAACAAGGCGAGCCTGTGCCATTAAATCTTAGAGATGTCCCCCCACCTACCGCCAGTTTTTGAGTAGAAAATTCCTCCTGTTTATGAGTTTCCTTCTGATTCACCCTTAAACTACATGTAGCGCTTTAGGTTACCAGAGTCATGTAACAGGTGCCCCCAAAGATCCCTGCCTTCTGTGGGCAGTAGATTTGTTTCAAGTCTTGCACACCTTGCAGAGACATACAAACTAAAGTCAAGATGATTAATTGTGCACAGGCCTCCTAGGCAAAGATAAGCTCTAGTGTGAACATGTCTTCCTAGATTCCCACCACCACATTATTTTTGGATTCAGAACAATCAAAACTGCCTTGCTACCTTTGCTATGTAAATCAAAAGTTTTATTTTACCTTTAAATTTAAATTTTTCCACTGGAGGCGTGAAAAATATCCAGAAGGATTATGTTACCTTTGCAGCTAATGTTCTAGGAGTGTAAATGCTCAAAGTATTGGTTAGGGACATCTGTTCTTTTTAGACATGTTGGTCAACTTTTGCCTGGACTCCATATGATATTTTATAGTTTGAAAAAAAGAAAAATATGAACCACTATTCTAGTGCAATACTACTCAAGTAGAGTTTAACATATTACATCAGATATATAGCTGTATCTGTGGCCCCACTCTAGAGGGAAATTGGGGTCAATCCTATTAGTGAAGCCTGGGAAAGCAGGTAAACACTGCCCTAAGTGTTGTTTCTCTGCTTCTCCCCAAATAGCCTTTGGCAGAAGATGAAACACAAAAACCTGACGTCTTGTGCTTCTCTCTTTAGATCTAGATAACTGACAACTGTTATATACTTCATTAACTTCAGTTCTCCAAGGGTCCTACATTTCATAACATTTAAGACCTTAAATTCTCACCCACCACAAAAGAGGGTAACATTTTTAAAAACCTGTAACTAAAGATAAATACCATAATAAAATGATAAATTCTTATGCAACATTGTTATTAATACTATTATGATATGATTTATAATAGGCTTTTTTCTATCACTTCCACATTTTCTACTTGGAACTTGAGTTACTGTTATCATCAAAGAAAAACACACACACATATACACAGTGTTTAAGATCCAAGTTTGTCTTCAGTTTATCCCATGCAGCTCTAGGTGGCTCTCGCCTTTGTGGCCCTTGTCCATCTGTTGGGGGATCTATCCCCCCACCCACTCTGGCTCCCATGTCCTGGGCTCACCTCTTGTCTTTCAACACAAATCCCTGATTTGACTCACCAGGTTCCATGTTGTATCACCTACCCCATGACAACAACTCCAGACAAGCTCAGTGTTAACTGTATACCCACTTCTCTCTCCAGGAAGGAAGCTGACAAAAGGGGTTTTTAGTGATGCATAGTCCTATTTCTTGCTAGCTACCATCAGGGGAAGGGGACAAGTAGGGGAAGAAAGGGGTGGGGAAGTTAGTCTTCCATGTGGTTGATAGAGTCTAAATATGTTTACTTATTAATGATGGTTATTGATTTCTTAATACTGGATGCTAGGAATTTACATCATGTATGGCTCAGGAAGTGGTTACATGTATTGCATGTGAACTGTATCTTTAAAGTTTAAAAGAAAAAAGAAAGAAAAAAGACCTTATTACTAGAGGAGGGGAGGGGGATAAAGACCAGTAGCATTCTATCTGACCTATCTGTTCCTTGTGGAATCAGCTCCCATAGCCTAATCTATATCTAAAAGTTACCATGATCTTTTAAAATCCAGACAATGGACTTCACTTGATCCTCAGGAAGTGTTTAACCATTTCACTGTATAGTAATTTGACAGTTTAATGTATTTTACCTATTACTTTATTTATGAAGAACTAGAGATGTCAATAGCCCTCTTGACCTCCCAAGGGGAGAAGGACTGAATCAATCACTGATTGCCAATGAATTGTTTAATCATGGCTATATGATTAAGTTTCCAAAAATTCCAAAAGGTAGGTTGGAAGAGCTTCTTGAGCAGAATGGCAAGCCTGGAGAGATCACGGAAGTTTCATTCCCTTTCCCCATACCTTGCCCTATGCTTCTTTTCCATCTAGCTATACTTGGGTTGTAGCCTTTTATGTTATAATAAACCAATAATCTGCTCCTCTAAACTCAAAGCAGTATCTTCCAGATTAATCTGACCTTTTAAATTTAAATTTTCAGGAACAAAATTTCCTCCCAAAATGAAAGCTCAGATGAGTTGCTAAGATAGCATAATGATACTTATTCAAACCAAGAACAATTCAATCCCTGTATACAAAAACATTAACATTAAAAATAACTGCGCCTAACTTCCATAAAATCTTAGTACAAGTCAATCTTTCTGATAGGGCCAATCTTTAGTACTAAGAAGTCACTGTCACTGGGCAGTCACAATCACAATATAATCCTTTCACAATATTCATTTTAACTAAAAACAAGTGGTACTATTTCTCTAAGGTTCTACAATAAAAAAATTCCGTTGAGCATGCTTTCCATAATGAAAGATTTCACTATAAACGTAGAGGAAAATGGAGTATAAATATGAATCAAAATATTCTCTCATTTCCTTATTACTAGAATCTGGTAGGAGTGTTCATAATCATAACACTGAAATTTGAAATAATATGAGAAAAAAACAGCTAATTAAAAATTTAAAAGATTTTCCATATTAAAATCTATATAATCCAAAAGAATATTTATTCTAAGTACAAATAAAACTTTTAAAAATCAATACTGAGAAGATTACTGTGTCAATAGAAAATGAGCAGATTAGGAATTTCACAAAAGAAAAGAATGACCATGAACACAGAAAAAAAAAAGATTCATAATGTAGTACTCAAAAAATGCAAAGTAAAGGAATAATACTGCTAGTCTTTTTAACTTACGTAAAATGTTAATTGTGTTTGCCAGTGCTTGCAAGATTTTGAGAATAATTACTTTGGACCCATTGCTGGTGGAAAGGTAAAAGTGAAAGTCTTTCTGAAGAATAGTTTGGCAATATGCAACAAAAGCTGAAATATCCGCACACAACAAATCCAATCTTTCAAAATTTTCCCTTAGATAATAATCTGATCTATGCACTGATGTTCAGCATGTCACTGTTAGAAAACTGTCAACAACCTGTATGTCCAGTAAGAAGACTTGGTTGAATAAGTTATGGCACAGCCATACATTGTAATATGCAAAGTTTTAATATGTTGTAGGAGAATATATATATAAAGACATGGGAAGAAATTAAAAATATATTAAATGAAAAAATTAAAAGTAATATATGTACTATGACCTCTTCTAGAAAAAAATCAATATACCACACTTATGTATAAGTAAATGGATGGCTAAATGGAGAGTTATATATAAAGGTAAGTATATGGATGAATAAATGAACAGATCATCTAAAGAACATATGGAGGCATGATAGATCAAAAAGCTTGCAAAAATATTCACCAAATACCAAGATACCAACAACCAAATACCGAGATACCAACAACTTTCATTAATTCTGAGTGGTGAGTTTACATCTCTCTGATTTCGAACTAAGCTGAACTTTTAAAAATATGTTTTAAAAAATCTTCTTTTGTGACTCTTCTAAAACCTGCTGGTCCAATTTTTTTTTTAGCATTTTAAGTATTAATGTCTATGTGTTCTTTCACTATGAAAATTTGTACAAAATTTCTGAAATAGTTGCTGTTAACAGTTTCTTTGGGGAGTTCCCTTCGTGGCTCAGTGGTTAACGAATCCGACTACGAACCATGAGGTTGTGGGTTCCATCCCTGGCCTTGCTCAGTGGGTTAAGGATCCGGCGTTGCCGTGAGCTGTGGTGTAGGTCGCAGACGCGGCTCGGATCCCCCGTTGCTGTGGCTGTGGTGAAGGTTCCTAGCCTGGGAACCTCCATATGCCATCGGTGCGGCCCTGGATAAGGCAAAAAGACAAAAAAAAAAAAAAAAAAAACACAGTTTCTTTGGGGTTATTTTTTTACCAGATTTTTTGTTGTTGCTATTATTCAGAAACTATTAATTTTCTAGGTAGTCAAACATATAGATTTTCCCTTTGTGATTTTTTCCATTATTTTATACACTTAAACTATTCGTTGTTACTAAATCAGAGTAAACCTTATTTTTTTTAAGTTTCAAGAGATCTTATTTTCATTTTACATTTCTCTTTAACTTATCTGGAATTTATACTGGTATATGATTTGAAGTGTAGCTAAATCTGATTTTTTTCTCACACATATTAAGAAATTGTCCCTGGGCCACATTTTAAAAGTCTATCCTTCCACTGAGCTATGATGCCAACTCAATGAAGTCATACATATTTGAACCTACCCTGATTTTCCTTTCTCATTGTTTATGTCAAAATGACACTATCTTGGTTGTTGTAGCTTTATAACTTATAACACAATTGTCCTATTTGCCCTTGTTCATTCTGAGAGCTGAACACTAGATTTGCTGTGGCAAACTGAAAAAGAAAAACTTACTGTGATTTTTTTATCAGATGATATCAATTCTACGAATTAATAGAGGAAAAAGAGATGTCTTTTAATGTATTTCATCTTCATTTCATAAACCTGTCTCTAAGTCTCAGCAAACTTTTACCATTTTCATTACATAGGATTCCCATAGGTTTTTTTCCTTGCTAATATTACATCAAGACATTTCACATTTTCATTGTATCTTAAATAGGACTTTTTGTTTTATATTTTTCTAACTTAGATGAAAGCAGTTAACTCAAAGAAATTATCCTAAAAATGTATTTTAAAATCAATTATGACACACAGAACTTAGAAGTAATAAATAAGCTATAAACTTTACAAAAGGATAATAATCCAGAGTAGAACTTGGCAAACAAACAAGCAAAAAATCTGCTTATCTTCATTCAGTAAAAGAGGTAAGTAAAGATTCTCTCATAGACTGCCTTTCCTTATACCGAGATAATCTCAAAATGAAATTCAAAATTTTACCTTTTCAAAAATCATCAGATAACACACGCATTAAAATTCCCACAGAAAGATTTACACTTAAAACTGGATGATACCATAATGTTCTAGTTTACAAGAATCACATTTTAAAAAGCACCATGAATTAACAGAGGTAATTTTCTGGATCACACACGATTAAAATAACCCTCTTGGCCAGGCAATGGGGCTGAGGTTAGGAAGAGAGACAAGAATGCCCTCCCTCTGTGTAGCATGAATGAAAGCAATAGCTCCTAAGGGGAGAGCTTAATTCCCTTGGATTTAACCCTACTATACAACAGATGTGGGGGTTCCTGTGATGCAAATTGCCAGGGAGGATTTAGGCTGGACTAAGACGATATCTATTATAGATGAGTAAGATACAAGAATTCTTTGGGGATTTAGGGGCATTCAAATACTCAGAAGTACCCCTGGTTGCTGAGATTTTGACACCAGAAAAATTCATAGTGCATAGTCCTTGGGAAAAAAAGTCTGACTTTCTAGAAAACTAAAAATCAGTACAAATGTATGAAATATTTGGACATTTGTTAGATACACTAAGAACAGGCACCAGGGAAATTTTCAATCAACCCTTAACTGAAATACAAAGAAGTGAAAGGAATAATGTATCTAAGGTTTGAGGAACTGTTGAAGTCAGTATTAAAGCCAACTAGTTCCCTTACAAAACCCAGGTGTTTGTAGAATATAGATGTTAAGAAATGACCACTGAATTTTCATAATAACACTTTAAAAAACATTGTGGTGTCTTCCTTTATCTCTGAGCTTAATAATTGTTGTATACTAAGCATAATTCTAATGTTATTGCAGTAAATTTTGTAGTAGTCTTGAATTGTTTCTGATACTAGCTTGTTTTATCATTCCACTTTTTTCTTCTAAATATCAACAAAGATTCTAATCTCTGTACTTTGACAGTATTTCTAAGCTAAAATTTAAGAGTCTAGCTAATATTATCAACTGAACATAGAATAGAGGGAAATGAGACTGATTTTCAAAATTGTTGGCAAAATATAACCAAAAATATCCACAATTCTCTAGGCTCATTTTTCAATCTATTATCTGAAAATAACTTCAAAATCTACATTCACTAAAATAATATCTGATTTAATATCAAAGGCACTAAATGTATGTTTTTATGAGAAAACACAAGAAAAAATACTCCAATTAAACAGAAAGTCCTTCAATGAACTAAAGTTAATTTTCCATGAAGTTGGATTAATTCATGATTTCAATAGCTACTAGATTTCACTTGGTAGTATCATTATGTTTATTTTTGATCTGACAAAACTGAAAAGTTTATAGAAATCTGACTTGTCTTCAAGCACAGAACTAAGCAAAATAACTCTTGAGAAAATGAATACACATTAACCAAAGTTTAAAGTGCAACTTGTAACCATTTCCTGAAGTAAAAATTGACACACAAGGCATGGTTCTTTGATAAAAGAGAACCTAAAGTGATACAACTCAGTAGCATTCAGTTTTGATTGTTATTTAAACTCTTTGGTGAAAAAAATCTTACTTAGCCAAGTAATTATCTGCAGTAGTAACAGAGCCTTAGTGGGAAAAGTCAAAAGTCCCAGCATATATTGAAATGAAACAGTCTTAGATGGAAAAGAATAGGGCAACAGAGATGATGATTCTCATTTACACCGGATTTTGAAAGAAGGATTTTAACAAAGTGAGGATGTGACTTTTTAACATCCAGGGAACAAAGCCAGAAATCTGAGAACAGATTTAGAAAAGAAAAAAAAAAAGGAAGTTTAAAAAACTACCAATTATGACAAATGTAAGTAGGTACTGGGTTAAATAAAAGTGACTTCTAAAATGGACAATGTTACACTGTTCTCTAAGCTATCTAATGAGGCAAAGAATAAAAACAGAGCCATTTTAGGAAATGACAGAGCTGATTTGTATTGTGATCCTTCAGTTGTTGAAGGTATATGATAATGTATTTAAAAATCTAGTTGCTCAAAACTCAGGCTTCCATTACTGTTGAACTATGCAATCCTATTTGTAATTTCTATGATAGTAAATGGACACCAATAAATTAAGTCAGAAATAACCTTCAAATATTATATTCTTAATTCTCAGAAAATAAAGTCAAAATCAACTATTAATGTGTTCACTCAAGACTGAGTCCACTTATATGCTAATATTTGGATTTTAGTTTCTTTACTTTTTCAAGCACTAAAAGAAAGTAAGAAATGAAAATATGTTTATCACTTTCAAAAGAACAAGGCTATAAAGAGCATAATATATGAAAAATACAAAGATAATACAATTCAGCAAATGCAGTAATAATAATAAAGTTGGCAAACCAAAAGTAAATTATTGCAATAGATAAAAATGTTGAAAAGAAATATATACTCATTCACTACAATGGCTAAAACTAAAAAGACTAACAACACCCAGTGTTGGTGAGGATGATGCATAACTGGAACGCCCATATATTACTGGTGGGAATGTAAAATACCACTGCCACACTGGAAAATAGTCTAACAGATTTTTTTTATAAAACTGAACATATGCATACCATGTGACCATGCCATTCCACTACTAGATATTTACCCAAGAGAAATTAAAACAGGTTCACACACACACAGAAAAAAAAAAAAAAAAACTGCATGCAAATGTTTCTAGCAGTTTTACTCATGATCAGAAAAACTGGAAAGAACAAAAAAGATCATCAAGAAATAAACGGATAAACAAGTTATATCTATACTGTGGAATTCTTCTCAACAATACATGGAAAATTTTACTGATTTGTGCAACATGATGAAATTTAAAAGCTTTGTGCTAAGGGAAAGAAGACAGACACAGAAGAGCACATACTGCATGCTATCATTGATACAGAATTCTAAAAAAAAAAAAAGAGAGAGAGAGAGAAAGGCAAAATTCTAGTGAAAGAAAAATCAGTGGTTGCTGGGGTCAGGGCCAGGGCCAGAACCAGAGGATGAATGCAAGAAAATTACTTCAAAAAGGTAGGAGAGATATTTATGGATGATGGAAATATTCAATAGTATGATTATGCTGGTGATTACGCAGCAACATATATATATATTCACCAGAACTCACTGAATTAAGTATTCAAAATTGATAACTTTTACTATATGTAAATAATATCTTCAATAAATCTGATTTTAAAAATAAAGAAAAATTAAAATTTTATGTATAAAATTTTTATCTGTATTTGCCTTTAAAGAGGTTAAATTGATGGAAACAGAACAAAGAGAAGAAAAAGCAACAATGTAAGGTCATAGCAAATCTCATACCTATTAATAAGTCAAATCAATAGACCTATATGATGCTGTAGATAAATGGCTGAACAACACTGACATGGCTCTCTAATGGAGATTATTATTGAGTTGCAGAAAATGGGATCATGGTGCTATGCAATGAAAAACGCTGTTTTAATGTTGATCCCACTCAAGAAATTACTCATTATTTCTCTACCACAGGAAGCAAATTATAAACTTTATTGTGGTAAAAGAAAACCTGGAAGAGGCAGAAAAAATAGCTACAAGATGGAATACTCAACTTAGAGAAAGAAATAGAGCCAACAAAGAAATATCATTATTTGGGCTAATAGTCTAAATTTTACAGAGCTTACTGAAAGAAGCACATATGAGTAGAAATCCATTAAAAAGAAAAGTTATCTGAAATTAACTTTAATTAAATAAAATGAAGAGAACAAAACCAAAAAAGATGTAAAAAAAATACATGTAAAAGATGTAAAAAAAGATGTAAAAATAAGAAGCAACTTCTAAGCACAAACTGGCAAGGAATAAGAATGATGTGGAACATGCTGCCAGACTGACTCAACTTTTCCAGAAGCTTCTTAGTGTGTAAGATACCTGTTTTCAATATTTATCCCTTTCTTTGACTATGCTTACACAAATGTACAGTAAAACACATGCAGTTCTCATTAAAACAGATGTGTTTACTTATCTTCAAGCAACTCTTTTGTCACCAAATGGAAATTACTGGACTGTACAGACTATATAAAGGTGAAGAATAGGGAAATTCTCTTAAAAATTCTAAGCTTCAAAAAGCCAGTGAAATGGATCAAATGAATATTATAGAAGTTGAGGGATAACAAAGAATCTGAATTGATCAGGCAGATTTTATAATAAAAAAGAAACAAGTACACATACATGCATGGCCTGTGCACATGTGCACCTGTGTGTCTGTGTGTGTGTGTGTGTGTGTGTGTGTGTGTGTGTGTGATGCTCTTGTTTGAGTTTTGTGAAGTTTTTAACAAAGTTTTCTGAAATCACTGTCTGAGCCACTAATTTATATAGCATGTTCCATGTCATTTAGCTTGTTAATGTCTTGTAACATAAAAAATGACTTGTTAAAATAGATTAACTATTAATACATTAGAATGACAACCTGCAGGAACTTAGTTCTCAATGAATGATGTCAATAGAGCATATATAAAGTTTGAAATAAAATTTGATAAAATAACACTAAAATAAATGATTAGCTAATAGGATGGAAAAGACACATGGATTCAAAGGACTACAACTGAAGAAGCTAATAATAAAAAGTTGGACTAGAAAATGCATCTATACAATACAAGGGAAAACACTTAGAAAATTTCTATTACTTCAAACTTAGGAATACTGAACTAATGAAAAGAAATCCTGAAAAGCAATTATTTGTAAGAGAGCCCAAGATCATCTGCTCTATGAAGTGGGAAAGGTTTTCATCATTCAAAAAGTGAACAAGACACATCTTACTCTTAAATAGCTAAAGCATACATTTAAATTATTTATTAGATTAAAACCCATTTCTATTTAAAGACAATAACTTGATTTTAATGGAATGTATTTAATATACAGCTTTTTCTATAAACTGAAGGGTTGTAGATTTTTGCTAACATGAATGAAATGCTGAAAAAACACCCCAATCCTGGGTACATATACAATACAAATATGGCTGAAAAACAGATGCATATTTGATAGAATTTGTGTCCTACTCAATGAAAAAAAAATGGTGGTAGGGATGGAAATAAGTAAGTTCAAGTCCTAACAAATAGCCAGTATCAAGAAACCACTACTTAATTTTCAAGAGAATGATCATGAGCAGAAGGCAACAATTTACTTCCAAATGAGAAAAGCTGATGGCAGAGTTATCAGAGTGGCTTTCTATACTACACCAACTTATCAGAGGAGAGCCACAGACAACAGTAGAACAGAAGAATCTTACTTCACCAACTCTGCGTGCAAGTGCATGAAGTTGCTCCAGCCTGGGAACTAAGTGAAAAACTGTGTACCCGAAGCAAAGAGTATCTCACCCCATTTTGGATTTGACAACTTATGGCTCCTTCCAATTTTTTCTCCACCACTTTCACTTCTACACCTAGGGTTCTTCCCAGCAAGGTGTTTCCCAAACCACAATCTATGGACTACTGGGTAGCCGAGATAACCATCTGTCTGCTTTCCTTTCTCAACACCAGCAACAGTCATTCCCTTCTCTCATATTTTCAGTGCAGATGCTCTCCATACAAAGCACCATTTGCTTCTACAGTATTGTCCAAAGGGTTGATGCTGTTGTTTCCCAATGACATCCAGCTTTCTCTCCAGTTTTTGCAGAAATGAAGAGGAAAGAAATCACAGGAAGAAATTAGAAAATGCTTTGCTTCTGGAAAACTGCACATTTAATCCCTACACCTACGCAGCCCCCAACTACTTCTACTAACATACATTTGTCCTACCTCTACACTCATCAGTCTTGCAAATGCAACAGCAGGCATACAAGGCCTTCTTCTAAAAGCAACAAGGAGATTGCCCTTTTTCAAAATTATTCTGTACTGTTCTGTGGCCACAGTAGCACTTTTCACAGTTGGGATTATTCTCCACATTGTTGCATCCAGTCAAAGCCACTCAAGAATTCCTATGGTCCCAGCAGCACTAAAAATACATAACAGCCTCCTTACAATAATGGCTGTGAATCACAGCATTCCTCGGCTGACATAAGTAGTTAAAATAGTTGGGGGGAGAAAAAAAGTTAAATAAAACTTTTTAAAAAGTTCAAGTAAAAAAAAAAAATGAAAGGGGGGTTGAAAAGGACTCCCCTACCGTCTAACAATATTAAAGTCTGTCTCAAATTTACAAACGTCCTCAGCAACATCAAATGCCGCAGCTTCAAACACACGCGCCAGCTTCAAGCCCGACAGCTTCAAATGCCGCAGCTTCAAACACGCGCGGCAGCTTCAAACGCGCCCGCTTCAAACAGCCTTGGGGCAGCCATCTTGCACCCGCTCCGAGGAGCACAACCTCAGGGCCCTTAGGCGGCCACCCCATCCCAGAGGCCACACAGAGGCTTTGTTGGGGGAAAAAATGGGAAGAAGAGGAGGGGGAAAAAAAAGAAGACGAAGACAAAATGTAATTTGCAGACGTTAAATTAGCCCGTAGAGGGAGCTCACATAGCCCCATAATTTTCACAGTAATTGGAACCTCCTGTAATTTAAAACGGAGCCCCATCATTTGTTAGAGAGAGCCTCCCGGGGTCGGAGAGAGCGTGTCTTACTTCATACCGATCTCTGCAGGCCTAGGAAATGCAATTCCAGCTAGACCCCCCTTGACCGTGTGTTTTGTTATTTCAACAAAAAGATGATGATTCTTGGCTACAATGTTCTCCAAAACCAGCCCAGAAATTAAAGTGACTCGTCCATGTGTGCTGCTAGGGTGAATCCAACGGAATAAAGACCGTAATAAGAATAAAGTCCCAACAATTAGAATTGTCATGGCAATAACCTAAATGTCCCCCATTCAGGGAGTTCGGTTTAGAAAGCTATGTGCTCGCTTTCAACCTTGACTGGAGACACTCGTGCGGCGATCCGTTTCTCTCGCTGTCTAGAGCCCTTCAACCAGGCTGCTGCAACGTGCCTTCAGACAAAAGGATAAAACCGGAAAACGAAATGATATAATGGCAGAGAGCCTTTTCAATAAAACATGAGAGGCACAAAATCCCAAAATTCTGTGGAAAGAAATACTGAGGAGAAGGCATGCTCAAAAATAAAACATCTAACTGTGCAGTTGAAAGTGGAAATCTATTATCTGCTCTTATGAAACAAATATTGAAAGGCGACAATAGTTTACATTTATGTAACTCTTAAATATTTAGAAACCTTAAATCTATGTAAAACTGAAATGGTTTCTGGAAATGTTTAACCTTTGAGGGAAAGGTATTTCTATCTTAGAGTAAATACAAACCAAGAATGTGAAGCAAGCTCAAAAGCTAGTGCTTTGTCAAGAATTTTACATATGTGGATTTTATTCTATTGGGGATAATCTATTTGGTATTAAGAAAACATATCTACTTCACTGAAATTATTAACTGGCTTTATGTATGCTTCATTACTGTTTCTCTGTAATATACCTGCTTGCATGAGGGGTTACAGTTACACAATCTGCACTGTTTCTTGCAATCTATAGTTTAAAAATATATCACTTTTTGTAGTTTAAAAATACATTCATTGTAGTTTAAAATATATAAACATTTTGAGGATTTAAGTGATGTTTTAATGTCATGTTAATGTTTTAATTACATCAACTGTACAAGGCAAACTATATATATAATTTTATATATGTTCCACATGTATATAGTCATTTACCTGAAGGTTGTGAAGTAGAGCTCAATTTCAGACCTATGATAATCACTTCTGGCTAAGATTCTATGTCAGGAATTAAAAAGTATCTGAATTTTAACTGAAGTTGCCTCGCTACTCAACAATCTCTTCTCTGTTTTTGATGTATTTCCTGTCTTAGAATTTCCTAACATTTCTGATGTGGCTGACAGGTCTCTGATTTCCACCTCTCATTTCAGACTCAACCACCCCAGAAAAACAAACAAACAAACAAACCAAAAAAATAAAAAACTAAAAAACCTTGTAGATGTTATTCAGTAACAACACCATACAACCAGAGGTTTTCCTGGGCATTTAGAGTAAGATAAACTTGCGGATGCTCACCAGGTTTGGCAAGCATTTGGGCTACCAGGAAACTCATGCTAAACAAGATGGGTAAGGAGAGACTCAAAAAGAGAATGCTTAAGGGTTGTGACCTCAAAACTATGTGTGGTATTACAAATTATGAAATCATTTATGAGTCAAGGCATACACTTGCCATGGAAATGTAAAGACTTGACTACACAGGTCCAAGAAAGATAGGGGGTAACTTCATCAAATATTAGCATCTATGTTCAATTTTTAAAAGCTATGCATTATAGAAGGCATTAACTGATGAATTATCTTTAAAGTTACTAATGATCCTAAGTAGGAACAAAGAAAGTAAAAGTTGTTTGTTGCTACAAAATTAGATACCTGGTCAGTTTGTGATGTGCCATTGAAAAAGTTAGCAATCAGTTGTCTTCTTCCAAAGGAAAATGAAAAGAAAAGAAAAGAAAAAGTGAGCCTCTTCAGTTTTAACTTCTTGATTTAGAAGCAATTTCCAGAGTCCTAATATAATTACTTTATTATAAGCCTAAATATCACCTGACACGTTCTAAAACTAAACAATGTTGTATGGGAGATAGAATAAATAAGCATATTGAAAGATGGTAGACCACCTTCTCATCCACCCCTAACACTGATAAAGGATCCAATTAAATTATAGAAAATTTCAAAGGCAACACAGGTTTCACTTTGAATTCTGAGCAAGCTTGGTATCTGAGGGTAGAAGATATATATATTAAAGGTGGCTATGTACTTTTACTCCAAAAGAATAAATAAGACATTATTCCTGATGTCTTTATTATAATAATAGAAAATAAATGTAAAACTACAGTTATTTTGAATGATTTCACCTCATTTGTTTACATTTTTAAAAATTCATTTAAGGTTAATCAATAAGTCTTTTTGATGACTCTGTCCTTGCTTAAAATATTTTTAAAAATATGACTGTCCCTATTACCTACAGAGTTTCTGAACATGTTAAGTGAGAACTTTTTAATCCCTTAAAATCATAAATATGATTATACAAAGGTAATCTACATATAAATGAATAGAAAACTAGGCTGACTGTATCTGCTTCATAAAACTTATTTTTCATGAATTTTTGTGATACTTGCTATTTTTTTAATCTCAAGTTCAAAAGCACTCATGATACTTGAGAGTTTTCACATGTTCAAGTGTATACAAGACATACACTCTGAGAAAGACTGTAGGAACTTTGTGATATACCTCCTACATGCCATCTGCTCTGATGTCTAATCAGCTATCTAATCATCCAATTTCCAGAACAGAGAAACTAAAGGTCAAAAATTTTAACATGAAACACAAAATAAACCCCAAAGAGACTTATTTATCTGTATATCTGACCTATAAAGAGCATGCCTTTCTCGAAATTAAGACTTCAATGACTAATGATATGTGGAAATTAATACAAAGATCATTGGCTCATTACTGTAAAATTTTTAACAGTTAGCATTCCACAGGAATAATATCTCCACGCAAATACATTTAGTTGTCATATCAAAAATAACTTCTGAAGTTGTTTATATTTGCAGACATTTATAGGCAAATAATAGGGGAAGAATAAATGTAAATTCTTACAGGATAAACTGTTAAAATGCATTAACATAAAGAGGTTTCTTTACCATAGGCAAATCCTAAGAAAAGTCTATGTAAGATTCATTAATTATAGAAAATAGTATTTTTTTCTATAATCACGAAGCTAAAATACCCTGAATTTACTTCTAACCAAAATTGAAAGAAATACTATACTTCAAATCAAAGAGTAGGGGGGAAATATTTGATAACAAATGGAATGCTTTACTTGGTGGGAGGTATATTACATAAATATATTAGACCAGTTTTTCTTCCTCCCAAATATTATGAATCTTGGTCTTTTAAATCTATTGTGGCCGTATAATTTATCATCCAAAGCTGTACCTTTTGAGAGCCTCAGAGGGCACTAGTAGTAATTTCCCCTGGTCAGAGCAAGTCAGGCTGTATGGTTGCTCCAGTCATTACCAGGATAATCTGAAATAGCTCTTCTCTAAGAGAAGGTCTGGCTAACTAGACATTAGTTCTTTGCAGACTTCTCTGAAAGATAAAACCTGGAACCAATTTAATAAGCTTAAATTATAACAGATTTTGAAGGTTATATGTTGAGAATTTGAACTTTTTCAGCTCTACAGGAGCTGGTAGGCTTCATATACATCTCAACATCTTTTAAATCTGTCAGTTTCACTGTAATAAATTACTAAAAACAAATGAAAAATCAAACATTCAAGCCTAGTAGGTGACTTTATAACTTCTCACCCATAAAGAAAGGAAGCATTGCAGTGGCTTATAAAGATGTTTTTGTATGTATGTGTCAGTGTTATCAAGGAGACTATATATATGTATATATAGTCTGTCTATATATATATATGCATGCACACATCTATATAGCATATATATTTTGTAAACCAACTGATGGAATGTATTTTGTTATAAGTTACTCATGGGTTGAAATATGCTTTTTTAGCTTAACCATTTCAGAACATCTGTGAAATCTAAGTACAAAATGGGAATTGCTTAACAAACTATGCAGTAAGATAGTTACAATTTTGTTTTCCCTTTGTCAAGGGAAAATAAATTTTCCCTCAGTCACAATGAGAGCTAGAGGGAATGATTATTCAAAATACAGTAGCACCTACACTTCCCCAAATATTCCCCAAGACATAGCATTTGTGCTGAGTATTCAATAATTTCCTCAAGCTGTACACCTGAAAAATATATGTCTCAAGTCTGATGTTCATAATCTGGTAGACAACCACATGTGTTCACAGCTCATATCTTTGAAACAATTATTCTCTTGGGTATGCAAATATACTGGGCTTGCAACATGTTTATTCAAAAGAGTGGAAGAATATTTCTTATGTGAGCATCTGCAGGTTTCCACTGGAAATCTGCATACAACAATACATTTCCCCATGAATTCACTTTTTTAAAAAAAAAAATGACAGTATACATTTTTAAGGCTTTATCACCAGTTAACAAAACTCATCTTGGTAGCAAATTTTTTTATTAAAAAAAAGCATATGAAAGAAACAAAATTAAGGTATATAAGCTAGGACTACTATCTAGTTTATTGCTTGGATTTTTGCATGACCTAAAGACACAAAAAATCCAAATTTCCTGGTGTTCCTAACTACCATCGCTTTCTTTATATCCTAGCTACATGCTATGCCATTACTAATTCAAAACTATTCAGCTATTTTCTCTTTGCATAGTCAACCTGTTCACCTGTGCCTGGGCATAGATATTAAAACTGTTAAAAATACTTTTTTAAAACACACAAAAGATCAAACACCATAGTAAAATATATTGACAAACACGTGTTGGAAATGTATACTTAAAGTACACAACAAAGAAGAAATATATGTAATATTTGAGAATAATATTAAATGCTATAAACATATAAGAGCTAAAGTTTATTGATTTAGTATAAAAGATATATAAATAATTAAAATGATATACACAAAGGAAAAAAATTCAGTAAATTCCCAAGGTTGTATTGCATCAGGGCATATTTTCTTTTCCCACTACATTAAAAGCAAAATGATAGGGAACTTCTATTTCCAATGATGATGAATAATTTTATTTAGATCAAACCTTCCAATGATAAAAATTTAAATGCTGGTAAAAATATTTTAAAATCCCTTAAAGTCATTTAAGAGCTAATGAACTGAGCCAAAACTACACATGAACCAAAGGGTGAGGAAGAAGGAAACACAGAGATTAAAAACTGCACATATGAGCACCAAGCTGCCTTTACCTTGAGGGAATGTGCCAGTCCAACAGATGGTATGGGCAGAGGTGGGGAGAAAGTCAAAGCCTAGTACCTGCCCAAAGCAGGGAATCTAGAAGGAGATTCTCCCCCACATTAATTGGGAATACAAAGGGTTGGGCACTTAATGTAAAATGATCCATAACCAATGCCTCATAGGCCCTAAAAGAAAAATGTTAAGAAAGAAAAGTAAAAAATATTATCTGAATAAATGTAGCCCTGACCACCCTCCAGAAGATTTGCTCTCTAGAGGTTTCTAAGACTGTCAATTTTTATGTTGGGCTAAGAGTGCCTTTCACTGGTCACATTCACATTGACTCATTAGAAGCAAATATAAATATTCTTGAGTGGAATGTGTTTTAATCCCGGTCTCAAAAATGTACTTTTTCAAGGACAAATACAATATACAGCCAAACTAATTATCAAGGCACACTTAGAAATGGGGTACTATGAACCAGAACCAACAGAAAGAGAAGACAATAGAAAGAGATGTATAGCAGAAACTAAAAGTATCATACACAGTTTATGAAGCAACTGTACTTACTAAGTTTAAAGACTAAAAGACAGACTTGAAAATAACTGTAAGGAACAGAAAACTAAAATATGCAAAGCACAAGTTAGAGTTCATCCACTAATAGCACATGACATTGTTTCAGACCTATCCTCTCACTGAAAACAACTACACAATATTGGTATAGTCATTGGAGAGATACCAAGGTTCTAAGGAAACAAGTAAAGACTATCAATCTGAGTCCTGTACCCGAGACTGTTTCCATCAAGGTAATGTCAAATTTCATGCAGTGTGAGAGATATATTAACAGATGCATAAGTCTGAAAAGACAAAATTTAGAATTCAAGAGAAGCTGCCCTGGCATGAACCCAGGCTTTTAGTATGGATTTCAAATGTTACATCCTAAAAGTAAGTAAAAACAAGAAAGAAACCAGTCCACACAGATGCAGAAGTCCAGATTCAAGTCACTTCAATTTATGTTTGGATTAAAGTTCAGATTATATATTGCTAATGTCTCTTCCTAACTGCCTGTTAGAAGCAAAGGAAAATGAATCTTAAGGATGACAATGTCACCTAGACAATATATATGTTAATAGAGTCATATGCAATCTTCAATACTTAATTAAATAGACACAAAGAAAAATAAGATGTAACTCAAAATTTAGTAGGGCAAAAAAGACTACAAAGGATCTGTAGAAAATCTAGGTAGTGGACCTCAAAGACACAGAATTTAAAATAACTGTAATTAATATGCCCTTTGATTTAAACAATAAAATATTGAGAATGTAGGCAGAAAACTGGTAACATATTTATAAAAAAGAACTAGAAATTTTAGAATGAAAAAATACAATAAATTGAAAATAAGAACCCAATAAATAAGCTTAATGAAAGTTTACATAAAACAGAAAGTGATGATGGTAAACTGGAAAATAATATGAGAAGAAAATATTAAGATTAAATTCTGAAAACAGAACGATAGAAAATTCAAAAGGAGCACAAAGCATAAGTGGGACATGCTGAAAATATCAGAGTTTCAGAAGGCAAAGAAGCTAGGTCAGGAAACATTTGGAGAGATAAATAATGGCTCAAAAATTTTAAGAATTGTAACAAAGAACAGATACAAGTCTAACTATAAATTTTAATAAGGATAAATATGTATAAAATGATATCATAGCACATTAATATAATGCTATTTGGTATATAATGTGAAAGTCAAAACAAACAGTAAGTCTAAAAGCAGCTGGGGACAAAAAAGCATGTCATGTTCAAGAGAGAAAGACTGACAGTTATTTTCAATAGAAGTAATGTAACTCAGAGATAATTAAAGTAAAATTGAATGATGAAAATGCTGACAGGAAAAAAAAATCACCAACCAAGAATTCTATATCCAGTGAAAATATAAGCAAAATGATGGTATTTTCAGAAAAACAAAAACAGAATTTATTAACAGTAAATTCATACTAAAATTTTAAAGAGAGTTCAATGATCAGAAAAAAATAAAAGATGCTAGATGGGACTCAGAGACCCAAGAAGGCATTTAGAACAATCAGTAGGGCAAATGCTTGCATAAATCTAAGTGAGCATTGTCTGGATGAACAATGATAACACTATTTGGGAAGGTTAAAACTATTTGTAGAATCAAGTACATTACAATAGTAGATATCAGAAAAAATATATGTAGTACATTTGTGCAATCAAAAGACAAAGCTAATAAGTTAATGTGGGGAAAATTCCTTTAAATAATAATAAAGCCTTAAATCACAAAGAAGTATATAATCAAAAAAGAAGGCAAAGAGATGGTAAAGAAATATAGGAAGCAGAAAAATTAAAAAGAAACCAGAAAACTGGTAAATTGAAACTTATACACAGCCAACATTACAGTAAATAAAACCTGATACACTGTCACATTAAAATAAAAAGTAAAATCCAAAATATTTTTCTATTGAGAGCAATACTATAAATATAAGTATACAAAATTTGAAAGTAAAAGAATAGGAAAGATACCTGAATTAAACAAACACTAAAAAAATCTAGTGTAGCTATATTAATAACAGCCAAAGCACGGTGTGTTAGCTAACACTTCCATTGCATCATGTAATTATCATTTCTTTTTTGGGGTGAGAGCATTTAAAAGATCAAATCTCTTAGCAACTTTTAAGTATATCATACAGTGTTGTCATACAGTGTTGTTGATTCAATGTAATCCCTCTCAAAATTACAATAGCATTTTTCACAGAAATAGAGAAAAGTATCCTAAAATGTGTATGGAACCATGAAACACCCCACACAGCCAAAGCAATCCTGAGAAAGAAGAACCCAACTGGACTCATTACATCTCTTTATTTCAAACTACACTACAAAGTCACAGTAATCAAAACAGTGTGGTGCTGGCATAAAAACAGACATATAGGCCAATGAAAAAGAACAGATAGCCTTTGTCAAATATCAGTTGACTACATGCTGGTGTATTTCAGTAAACAACAGTAAACAACAGCAACAAAAATCCAATTTAAAAAATAAGCAGAGAAACTGAGTAGCTATTTTTCCAAAGAAGACATGCAAACAGCTGACAGGAATATGAAAAGGTGCTCAACATCACTAATCATCAGGGAAGAACAAATCAAAGCCACCAGAAAGAGACATCATTTTATTCCTATTAGGATGGCTATTATCAAAATGATAAGAGGGAAGGATGCAAGAAAAGAATGCCAAGGGTGTAAAGAAAGGGGAACCCTTGTGCACTGCTGGTGGGAATGTACACTGGTAGGGACACTATGAAAGCATTATGAAGGTTCCTCAAAAAATTAAAAAGAGAACTACTGCATGGTTTAGCAATCTCTCTTCTGCATATATAGCCAACGAAAATGAAGACAGGACACCAAAAAGATAACTGCATGCTCATGTTTACTGCAGCATTATTCACAATAGCTGAGAGGGAAACAACCTAATTGTCTGTCAATGGAGGGATGGGTAAATAACTTTTTTTTTAATTCCAAAAATTGTTTTTCAGTCATTAGAAAGATAATCCCAGTTAGAGTGTCAAAGATGCAAGTAGGAAAAAAAAAGAAAGTGGTAAAAATAAGAATAAACCTAAATAAACATTACGGACATTGAGTTTATTTCTTAAAAGATAATAATGATTTTGTGTGTGTGTGTGTGTGTGTATTTTTTAAGTTACAAGACAACAATAATAAATCATTTGGGAAGCAGGAAAAGGAAACTGAAGTATTCTAGAAGCCAGGCATTTGGGGGTAGAAAGGTAAAGTTTATATTAGAGACTTTGATAAATAAGGAGTATATGCTATAATGACAGGATAATTACAAAAATAACTATTAGGTTTCATATCTTCTAAACCAATAGGGGGAAAAATAGAATGGTAAGAAACTGTCAGTTCAATAAAAGACTAAAGAAAGAAAACAAAACATAATAAATCCATAGGGACAAATCAAGATCAAATAATTTTAAACAAAAACAGTTATTTCAATAAGCATAAATAACTGCATAAGTCAATTAAAATATAAAAATCAAAATAGGTTTACAATTAAATACATAGACTAGTATTAATTTTTTACATTAAATACATATAAAAATACAGAAAAACTGTAAAAATGTATGAAAAATGCAGCAAAGTTCAAAGCTTATGTAGTTATATTAATATAAAAACATAAGCTTTAAGACAAAACTATTTCTATACATGAAGAATAGATCATAAATAAAAGGCAAAATTCAATAAAAAATGAAAAAAATTAAATTACTATGCACTTAACATTGCTTCAAAATATATAAAGAAAAAATTGATAGAAGAAAAAAGCAAACAACCATCATATTAGGGGATTTTAAAAACACTTCTCTCACTATACAGTAGAACTAGCAGGCAAAAACCACTTAGGATATAAGAAGATTTAAAGAGGAGTTCCTATCATGGCGCAGAGGAAATGAATCTGACTAGGAAACATGAAGTTGCGGGTTTGATCCCTGGCCTCACTCAGTGGGTTAAGGATCCAGCATTGTCATGAGCTGTGGAGCTCGGTGTAGGTCGCAGACACGGCTGGGATCCTGCGTTCTTGTGGCTGTGGTGAAGGCTGGCAGTTGTAGCTCCAATTGGACCCCAGCCTGGGAACCTCCATATGCAGTGAGTGTGGCCCTAAAAAGGCCAAAAAAAAAAAAAAAGATTTAAAGAAACAAAATTAGCAAATTTAACCCTTTGGACATCTAGAGGAACTAGAGAATACATCTTCTTTCTGAAGACAGAGACTTATAAAAATTGATTAGGTAGTAATATATACTAGCAACTCACACAAAGCTTCAAATATTTAAAACCATAGAGTATATTTTTCCTAATAAAATGTAATTTTGCTGGAAATCAACGATGAAATAACCAGAACATCACAAGTATTTGTAAATTAAGACATATAATTCTAAATACCTCATGGATCAAATAATTACATACAAAGAAGACTATAAAATATTTTAAACTGAATAAAATATTACATAGAAAAATCTGAAGGATGTAGGCAAAGCAATATCTAGAGGAATATTTATATTCTTGAATATGTCCATTATAAAATAAAAATACTGAAAATTATTAAGATTATATACATCCCAGGAAGATAAGGAGAAACAACAAATTCAAAGAAAGTTGAAGGAAGAAAATAGCAAAGATTAAAGTAAATATTGAGAAGATCAACAAAAGCAGATGTGTTTCTTTAAAATGAATAAGGATTATATAATCCTCTGATGTAAATGATCAAGGAAAAAGAGATAAAGTATAGTAAAATGGTATGAGGCACAAAAAGAAGAATTTAACAAAAGATCCAGAAGCCATTAAGAGGATAACAAGCTTGCCATAGGCAACTGTGAGTTAATTAAAAATGAAAATAATTTTCAGGCACTGGCAGCAAGGAACACATGACTTCAATTCTTGAGAGAAGAGATAGACCCAATTAAGATCCATACTTATCCTGGTTTTCTCCCAGGCATAATTTCTAATCTGCTGTTCATGAAAGTGGATAGCAATCAGTCTCACAGAGCAGAGAGCTGCTAAAATTTCTGAAATTTGGGAACAGGGAACTAGAAAGGAGAATACAATAGACCAGGAGTTTAAAAAATATTTGGGACCTTGGCAGATCTGGAGCTTCACATGCATTCTAAGAATTCTAGCAGAGAACAGGTATGGAAGGGCTAAGATCTGAACAGAGAATTTAGATGTTGCACAAAATGGGGGACATGCTGGCACTGCACTTCAGCAAAAGGGAAAAATATTTGTGAATATCCAGAGGACTCTTTTGTGATCCCCAAAACACCATACTCAAGAAGTAAGGTCTACACTGTAGAATTAAGGGCAACACCAAATAGACACACCCTAATAAAACCTAAAATCAAACCTCCACTCATCAAGATTATCAGCCAGAAATATAATTACTTCTCAGAACAAGACTCAGTCCCCATCAGTGGAAGATAAAATTATTAAGATTCTACAATATCATTCGTGATGTTAAAAACACAATTAAAAAATTGTTAAATGAACAAGGAAGCATGAGAAAGTGGCTGATAATCCAAAAATAACAATTATTTGAAACTTATGCAGAGATAATCACATAGTGAAGTTAGTAACTTTAAAATGATTGTGACAAATGATAGAGGGAAATATATTTAAAAAGATGAAAATATGTATTTTAGCAGATAATTACAATATATTAAAAAAAACTGAATGTGCACCCTAGAACAAAAAAAAAAAATACAATATGAGAGATTAAGAACCCACTGAATGAGTTTAATAGTACATAAGACAATGTAAGTGAGCTGAAAGACTAGCTTCTAAACCTCTAAATTCAATACATATAGAAAAAAAGAAATCAGAAGAGGACTGTAAAAAGAATTTGGGGAACAATAAAAATATACATGCTTTGTCTACTCCAGATGCACAGGAAAGAGCAAGAGGGGAACTATTTGAAGAAATAATGGTTAAAAATTAGAATTTCTTGATATGATGAAAGATATCAACCCACATATTCAAGGAGCTCAATGAACTACAGTACGATAAGTAAAAGGAAAAATATACTTGGGTATATTACAGCCAAGCTGCTGCAAGCCAAAAACAAAGAGAACCTCAAAAGTAGTTAGAGTGTGAGGTAGGGGCAGGAGGTGGGTCAACACTGTTGTTCAGAAAGTGACAATAAATATAAGAGCCTACTTCTCAATGTTGGCCATAAAAAAACAGAAGACAATGAATTGATATCATTATAGTTTCCAGAAATAAAATGTCAACTTAAAATTCTATACTCAGCAAAAATTTCCTCCAAAAACAAAAGGAAAATGAGGACATTCTCAGAGAAATGTATTTTGTCCATGAACCCACACCACAAGAAAAACAAAAGGCATTTCTTCACTGAAGGAAAATGATCCCAGATGGAAAAACAGATGGAGATTTGAAAAACATGATTAACAAAATTGCTTTAATGTATATATGTAGAAAATTATATCTATCTCAGTAGAATATGCATTTTTTCAAGTGAATAGAGAATTTTCAACATATAAAACATATTCTGGAACTTAAAGGAAGTCTCAATACACTTCAAAGATTGAAGTTATAAATTGCATAATCGCTTATATATGACCTTAGAATTAACTTGGAATAAAATATCTAAATGTTTGGAAATTAAGCAATATAATTCTATGCAACCATAGTCCCTACAGACCCACATCCTATAGACATATGTCTATAATATCTATAAGCCATGTTTACTAAAACTTTACTAAAGATGAAAGAGTACATTTTAGAAGTCATGTGACTCTAGAGAAATTAAATCCATAATTACATACCTATTCACGAAAAAAAAAAATCGAAGTCTAGATGTTTTTACCTCAGAGTTTAGTTAACCATTGAGAAAGAATAACACTAAGGCAACACAAATTATTTCAAGGAAAGGGGAAAAAGGTGAAGATTTTCACACTGGATTTTTACAAAAAACTATATAACATTTATGAGACAAACCACAGATTTTTAAAAAATGAAAAATTGAAGGTAATAATATAGCTTCAATATAAGAAGAAATAAAAAGAGATTCCTATGAATACTAATGAAAATAAATCTGGTATATCTGTAATAATGCCAGACAAAGTCGATTTTAAGATATAAAGTATTTGTAGAAATAAAGAACATTTTACAATAAACGAGTCATTTCACAAGGAAATTTTTAATAATTCTAAATATATATCCAGAAAAATAACATAGCTTCCAAATACAGTACACAAACCAAAAACTGACAACACTCAAGAAATAGAAAAATCCATCGTCATGGTAGGAGAGACAATCACACTTACACAGTAACAGACAGAACTATCAAGAAAAGAATCAGTAGGACTATGGAATATTTTAACATGATGATTATCCTAGCCAAATGGACACGTATAGAAAAATAAAAATTAAAAGTACTATCAAAATTGATGATATGATGACCTCATCCAGCTGATTTTTAAAAGCTGGTTTATGAAGGATTAAAATTACACTTTGACTTCAGGAGATTTTAGCTAAGCTAAAATCAATAACAAAAAGATAACTTGAAATATTCTAAAATGTTTGGAAACTAAGAAAACTCTTCTAAATAATGACTAAAACCAATTGAAATTTAAATATATTTTACTGTGCCATAATAAATATTCCATATATTGAATTTTGTGAGGTGAAGCTTAAGCTATACTAGATGGACGTTAAGACCTTATATGTATGCACATACTAGAAAATTTTTAAAACTTCAAAATCAATTATCTAATTTTCTACCAAAGGTGGTTAGTAGGAAAAAAAAAAAGCACGTAAAACTAGAAGAATATAAAAATAACAAAACAATACAAATAAAGGCAGAAATTAATAACATACACAATTTGTTGATTTTTTTTTTTTTGTAGTGGACAAAAAAACCAACAAATCTGTGGTGGGCTGAATAATGGCCTCTAAAGATAAAAATATCTGTCTTAACCCCTGCAAACTTTGGATGTTATCTCTTGTGGCAGAGACTCTGTGGATGTTACTTAATTAAGGATCTTGAGAATGGCAGTTTATTTTGGATTATCTGAGTAAATCATATATTTAATCACAAATGCTTTATAAGAGGAAGCAGAGAAGTATTTGAGTACAGAGATAGAAGGTAATGTGACAGCTGAAGTAAGATGCTATGCTTTGGGCTATGTAGATGGAGAAAAAGCTACAAACCAAAAAAACAAGCACAACTCTAGAAGCTTGAAAATACAGCATAAGGGGTTAACCCCTACCACCTCCCGAGGGAGTGTATCCCGCTGACATCATGACTTTGGCACCATGAAACTGATTTTGGATCTTTGACCTCCAAAACTGTTAAGAGAAATGTGGTTATGTTGTTTAAGCTATCAAGTTTGTGGTAATTTGTTACACAGCAATAGGAAACCAATACAAAAGCTGATGTCTGTCTCTGGAGAGAAAATAATATAATCGGTAAATCATGGATAAGACATTCAAAAAAAACATTGAGAGGAAAAAGAACATTACTATAGACTGTATAAATACTAAAAATATAATAAGAGCTTATGGCCAAAACTGGCCAACAAATTTGAAATTTTAGGTGAAATAGAAAATCACACGAAAAGCACAACTTTATGAGCTCCTGCTGTGCCTCAGCGGAAATAAATCAGTCTAGTGTCCATGAGGAAGTGGGTTCAGTCCCTTGCCTAGCTCAGTGGGTGGGGGATCCGGCATTGTGGTGAGTTGTGGTGCAGGTTGCAGATGCAGCTCAGATCCCACCTTCCTACTTTACTGTGGTGCTGACATAGGCTGGCATCTGTAGCTCCTATTCTACTCCCCCCCCCCAAAAAAAAGCACAACTTAAAAATGAACACAAGAAGAAATAACATGTTTCTGTATTACTAAATCTATCAAAGAAATTAGATGTTTTTAAAACCCTGTCTACAGATCAATCTCCAGCTCAGTTTCACTGCTAAAGTCTTTTAAACTTAAGAAATAGCACCAATCTTATACCAAATCTTCCACAAAAAAAGAAAATAGTTTTTGAAACCAGCTTAATCTTGATGATGAGGCTTTTTAAAGAAAGGGAAAATAAAGCCTAACCATAAAAATACTAATATAATAAATCTAAAAAATATATTAGCAGATAAAATCTAGCAATATATTAAAAAGAATAATACATCATGAATAGGTTGTTAAATAGGTTGTTTTGAGCTAAACTCAAAAATAAATACCATTAAAACTAATAAGTAATCTCTGTAAGGTCCTAGTCAGGGTTATAAGGTAAATATGAAAATGAAATACATATGTGTTGGGGAAAAATCATAAAACTACTGTTATGCATTAACAACATGATTACATTCATTAAAAATCAAAACTAGTCAACTATTCAATTATAATAACTTATTAAATGTTTACAAATTTTAATAATGGTTTATAATGATAATATCAAATTTTATCAACATTAAACATTATTAATATAGGCTATCATTCATTATTTATGAATTTATGTGTGCTTAATATAGAATCAATACACAGAATTCACTCTTTTCCGTGTTTCAGTAAAACACAGAGAATGAATATTTTTAAATGATATATTCTAAAATAGCACAAAAACCCATCTAAGACACAGAAATCATCCTACAAAACACTGATGAGAAAAATTTTTAGAAGTCCTAAAAAATGTTTGCAATATAACACTTTAGTAGAAATATAAAGGGCCAGAAGTGATAAGACAATCTAGGAGAATAATTATAAAAGTCTCATACTTCATATGAGCAATACAGACTATAAACCTTGAGTAACAGTGGTATTACTCCAAAGACAGACACACAGGCTATGGGACAAAATACAGAGACAAGAAAAAGTCCATAAGTACATATTCCATATATAAGCCCATATAAACACAGTGATTTGATTTACAAAAAAGGTAATACATCCGCATATAACTGTGCATTTGAAAAGAATGACCTTTCCAGTTACTGGAGCTAATTCAAAGTGAAAATATTAAAAACAGGAAGCTTGATCCACATACCTTTTTTGAAGGATAAAATAATAATGCCACTATAACAATGCAGGATACTGTGTTGCTGATCTTTTCTACATAGGACACAAAAAGTCCAACTATAAAAGCAAAGATAAACTGGACTGTGCTAAAAGTAGCACATTCATTACATATAAAGACACCATTAAGAGAGTAAAAACAAGCGACATGATAGAAGGGTATATCTGAAATACCCATAGCTAACATATACCCTGAATTGAGTTCATTTAAATAGGTCCTGTGCTCACTAAGAACAGGAAAAGGGGCAAGTAGCTTCGATGGACACCCCACAAGTGAAAATATCAATATGACCAAAAATAATTTGAAAATAACTTCATTATTCATCTAAGAAATATAAACGAATGCCATGATGAGATACCACTGCTACAATGAGAAATGGCTACAACTAGAAAACATTGCTTATTCAAAGTGATGGTGAGTTGTAAAATAATGAGTTCTCATACACTGCTGATGGTACCTGCTCATTGGTATAACTGCTTTGGAAAATTGACTGGTAGTATATAGCTGGATACATACACCACGTGGCTCAACAGGCTCACTTTCAGGTATATCAGAAATGCACGTGTACATACACCAAAAGGCATGTACTAGAGTGTTCATGGCCTCACTCTTTGTTACAAACTGGAAACAGTCAAATATCCATCGAGACTATATGTAAATATACAAGAGAATAATAAACAGCTTTGATAATGAATAAAATATTGCTATATACATCTATATCTGTAAATTTCATAAACATCATGTTGAACAAAATTAGCTAGATAAAATAATAACTAAAAGAAGAATCATTTATAGAAAATTCAAATACAGGCATAATCTAGAGGTTTAGAGTAATACAATGATAATCTAGAGTGTTAGAGTAAAAATCTATAGGATTAGAAGTCAGACAATAGTTACATTTGGGGGTGGGGTGCAATCACACGATGAGGTATGAGGAGGCTTCTGGGGCCACTTATCTTACTTTTTATTTCTTGACTGTGTTATGGTCACGTGGATACTTCCTTTTGTAAGAATTCATTGAACCATTAATGATTTGTACACTGTATATGCTCTACTTCAAAAAACATTTACCTTAAGCAAAAAAAAATTATACTTCTTTATGATCTCTGCTTTGAAAAATGTTAATTCTCATGATGTGTATTATTTTCTACTTACTATTCCATTCATTCATTCAATACATATTTAAGCAGCATCTGAAAATCATATTGTTAGAATTTTCCCCTTGTTACTAGATATTCTTTGGAATTTATTTTTAATGACTGCATAATATATCAAAATATGTATGATTTTATAGTATATTTACTTTTTTTGAACTACTGATCATTTGCATGGTTTACAATTTCACACTATTATAAATAGCACCACAATGAGTATCTCTGTAAGTTAATTTTTGACAATCCATAAAAATATTCATTTGCTGGGCCTAAGGGATATGAGCATTTGTTCCCATGTTATTGTAGGGATCCTAGAAAAGGATAGTCATTGTTCTTCACTGTGTGAAATTAAAATCAGCCCAGATTCCCAACTCTCATCCTTGGGCTTCAAAGATATTTTAATTTATATGGTTTGCATCAGGGACAGTCATGGTACAAGTGACACAATCTGTAGAAAGCACATGGATTGTAAGGAAAGCCAGACCCATTTTAATCTCATCCTTGCCACTCACTACCCATTTGAGTTTATAAGTGATTTCAGCTATCTAAGCCTCAATTTCCACCTCTGTAAAAGAAGATAATCATAAATATTACATAGGATTGCTGTGAATACTAGGTGATATATACAAAGAGCATAGCATTGTGTCTGGAACAGCTGTTATTCAATAAGTGTTTTTTTTTCTCTTCTCAATTATGATATGCTTTCAATTATCCATAGTTACAGATCAAAAGGCATAGATAATTCTAAAAGTATATGACATCAGTCTTTTTACTGCTCATGATAAAATACAAAGGAGCTGATGTATTTCAGTTTCTCCACTTATTCCTGCCCTCCTAGCCAAAATAAGGAAAATAACACAAATGGCAGAATCAATCTATAAATAATTAATTAAGAACTGGTCTTGGGTCTTATTTTATGATCAAAAATCCAAATCATAATGAAATTAAAAGCCCTTTTGCAAGTTGTGTTTTCGTTTGGCCTTGAATAAGTAACTTTCAAATGTCTTGCTTTTTTTTAAAAGGGCTTTTACAAATCATATCAAAGGTTAAGAAAATGTTTCACTGAGCAATATTTTTTTTCCACATGAGCACTTCGTTAAGACAGTAACCACTGATCAGCTTTTAATGATATTTCAAAACCGCTTGAATATTTTTAAGGGTCACACAAAGCTACATAACTTATAAAACTGAACAGCACAAATGGGACTTCTGCATTTGTTCAGACATGTACCAGGTTTTAGTTCCTACAGGCTCACAGACGGTTTTCTCCTTAGCAGTTTGCCAAATGTATTTTAGAATGTCCAAAATTTAAAATGTTGATGTATGTGAACCAGCTACATAATGAAAGAATCCATGTACCATTAAAATGATAATGTGAATCAATCTTTAGTTCCCTCAAATATGCTAAGTACAAATAACTGGATCACATGGAAGGGATCAGAAAGGTAAATAGGTAATATTTTGAGTAAAAAAGATAGACTTTCCCAGCTAACCCTGATTTTTTTTTTTTGGTCTTTTTTTTTTTTTTAAGAGGACTCTTTTCCTTTCTGTTGCAAATATCAAATTATGACCATGGAATATGTATAACACGCTACAATGCAATTCCTGATTATTCAGAGCCTAATCACAGTTTGTGTTTTACCCCAGCCATTTGCTTCTACTCTTCCTGCCTGCTGCCTGCCTTTTGCCATTTCACTGCTTGTTAGTCTTTGGCCAGAGTATCCCAGAAAAAAAAAAAAGGCATAAAAAAAAATAAAGAGGTAAGAGGAGGCAGTCCAAACCACTTGAACTTCTTCCAGTTTTGTCTAAAATTCCTGGAGGAAGAGGGAGGGCTCAGGTTGATAAAAGATTCTTAGATGATCTTCCACTCTCCTTATATTTTCCCAGCCCTGTATACCCTCCCCCTCTACTTCTATTAATACTATAGAGATCTTCCATGAGTTCCCATGAACTCTCCAGGCCTGCCATTTTCACCAAATCTCCAAGGTTTCACCAAACCAGAGGTGCTTCAAACCCTGTCCTTTGGGTTTTTATGGAGGCTTCATTACATTGGTATGATTGATTAAATCCTGCCACTGACAACTGATTCAGCCCCTCTCCTCTTCCCAAAGTTCAGGTGTGGAACTAAAATTAGAGTTGGTTCCTCTGGTGAGGAATACTCCTCCTTAGGTGATCCAGGGGCAAGCCAAAAGCCGCCTCATTAACATAACAAAATGTGCATGTATCACTCTCATGACTTAAGAAATTCCAACGGTTTTGGAACTTGTGTACCAGAAACTGGATGCAGACCAAATACATGTTTCATATTATAAATCATAATATCACAGTGGCCTTGAAAGCAAATGGCCACTATTAGTTATGGAAAGCCATTGACACACACTGCTTATCTCTTGACTTCTTTAGGATTCATCTTCTTCATACAGAAGAACAGTTATTATTAAACATCCTATCTACGTCTCAAGAGTCATTCACAATGATTAGCCAAGTAGATGGAAGTAAATGTTCTTTGAAAAAGTAACTTAAAGACCCTGTATGTAAGAGTACATGTGAACAAACAAGAATTGTGATGAAAAAGGGGCAGTGAAAAAATAACCAAATTTGGAATTCATTGGGCTTGGGTTAAAATTTCAGTCCTGGCACTATGTTTGTGACCTTGGACAAGTTTTTAAAATATCAGTTAATTATCAATTCCTTGTCTGTAATAAGGATAATGACAATATTGAATGCTAGTGAGCATTTGGCACAGATGGAATTCTCATTCCTTACTCGTAGGAATGCAAAATGATTCAGCCCTTCAGGAAAACAGTTTGGCAGTTTCTTATAAAGTAAACCTACACTTACCATATAATGCAGTAATGTCACTACTAGGTATTTATCCCCCAAAATGAAAACTTATATTTATCAAAACCTGTATGTAAATGTTTATAGCAACTTTATTCATAACTGCCAAATGCTAGACGTAACCCAGATGTTCCTCAACCAGTGACTAGATAATCAAACCATAGAGCACTGCTCAGCAATAAAGAGGAACAAACTATTGACTCCCACAATGTGGTTGAATCTTAAATACATTTTGTTAACTGAAAGTTACAATTGTACATATTCATTTGTGAGATGCTGAAGGATGAAGTTACAAAGATGGATCTGATCCCTGGCCTAGGAACGCCACATGCCACAAGGCAGTCAACAAAGAAAAAAGAGGAGAGGAGAGGAGAGGAGAGGAAAGATGTATCTCATTGGGGAATAGATCAGCCAATCTGCAACTACCTTATATGTAAACTAAGGTTGATCAAATAGGTAAATGTAATATAGTTAATGAGAGCCAGAGTTGTCATTACCAGAGAAAAAAGTTACAAATATGGAAGAGAGAAGGCTGGCCTGAACCTTATGGTATTCAACTGGAATTGGAAGTCTCAGTATAATGTCATTTTAAAAAATACACATGCAGATAAATCAGAAATAAAAATATATGTATGTATATGTCTGTGTTATAATGTATACATCTAATTTCTAGCTCTGCCAAAAAGCACTAAAAGTGATGCTCAGTAGCCGTGAGCATATCTTGTATCCAGATCTTGGTTTCTAGACAAGCAAAAGAAACCATGACTTCTTGATGAAGTGGTTAATTCTTGGTCTGGGAGGAAGAAAATTAAAGGTACATCTAGAGCACCTTGTGGTATCAACAAAATAAGGAAGTACTCAAAAAAGATGTAAACATGATGAAAGTGTCCTAGCATCAGCATGAAACTGGGACAAAATGGACAGCAAAATAAAAATGATAGTATTGGATTAATATTCATGTATTGGATTAGTATTCATAGAATGATTATCCATGAGTACATACTAATATAAATAAATAGGTGGAAATGTAAATAAGAAATAACAGACAGCTCTTCTTAACAAAGTAATTGCAATTTATAAACATAGAAGGAATGTAGGAAATAGAAAACCACCATTAGGAAATCACAATAATAACTGTTGAAAGCAAGATCTACCAAGAGATAATAAGATTAGTGGATAAAATCTTGAGAAAAAACAGGGCATTTGCAGAGCCTCAAAGAATATCCCCCAAGGTATTTTTAATTACAAAGAGGGAAAACCCAGAAGGCATCACCTTTAAGGCCACTCTAAGAAGAAAAATAACATCTTATATCTCCTGATAGGGTACAATAAGAAGGGCACATGACTTCTGCAGTATCCTTGCCAAAAATGAATAACATTAATATCATCATTATAAAATATCAATAGCAAATTGATATATATTCTACAAAATAACTGACCAGTACTCTTCAAAAGTTACAAGGTCACAAAGACAAGGAAAGGCTGAGGAAGTGAGCCTTATTTGAGGAAACTAAGACATTTCCTGTGTGGGATCCAGAATTGGATCCAGGAGAAAACAAAAGGAATTTTAATTTAAAAAAACTAATGAAATATGGATAGTCTGTAGTTTAGTCAGTAGTGCTATAACAATGTTAATTTCTTTTTTAATCATTTTAATATATTTATGTGAGCCATTAACATTTGGGAACTTGAGTGAAGGGTATACAGGAATTCTACACTAATTTTGCAGCTGTAGGTCTAAAATTATTTCAGACTAAAATCTTCTAAAAATTATTTGGAGTAATCAGGAAGTGCGTCACCCCATCAAGCAAGAATGGCTGAACATCATTTCCAGCTACTGAAGAATTATTTTTGTATATGACATACACTAGGTAGAAATGAATTTTATTACTTTTTTTTTTGGCTTTTTTGGGGGAGTGAGATTGCCTGCACCCATGCATGGCACATGGAAGTTCCCAGACTAGGGGTCAAATCGGAGCTACAGCTGTCAGCCTACAGCACAGCCATAGCAACACAGGATCCAAGTCTCATTTGCTACCTACACCACAGCTTATGGCAATGCCAGAACCTTAATCCACTGAGCTAGAACAGGGATTGAACCCATATCCTCATGGATACTAGCTGGTTTCCTTACCACTGAGCCACAACAGGAACTCCCTATAAATTAATTTTAAAAGATAATGTTGTCTTGTTCTTGTATTACCTTACACTAAAGCTCTTTGGCAATCTTATTTGGGTATTTCTAGCAAGTGCTAAGATCTCACTCTGACATTTACACATCAGTGTCCTACTACTGCTTGGTAATTAAATCAGTATTAACTTACTCTAGTTGCTCTTTTGGATAGGAAGGACAGGAATGAGTTATAGATCTGAAATCAAATCCAATAATATGTTCATTCACTTCAATTTAAAATGAAGAAAATAGCAAACCTTCAAGGATTAAAAAAGTATTCATACAAATGGATGGATATTCTCAGCAATAAATTTTTAAAAATAAAAGTTAATGCTATCAACATTCTTGATTATGTTAAGATCAGCTGCATGGCTACATGATTTTTTTAATCAATACATTCACACACATAGTCATTTCAGAGCTTATCTCATTGCCAAGCTATGGAGAACTATACAGTTGCTATATTTTGTCAACTAAGTTCTCTCCCATAGACTTGATTTTTTAAGTATGTAATTTTTCAGGTTCAGTAAAGATAACAGTTGTGGGCTCTGTAAGACTGAACGCTGGATAAAACATACAAAAGACATGTGATCTCAGCAACTCCATCTATTATTTGGAAGTGTGTACTTTTCACAAAAGCTTTAAGAGCAAGATATTTTTTCCTTATTTTTTAACTGAGTTTTATACTTGTAAGTGCATTTTACCCCCTTGACTCAAACTCCACATGAAATTTAATTACCTGTAAAATATACAGCTTTACAACAATTTCTCTACCGTTACCGACTAGGTGGATTTTTGGACGGTCATAATTAAGAGTTTAAGATCTCTATCATCTATTTACATACAGATTGGTTTTTAAGAAAAATTTGTGATTTGTTGACTTTTTCAGGTTATCCAAAACAAGTTATGTCTTCCGAATTTTTTAAGCATTTCACAAATTTTTCCGTTTTGATTCAATGATTGTGCACAAAGACATAAGTAGACAACCTCACTTGCCTTCTTTCATTATGTAAATAAATGGAGACATTATTCTTTTGCTGGCACACTCTGACTTAGACATAAATCAGAATTTGTTAGTAGCAATGAATCTGAGATATTCTAATAACCAATACTGCAGCAATGATCAAATTGCATTCAAACACCTTATATTTTTCTTTTACATAACAGTATAGGCCTAAGGTAGTGGCATATTAAAAGTAATAACTTTCTAACTTGTAGCTCAAGATGACAGCCCCATTTTTACCTGAGTATATTACAGCAAAGAATTCCTCACTCAGTTCGCCCTTGCCCTCCCTCCATCCCTCCATTCCACTAGAACTCTGCTCTTGCAAGGTCAAAGGCTTCATTCTGCCTTGCTTCCCTCCCACTTTGCATACCACTCCATGTCCCCTTCACCTCCAGTTATCTCCCTCTTTTAGGCTGATAAGCCCACAGAGAACATTCTGTCTATTGAATATACATGTCTTGCTTGTCCCTCTTTATGATGATATTTCCCCCTTTGCATAAAGAAATGGTAGCCCACTGAGCTCTGGAGAAGCAAAACACAAGTTTCTTCATACGGTGGTCCCTTATATGAAGAAGTTCATATAAGTCAGCAAGAGTACAGAGAATAGGAGTTAACAATTAATGCCTAGAACTTCTCAGCAAGGTATATTTCGCAGTCAGCACACCAAATGAAACACCCTCTATCAAATATTTATCATGCCATATTAAGCTAAAAGTGCTACATGTAAAGCACAAAGATATTAAATGTCATGAACTATATAACATTAGCAAAAAACTTATTTAAACCTGCATTTATTAAAGAGATAAACTTTTCTATAGCTTAAATCTGTCCTATGGAATATAACTGTAGCATTCACTGAGTTGAATGACAAAGGTGATCATGAAAATGTAAGATTAAAAAGTAATAAATTAATGGTAAGAACACAATTATCTATTAAGTGACCACTACATATCAGTAGTATAGACGGCGGTTACTCTCACAGGTTCTTTAGATTCCCAAATCTTCATAATAACATAGGCAAGTTACCTTTATTTTACAAATGAAGAAAATGAGACCCAATTTAAGTGATATACCACAAAAACAGTGATTATCTGTCTTCACAAACATTATGCTTGTATTTTCACAAGATCATTCTCCCAAAAGCTTCTGCTGTTCTTGGGAACTCAGAAAAAACATACTATGTTTCTACCAAGGAATTTCCAAACTGACGGCCTGCAATATTTCTAGTTGCAAAGCTTGAGTTCAACATCAACATTCTGAGGAAGTAAAAGATTGCTTCAGATAGATATTTCTAAAAGATGCTCTCATTACTCATTTCCAACTGTCTAGCACCTTTTCTGGTCATCTGAATTTGCCTAGGACTCCCCAAGTTTGGAGTACAAATGATGCCACACTTATAGAAATGCTCAAATCTCAGTGACTGCTTGCACGTTCCAGTTCCCTTAAAGACAAACCTAAACCTTTCTTGGTCTTCTTGGTCTCACAAGTGCTTAAAGTACATTTGTGCACCACTGTACCCATGCTGTGTTGGCTGTATCCTACATCAGAATGCTGTTCTTCTAGGCATGGTCAGGATCTACTCTCAGTTAGCAGTCAATCAATGCTGCCATGATTCCATAAATATACTTGAGTGTGAAAAAGAGTTAGAGGGTTGAGGGCTGGGGGAATTATTTTTTCTACTCTGTAACAAACTGTAATTTCATCTCTGAATTGGTAGGTTTATTACTAGCAACTCAAAACTTGCCTTAGAAATGCTATACCTTTGGGTTCTGATTCTTAACTCCTCCCCTTTCAGAACTTAAACTGCAGAGGCTTAAGATGGGACATTCTGCCCCCATTCTCCTCTATCTCTGTTACTTAAGACCTCCACACAGTGCTCAAAGATTCCCCCTTCTTTTTGACCTTAACACACCCACACACATACACAATCTTATACATAAACCCATTCAAAGAAACTCCTAGAATAAGTACCAGCAGACTAGTTCTAGTTCCATAATCTGACAAATTTTAAATTGAAATTTCAGATTATCGTGAATACCCTGCTATTTATACCCTTACACTGGACAGGTCCTAGTTCTCTTTCAAAACACATCAGCCAAGTACAGCTGGTCAGTGATGGGTCCTTTAACAGGCCCATTCTCTGTATTGTCTTTTATTCTAATGCCTAGCTTAAGTATCTATTTTGTTTTATAGATTCTAAGCTCCTTGAGGTTATAAACCATTTCTTATTCAAATCATCACAGTGCTAGCCCCCTACCACAGTCTCCGGTTTAATAAAAAGAATGAGTGAAATAATTCATTATAGAAGCTACTAAAAAAATCGTCTTGATATTCCATTTAAAAATCTTGGGCATTGGAGAGTTCCCATTATGGCTCAGCAGATTAAGGACCAGACATTAAGAGGGCTCAACCCCTGGCCTTGCTCAGTGGCTTAGGGATCTGGCATTGCTGTAAACTGTGGCATAGGTCACAGATACAGCTCAGATCCCGTGTTGCTGTGGCTGTGGCATAGGCCTCAGCTATGGCTCCTACTCAAGCCCTAGCCTGAGAAATTCCATGTGCAGCAGATGTGGTCCTAAAAAGAAAAAAATAATCTTGAGCATCAGTCCTACAGTATTTAAAAGAAAGGCTGTCATTTTGGTACTGACCCACTCACCAAGATCTAACAGTGAGCTCTAACTTAATATAACTTAAATGAGTTTAATTCTGTTCAGAAACACTTATTGAATGAACACAAGACAGAGGATATTAGCATAAGATTTGGAAACAAAAACATAAACATAATGTTTGAGGTGACTTAGTGTAACAAAAATTAAAGAAATATGCTATGGAAATTGAGGCAAAGGAATGACATTTTTTGATTCAAGAAGATTTGTCAGAAAAGGTAGATCTGAACTATGTTCCTGAGGTGAAGAAGAAAATTCTCAGGGAGGTAAAAACTGGAGCAAAAGCCCAAAGATTGATGAGTAGGTGTAATAAACAAAAAGACCAAAATAGTTACTATTTAGGGTATGCAGCCTGAATGTAGAGAGAGAAGATGGCCTAGAAAGCAATGAAAGAATTATGGGAAAAGACAATTGCAAAAAGCAATGGTTTAATCATTTCTGTTATTTATATACTGAGGACCGCAAAAACGGTTTTGAGGAGAATGACCCATTATTTCAGCAAGGTAACATGGCAGTAATTAGCTCTTAACCATTCTTCTCAGCCTTAGGGTGTGTAAACTGACAATAAATGCATGTTTGTGACCCTTTCTTTGAGGCACACTCATCATCTATTCATGTCTCTCAAAGTAGCTAAGATCAAAAAGGAGTCTCTTCTTTTGCTCAACATCCATTTGGAAAAGTTGGTTGCCTTATTCATTTTGCTTTTTCCAACTCTGGAAGATGAAGTTTAACAAATCACATAGATAGATCTTATCTGATTTGAAATCAAATCATTGAGATTTACCTATTCATCTCCTGAAAAGGAGAAATAATCAATAAGATTCTTAAAAAAGTTATCCCAAGTTTAACACTTGCTCTCCTTTCCTTAATCTAAGAGGAGATGGCCATAAAAAGAATTATAGGAAAGCTTTACATAGGGATTAGTCTAAGAAATCTAGGTCAAAATTAATAAGGTCTAGGCTAAGTCACTAAGAAATCAAAGAAAGAAAAGTACAGCAAAACTTTAGATGTGAAGTATAGAGCTAGAAAGATTGGTCAAAATTAATATTAATTATGAAGTATGCTGAATCTGTAATGTTGGGATGGAACTGCCAAAAGCAGAGAGAGATAAGTGTGTGTACACATTTCGACACCAGAGGTCCAAAAGAGACTGAAGGAATTGCTGGATAATAAAAAAGAGATGTAAGAAATAAGAGAAAAACTAAGAGAGTAGCAGAGGTTTTGGAAAGGGGAGAATAAACATCACCACATGTTAAAGAAAGAGATCCTCCAAGGTAAGCCTTAAGGAGGGAAGCACTTGCTTTACCCAAACCACGATGCTGTATGTGACTCATGGTCAGCTTATGGTCATGCCACAATAACAGTAATTGCTTCTTGGGGTCAACCACTACTAATCAATTTTCTAACTCATCCTTAACAGTGAACTCCAAAATCATCAGCCTTGCCCTTCTTAGGACATCTTTAGCATCGTGATTATTATATTGTGTCCCTGTGAAAATTAAATTCTAGTTTATATTATGTTATTCTCCTTCTTAATCACATCTTCAAAAAAATATGGAGGGGCAAGAAAATATGTCCCTTATAAATGTTCTATCACAAATGTGTGAGTATTCTTAATAGTTTTTGGTGAAGAAGAGGGACATACCTAAACAAATCTCTAGCTGGGCATTGTTTTTTCATAAGAACCTCTGCTCACAAATCACTCGTTGCTCCTATTCTTCCCCTTAGCCCCTTGCGGCTCGTGTCCCTTGTTATCATTGGAAATCTCAACACAAGTGAGAAGAGAAATAACTCTTGTATTAGCAAGAGTAGAGAACCAAGTTAGATGCTTGGTATGATTGTTCAGTTTGGTCTAGCAAGGTCACTGAGAAAGACTAGGTCTTGCTTGGGTTGGCACCAGCTGAGCAGGCAAGCAACATAAACTTTGGGTAAGAGTAGATCAGTGTTGTGCAGAGTCCCAGAGGACAGGGAACCGGATGGTTCTGCCACGCCAAATGACCAGCCATGGACATAACTCTAAATAGGGAGCTGTTTGCCAGCCTTCCCTTGAGATACTAAAATTAATGTTTCATGGACAAGCCCACTGAACTATCATTAAAGCAGATGGAAGCTGGAGTTCCTATACTCTCCAGACTTCAATCTAAGTTATTGTTTGGGTCAGTTAGACCTGGAACTCTGAACTACCCACATCTCCTGCCTAAGTCCATGTGTTTTCCAGGGAAGGAAAATTCACAAAAGCAAATTAAATTGGAAACATTTGATGAATTTAAATAGAATTATTGTGGTCTCCTGCTCCATACATATATGTACCTACCCCTCAAAATGTCCACCTCTTTCAGCAACACCAATGTCTGTTCATTATTTTTGTGGATGTGATTCATTGGTTTAGTGTTAAAAATTTTTTCTGTCCAGGATACAGTAAAGTTGGAATATCCTTTTCTGAATTTCAAAGCTAAAGAAAGAACATCTCAGAGTTACCACTTTGGATCAGCAGGTTAAGAACCCAGCATAGTGTCTGTGAGGATACAGGTTCAATCGCTGGCCTCACCCAGTGGTTTAAGGATCTGGCATTGTCACAATCTGCAGTGTAGGTTGCAGATGTGGCCAGGATCCAGAGTTGCTGTGGCTGTGGCGTAGGCCTCAGCTGTACCTCCAATTTGACCCCTGGCTCAGGAACTTCCATAAGCCACAGGTGTGGCCAAAGGAAAAGAACATCTTTCCTTTGACTAGAAGGCACTGTGCCTATGTCCCACGTTATGAAACTGATGAGACCCCTGACACTCTGAAATATAAACTCTTCTTCCTGTAACCAGATATGATCTTTCAGGACGTAACTGACTCATCAACTAGAGATCAAAAGAGACCCACTAATGCTAAGGATTTCATTGTTAAACTGCATATTTTAGAGTCTTTATCATCTCTAAAATATCACTAAGAAATTTTGTCATTGTTTTTGTTAATCTATAGCATTTGATATCAATTAAATATTCTCCAAAGTGTTTGTTGAAATTTTTAGTTTTGCAAGTATTCTTTTCAGACCTTAGGAAAGCAAATAAAGGAATGAGTACCCTTTTAGGGGAAGTAAGTAGATAAATACCATCAGATTTAGGAATACCTGCAGAAATTTCAAAAACAGAGTATCACCAAGGAATGTTACCTTGAAAAAAATAATAAATGGAATTTCACACAAAGTTCTCAGCTGGTCTGGCTTGAACCAAGGAAATAGTTCCTAGAGGAGGTCTGTCAGATTTAATATGGACTGTAAGATCTATAATATGGATCGTTAGTCTCTTCCAGACAGCTGGAAAATAATTTCCAACATATTTCCTTAATCCTCACTCATACTTTCAACTCTCCCCCGGTATTCTAAATAAATAGTTCAAACCACTAACATGCTAAGGTGATTTAAATATACTTTGATAGACATAAGAGATGATGTATTGACAAATAAGAAATAGCCAGATTAAAGTTCAAAATTTTGCATGCTGATAATTTCATGAGTCAACTGAATATATTTATTCATTTATATCTGTATCTATAGAAATACAGTCAAAACTGTCACATGGTAGATCCAGATTGGTAAATATCAAGTAATTGTATATGTTTCACTATATGGTCACAGGCACCATGGTGCACCATGGCTGTATAGTGGTTAGTACTCTGTGTTGTGTTTCACTATGTGTATATATCTTCAAATCTGAAAGAATGAGGGTTTTTTTTTTAATATTAGTAGAATAATTACTTGAAATTCTTGGTTAATTATTTATCCTTTGACAAATATTATAGCATGCATTGCAGCAAGGTCAATTTGGTTGTAATGTGGTACTATAGTTATAAAAGATGTTCCTATTAGAAAAGATGGGGTGAAAGGTGCAAGGGACCTCCCTGTACTTTTCTCAGTTTTCTGTGACTCTGTAACAACTTTTAAAATTTTAATATACAATATTTTCTGTATTTCAAATCTATTTTAAAGTAAAATTTAAAGCAACTTTTCTATATAAGAATCCTTATCCTTGTCTTTCTAATGTACAGAAATATGTTTTCACACGGGTATTTTAGATTAAAATACATGTACATTTGTGTGTCTAGTCACGTGTAGAAAGAAATCTATTAATGTATTCCTTATACTGCAATTTACTTGCATGGAAGCTATCAAGTGCTACTTTGAAAGACCTATACTTAGAAAGACAGGGAGACATGTAGAGTTCAGATAAACACAGGTGAGTTTATATTCCACAAAATAATAATAGCAATAGCAACCATCATCACAGGAAACTGGCTACATGTAGTAAGGGACTGACCCATTTAAAAATCAAAAACTTTTATCATAGGAAACTGGCTACATGTAGTAAGGGATTAACTCATTAAAAAATCAAAAACCTTAAAGTTCAATTTAGAATTCCAAATTCCCCAATTATCAGACAAAATGTCCTCTGAAAATGCCTGGAATAAATTTTATATTGTATAAAAAATATTTTTGCGCAGTATTCAGACTATCTCATGAAATATTATGTAGTAATCATTTCAGACAAAATGATTCTAGTGTGTTTCATGTGAAAAGAAAACTAAGTCTTGAAAATCTGGGTAACAACACAAGGAATAAACAAGAAAAAAATATCAATGATTATCTTCATGATGTGTTCATTCACATACTGAATATTATACTCAGCCTCACTGAAATCAGGCCATTTGCAAATAACCAAAAATTTGGAATCACAATTATGATTAATAAACACTTAAACACTTCTAAGACTTAAGACAAAAGAGATCCTAACTTTTGGGCCATCATAACGCCCAATTATGTGCCCGTTTTCCTAGTCAGTATTATCAATGGTTTTCTTGTATGGTCCAGTAGTTATTTAGATGTCTAAGGAGAGTAATTTAAAATGTTTAAGAGTTCTAGTTTTTATTGTCATGTTTCACAGAGGTTAAAGAATGTCTAGAACAGAAAAGTCATTTGTAATTCATTATATGGCAATGAATAAGCAATAAAATTTACCAGCATATGACATTCAGTTTCCTCAAGGACCACACTGAAAATTTAAGTGTAAATTGCTCTTATCCACTTAGCATAAACACTTTGGCAAATTGGAATAGAATCTGCTTATATTGTTCTAATCTTGTATACTCAACCTTCACTTGGAGGTCACCAGGAATGAGGAAGAGGAGAGGGAAAAATCCCAGAGCAGAGTCCTTTAAGAGCAGGACTCTACACATTACTGTCCTCCAAAGTAAACTCTCAATCTGACTGCGGTTCTAGTAAGAAATATTCCATTGGAAACATTCATGAGTTCAAGCTTCTAACAACTTTAACGACAGCTACTTAATGAATATGAGATCATGGGAATTTCAACCATTAAGATATATCCCCGCACCCCCTGCAAAGTACTTTTAGTCAAATGTCCAAATGGAATTTGGTACCTTTTCGCTGACAAGACTTTCTCTAAGAACTTTCTTTCCCAGCAAATTACACAATGTATTTTTAACATGGAGATTTTTTTTTCCCATTGCTTGTTAATTATTCTTTTGTTCTGAATTTCACTAAATTAAAGGCAATTGTCTAAAAAAGAAAAAGCAATATGGAAAACCCACTAATTTTTATAACAGATTAAACTTTCATTTTCTGCTCTGAGAATGAGTCATAGAAATATTAAATCATTAATCCCAGATTAAGCGTAAGAACCAAAAGTAGAATTTAGCTCTTCCAAATCCTAGTCCAATGCTCTTCCAACTACATCATTCATATTAATTCGTTAGAGGAGTGCTCAAGAGATATTAGCCAAACGAGATGTCATATTTTAAACTCAAATCTAAAATCTAAAAATAGAATTACCATATGATCCAGCAATTACACCCCTGGGCATATATCCAGATAAAACTATAATTCAAAAAGATATATGCACCCCCATGTTCATAAGCAGCACTATTCATAATAGCCAAGACATGGAAACAAACTAAATGTCCATTAAGAGATGAATGGATAAAGAAGACGTGGTACATATACACTATGGAGTATTACTCAGCCATAAGAAAGAACAAAATAATGGCATTGGCAGCAACGTGGATGGAACTAGAGATTAAAATACTAAGTAATGTAAGTTGGAAAGAGAAAAATGCCATATGATACCACTTATATGTGGAAGCTAAAATATGATACAAATGAACCTATCTACAAAACAGAAATAGACTTACAGACTAGAAAACAGATTTATGGCTGTCAAGGGGGAGGGGGACTGAGGCAGGGATGGACTGAAAGTCTGGGGTTAGTAGATGTAAACTATACATTTAGAATGGATAAAAATAAGGTCCTACTGTATAACACAGGGAATTATATTCAATATCCTGATATAACCCATAGTGGAAAAGAATATTAAAAAAGGAATGTATATGTATGTATAACTGAATCACTTTGCTTTATAGCAGAGATCTATTTAACATTGTAAATCAACAATTCTTCATTAAAGAAAAAAGTTAAATCCAAGTTATGATATATATTTGAAATTTTTAAAAAGCAATTTAAAATCACTCTATAATTTGGATGTTTGACTAAAAGAACTAGTTGCATGCAACTGGACTTCACAAATATAATAAAATAGCAAAAAAATAGAAAAATAAAAATCATGGAAAATAGCAATATGAAATACAAACCATTGTCTCAAATGGATTTATGAAACAAGGAGGTAAAGCTAAACAAGCAAACAAACAAACAAAAAACAAATAAGGAAAACACAGCTGCAATATTTGATGTTCAAATTTGTCTCACAGCTTAACCAGAATTCAAGGTTAAAACAGAAACATTACCAATAATAATCCTCATTAGCAGAAAGGCAGAGCCTGGCTCCATGGAAAACAAAACTTTTCTTATTCTAAAATATGTAACAATAATAACAAATGTCATCTATTAATATACAGGGTCACTGATTAAAAAATATCTTAAATAATGTCTTTAATACAAGTGCCATAATGTCATATGAATCCTATATTGGACTTTGATAAGAAGCTCAGGGCTCAAATTAATAGAGAAATTAGTGCACATAATTCTGTAGAAGACTAAGCAGGTAACTATTTAATAAAGGTCTGTGATGGCCTGGCTTGACCTAAGGAAATAATCTGGAGTTCCTAAAGGAGGAATGGTAATGAGGTTTCATCTCCAGGGACAACTCTGACCACTCTATCATCTTAGAAAAAAGAACTGTAATCAATTAGTCATGTCTGCCATAATCACAGAAAGGGAGAAATAGCACAAATGTCATATATTTGTCATCTCTAAATAGAACAATGAATGGTCTGCCTATCTCGTATGGTCATCTATAAATGTTATTTACCTCATTGTGATCTGGGTTGCAGTACCACTTTTACCCTCCAATGAAGACTTGTAATACTGTGGTTCTCTACAGCTTGTTCAAGGTGGATCCAAAAGCTTTAGAGACCCAGACAAGGAAGTGGTAAATTTGAAATCTCAAAGTGCAGTCTAGGACATCTAATTTGGAATCACTTTTACTTGTATTCTTTTTTCTTTATACAGAAAATGTTTTCTTTGTTCAAAATTTAAATAATGCAGCGAAGAGAATGGAAGGAAAGAAGGAAAGGAGGGAGAAAGGATCCGCCTGCAATTTCAGTGCTCAGAGATAAACACTTCTGAAGTTCTAGTGATTTTTTCTTTCAGACATATACCTTTAGATATAAGCACATACATATACACACATAATCTTACATAAATATAACTTATTATACCATACAGTTGACTCTTGAACAACATAAAGGTAAGGGGCCTTGATTCACACAGAGTCAAAAAATTCACATATAACTTTATAGTCAGCCCTCCATATCCATGGTCCCAAGTCTGCATATTCAACCAATGGCAAATTGTGCAAGACTGTAGTACATATTTATTGAAAAACATCAGTGCATAAGTGAACCCAAGCCATTCAAACCCGTCTTATTAAAGGGTTAACTTGGAGTTCCCACTGTCGCACAGGACTGGCAGCATCTTGGGCGTGCTGGGAGGCAGGTTCGATCCTCCGCCAGACACAGTAAGTAAAGGATCCTGCCTTGCCACAGCAATAGCTTAGGGCTTAGGTTGCAACTGTAGCTCAGATCTGATCCCAGGCCCGGGAACTCCATATGCTGTGGGGAGGCCAAAAAATAGAAAGAAAAGAAAAAAAAAAAGGTCAGCTGTATATTCAAGCATATGTACTCATTTCCCTACATTCTTGTTTTAACTGTTTATCTCCTTCTCTTCTTTCAAATATCAAATAAAAAAATGTTGATAGACTGGTGTGTGTTTTTTTTTCGTTCATTTAAAATTTTTCTTTTTAAATAGACTTTATTTTTTACGGTAATTTCAGATTTGCAGAAATACTAAGAAAATATGTAGAGAATTTCCATATGCCCCACACTCAGTTTCCCCTATTAATTTTAGTTAGTATAATATACTGTTACAATTAGTGAACCAGTATTGATGCGTTATTATTCATTAAAGTTCATACATTATTTAAATTCCCTTAGTATTTACCAAACAGCCCCTTTCTTTTCCAGGATCCCATTCGGGATGCCACATTACATTTAGTTGTCAGGTCTGGTCTCTTAGGCTCCTCCTGGCTGTGGTAGTTTCTCAGATTTTGTTTTTTACGGCCTTAACTATTTTGAAGAGTACAAGTCATGTATTTTTTTTTAGGATGCTGTATTAATCAGGGCGCTTCAGAGAAATAGAACCACTAGGCTGGGTACACATACAGAAAGCGCTTTTAAAAATTGGCTTTCACCATTATGAAGACTGGCAAGTCTGAAATCTTCAGGGTAGACCAGCAAGCTGAAGACCCAGGAAAGGAGCCAGGACAGCAGCTCAAGCTGAAAAGCTAGCATTACAGATGAAGCAAGAAGGTGGTCAGCTAGAGAAACTCCTCTTGCTTGGGAGGTCAGCCTTTTGTTCAATTCAGGCCTTTGACCGACTGGATGAGGTCCACTATATTGGGGAAGGTAATCTGATTTTCTCAGAGTCCACTGATTTAAAAAGAAATCTCATCCAAAAACAAAACAAACAACCACTTTCACAGAAACATTCTCAATAGGTCCAGACCAGTTGATACTTAAAATTAATAATCAAAGATGCCTAAATATTGAAACGTGCTTGATGTTTTTCTCATGATAAGATCAGGATTATGAGTTATTGAGAGGAATATCACAGAGGTAAAGTGCCATTTCTATCACATTATATCAAGCATATATACTAACAGCATGATTTATGATTGCTGATGGTGGCCTTGATCATCTGAATGAGGTAGTGTCTGTCAGATTTTACTGTGACATTACTCATTTTTTCCCTTTTCCATGCTATACTCCTGGATTTCTTTGACTTACCCTCACCAGTATTTGGGGTTTTGTTTTTTTCTTGAATACTTCCTTACTTTCTGTCATGTGTACCAGATGCTCCAGGCTCATCATCTCAAGTATATTTCCTTCTCTGGTCCTAGAATCAGACATTTCTCCAAGGTGGCTTAGTTCTTTTTATTCAAAAATGGTATTAGAAACCAAGATCTGAGGGGCAAGCATACTCATGGCTGGCTACTGGGGTTGTATTTCTTATAAGAATTCTCAGCTGACACAGCAAACAAGAAAAAGTCTATATTCGCCTATATACATGCACAAGCTATAAACATTTCAGTGTCTAAACATCTACCTTTATGTTGAGCTAAACATGAGTTCATACTGATATCTTCAACTCTTACCCATTACCATATGGGCTATCATTCTAGCCTCCTCCTCTTGGCTTATCTGTAAATTTCCACTCCAACAGTCTGGACTTGTACCATCTGCCATCCATTTACTTAATTGTTCCATCCCAGTATGCATACAGAGCAATAACAGAATTGTTAACCCATACCCCCATGGGAAACAACTAGAGTAAAGTCCTTAGGTACAGTCTCATTTGCCTTTGGACTTATAGAATCCACTTATTTCCAAAGATATTTTAGGGGTGTACCTCAGCTTGTTTATCCATAATTTGATAAAGATACAAAGATAAAATCCATTATTTTTGAAACTTTTATTTGAAAAACAAATGATCATGTAACACCTGACAAGTAGAACGTTTGATTCTTTAGTTTCAAAGGTTAAAATAGGTTTTGTTTGTTTGTTTCGGGTTTTTTTTTTTTCCTGTATTTTTGCCTTATCTAGGACTGCACATGTGGCATATGGAGGTTCCCAGGCTAGGGGTCTAACAGGAGCTGTAGCTGCCGGCCTTTGCCACAGCCACAGCAATGCGGGATCCAAGCTGCGTCTGCAACCTACACCACAGCTCACAGCAACACCGGATCCTTCACCCACTGAGCAAGGCCAGGGATCGAACCCGCAACCTGATGGTTCCCACTCGGATTCGTTAACCACTAAGCCATGACGGGAACTCCTAAAATAGTTTAAATGCTATGTAGTTTTAAAATTCTAAGAATAATTAAAAGTTCCTATGTAATGTAAGTCAAAATTGTTACAAACCAATTAAACTGAAATGTTACTATAAATATGATTGTGTACTAAACAACTAGATTTTGTTTTTCAGGTACAGTATATTTTAGAAAAGATGGTTTTACTGACCTCAAGCTCACTGAGATGCTCATATAATTCAAGTGGAACAGCAGATTTAAATATGGAAACTTTTGGGAAATATTTTCCCCTTTCTCCATTACTTTAACATCTTGACTTGAGCTTATGATCCCACTGTCTTTTGAACAAATAAATAGGGATCTAGTTCAACTTTAATAAAGGGTGGTCTTTAATATATTTACAAATATACAAGGAAGACATCAAAGATATACAAGGCAGTTCAATGGTGGTCAAAGTTCACATAAGAAGACAGTCTGAATGAAGTGGGTATGTGGTCCCAGTGGGAGTCCAAGCTCTCTGGAGGAGAACATGTAAATAGGTAGTAGCTTCTCTGAATCATGAGATTAGCCACATTCATGTAGCCTGAGTAACAAGAAAATATTCTGAGGATAATGAAAGCCAGGTTTCTCTGTGTTAAAGAAACTTCCCCTTTGTAATTAATAAGTGTCTTGTAGATACATACTTTGAGACTACGTAAAATCCTATTTCTCATTACATTTGCTCGCATTGGTTTTAGCATGCATTGTTGTTTCTTGCCTGCACAAACTATAAATATAATGGCTGCCAAATGGTGACTTTCTAATTCTATGTCTTTCACATGCATCAGTTCACAATCTACTTTAAGAAAGACCTTTCTCTTCTCCTTCTTTATTATCCATCTATTAAAATTTACCAGTGTGGCATCAAAAACCTTTGTTTTTTCAGTTGGTTATAATCTCTTTCTACAATTGCTTCTTTTCATATACAAAATATCTCAGATTTGGCCAAGAGGAACTTCTACAAGCTTCCTTCTGAATTCCTCTGAAATATCTTCATCATGTTTTGAGAATCTTCATACTTTCTGGCTGAACAAGTTATTTCAGGATCATCATCTTCATTCCTTGCCTGACTCTGGAACCAACCATTTCTTTCTCCTATGAGCCTTGTTACTTTTAGTGGGCAATGGTATTTAGAAAGCAAATTTTGCTCCTGCTTGAGGTGTCACTGTTCCCTGTACCTCTCAGGGAACAGAGCTAAGAATACCCTTATGCTGTATATAGATACAGCTGCAAAAACATATGTACACACATATTTACATCTTAGTTTTCAGTTATATAATTAGAAATATAAATTAAGAGTTCACAGCAATACCTCTAATTTGAATTCAACACCAAAAGGTTCTTTCTAGCTTTCCTCCATTCCGTATTTGTAACTTGTTTCTCTGATAGTGAGAAACCTTGCCTTCATATCCTTAGTCAATACTCTGATTTCACCTTAACTACATGATCCATATAAAACTCTCTACTAATGGGATAAAATAACAACATGTACCACCAAAAACAATGCAAACAGACCACAGCATCACTTTTGTGGGATATTCAGGTTTAAAATGTATAACCTAGGTCTAATCAGATTGTACCAACACAAATCGAAAGTCAGTTTACAAAACACCTGACCACTGACCAGTAACCCTCAAAATATAGAAAACATCAAAGTCAAGGAAAGACTGAAGAATTATTCCAAACTGAAAGAGATTAGGAAAAACATAAGTAGATACAACAGATGATTCTACAATGGATCCTCTGCAATATATAGGAAATTACTGAGACAATGGGCAAAACTTAAGTGGGGTTTCTGAGTAAAATACACTATTGAAGTGTTTCATATTATTCTTGCAACTTTTCTATAAGTTTTAAGTTGCTTTAAAAACATTTCAGTAATATTTAAACTTGAACGCATGGTTTCATGTGTGAAATTGCATATTAAAGCTAATAAGAACAAGATACAAAAGCAAAGCTAGCAGCTTAAAGAGGAAGAAAGAGTATTTTAAAACATTTATATAACAAGAAAATAACGTTTATATTTAAAAATAGAAAAAATTTTGCTAGCTGAGAGGCAAATATTGCCATTTAAAGGAAATGATATGCTCAATTACCTAAAATACAAATTAATGATTCACAACTACAATGTATGGGGACAATCACAAAAGATCCGGTCACAGACAGTGGCAACAAAATTGTTATCATGGTTTGAGACAATAAGAATCCCAAAGGAATAGAACAGAGAGTCCAGAAATACAGTCATAGGTATATAGACACTGGTTTCCTACAAAAATATCATTATAATGCAGTGGAGAAAAAGGCTTTATCAGCTGAATAGCCATGGGAAAAATGACAATCCCTAACTTAAAACATAAGCAAAGATCAATTCCAGTGGGAACTGAGAATTCCTAATAAGAAACATTAATAGAAAATATGTTTAATAACATACTTAGTAATGTATTTATTTAATAGGAAGATTTAAGCAGAAAGGTAAAATTTAAAAAACAGACTTCTATAATAAAATATAGGAGAATATAATATGACCCTAACATGGACAATACATCTTACAAAGGATACAAAAGGCACTAATCATGAAGGAAAAGATTAATTTAATCAAATATCTATAAATTAAGAACTTTTCATCAAAAACACCAAATTATCAAAGGTAAAACACAAAATAAAAGATATTTGTAATACATATATTTGGCAAAGAATTCTTATCCAGAATCTATAAAAATCTACTACATATCAATAAAAATTATAGAAAATAACCCCAAACAGCAAAATACATTTTTCAAGTGCATACAGAATGCTTGCCTGGATATACCTCATATTAGGCCACAAAACATAGTCTCAGTAAGGTTAAGAAGATTGAAATCATATCAAGCATCTTTTCTAACCACAACATATTACACTAGAATTTAATTATTAGTGAAAAAGAATTAAAATAAACACCTAAAGGCGAAACAGGATGCTACTAAACAAAAAAATAATTCATTGCAGAAATCAAAGAGAAATTTAAAAATTACTTGAAGACAAATGAAAATGGAAACACTATATTCCAAAATCTATAGGAAACAGCAAAAGCAGTGCTATGGAGGAATTTTATAGCAATACAGGCCTACTTCAGGAAACAAGCAAATTCTTCAAGAAACAAACCAGCTGTATACCTAAAGGAACTAGAAAAAGAACAAATAAAACCGAAAGTTAGTAGAAGAAAGGAAATAATAAAAATCAGAAGTGAAATAAATGGAGACTTTTAAAAATAGAGAAGATCAATGAAACTAAGAGCTGCTTTTTTAAAAAGATAAACATTTATCCATACTCATCAAGAAAAAAGAGAAGGTCCAAAGAATAAATTCAGAAATGAAAATGGGGACATGACAACTGTCACCACAGAAATACAAAGGATCATTAGAGAATACTATGAACAATTATATGCCAACAAATTGGAGAAACAAGAAGAAATGGATAAATTCCAAGAAATGTACAATCTACTAAGACTGAATCAGGAAGAAATAGAAAAATCTATTACCAGTAATGTAACTAACAAAAACAAAATCCAACATGCATAAGTCTAGGAAAAGGGGGATTCACTGGTGAATTCTACTGAATGTTTAAAGGAGAGTTAACAACCATCCTTTTCAACGTATTCAAAAAAGCTAAAGAGGAAAGAATAATTCCGCATTCTATAATGGCAGCATCTCTCTGATTCAAAACTAGACAAAGACAACACAATAAAAGAAAATTAAAGGCCAATATCACTGATGAACACAGATGCAAAAATTCTCAACAAAATATTAGCAAACCAGGTCAACAATACATTAAAAGGATCATATACTATGATCAAGTGGGATTTACCCCATTAAAGGCATACAGGGATGGTTCAATATCCACAAATCAATCAATATGACACACCACTTTAACAAGTTGAAGAAAAAAGTTATATGATCATCTCAATAAATGTGTAAAAAGCTCTTGGCAATGTTCAACATCAATTTATTATAAAAAAAAAAAAAACACCCTCTACAAAGTGGGTATAGAAAGAATATCTCACCATAATAAAGGCTATATCTGACAAATTCTCTGCCAACCTCACACTTAATGGTGAAAGACTAAAAACATTTCTTCTAAGATCAAGAATAAGACAAACACGCTCACTTTTGCTACTTTTATTTTACAAAGAATTGGAAGCCTAGCAGACAGGAAAAAAATAAAAAGAATCCAAATTGGAATGGAAGAATTAAATTGTCACTGCTTGCAAATAAAATTATACTATATGTAGAAAATTATAAAGACTCCACCAAAAAGTATTAGAGTAAATTAATTCAATAAAGTTTCAGGATATAAAATTAATACACAGAAATCTATTGTGTTTGTATATACTAACAATGAGCTATCCAAATTAATAAACAATCACCTTACAATCACATCAAAAAGAAATAAAATGTGTAGGAGTAAATCTAAACAAGAAGGTAAAAGGCCTGTATTCTGAAAACCATGACACTGATGGTAGAAATTAAAAATGATACAAACAAATGGAATGATATATCATGCTCATGAAAGAATGAATATTGTTAAAATTACCCAAAGCAATTTACAGATTTAATGTAATCCCTATCAAAATAACAATGACATTTGGTACAGAAATAGAACAAAGAATCCTAAAATTTTATGGAACCACAAGAGAGCCCTAAACAGCCAAAAAAAAAAAAATCTTAAGAAGGAAGAACAAAGCTGGAGGTATTACATGACATAAAATCAAATTTTACTACAAAGTTACAGTTATTACAGCATTGTGGCACCAAAACAAAAAGAAACATACAGATCAATGTGACAGAACAGAGAACCCAGAAATAAACCCATTATTATATGATCAGTTCATCTATCACCAAGGAGGCAAGAATCACAAAGGAGAAATGACAGCCTCTTCCCTAAAAGGTATTGAGAAGAATGGACTGCTACGTGCAAAAGAATAAAACTTGGCCACTTCCTAACACCACGTACAAAAATAAACTCAAAATGGATTAAAGATTTGAATGTAAGACCTGACACTAAAACTCCCCGGGGAGGGGGGATATGTAGTAAGTACACTCTTTGACATGGGTCTTAGTCATATATATATATATTTTTTTTTGATTTGTCTTCTTGGGCAGGAAAACAAAAGCAAGAATAATCAAATGGAATCATGTAAAACTAAAAAACCTTTGCACAGCAAAGAAAACCATCAACAAAATGAAGAGTCAGCCTGAAGAAAGGGAGAATATATTTGCAAACAATATATCTGATAAGGTGTTAATACCCAAAATATATAAGGAACACATATAACTTAATATTGTAAAAAATGAATCTGATTAAAAAAATAGTTTTAGGACTTAAAGACATTTTTCCAAAGATACACAGATAGGCAATAGACAAAGGAAAAGCAGCTCAACATCACTAATCACGAGGGAAATGCAAATCAAAATCACAATGAGATATCACTTTATACCTGGCAGAAATGTAAGACAAAAAATGTGGTGGCAAAGATTTGGAGTAATGTAAATCATTGTGCACTACTGGTGAGACTGTAAATTCTTAAAGCCACTATGGAAAGCAGGTTGAAATTTCCTATCATATGATCCAGTAATTTCACTTCTGGTTATTTACCCAAAGAAAACAAAACCACAAATTCAAAAATATATATGCACCCCCATGTTGACTTCAGCATTACCAACAATAGCCAAGATATGGAAGAAACTTAAGTATCCATTGATAGACAAATAGATAAAGAAGATGTGGAATACATATGCAATGGAATATTAGCCATGAAACAAATGAAATCTTCCCATTTGCAACAACATGGGTGAACCTAGAGGGTATTATGCTAAGGGAAATAAGATAAAGAAAAATGCTGTATGATCTCACTTGCATGTGGAATCTCAAAACAAAAATGAAACAAAATAAAAACATAGAGAAAAAATCAGGTGGTTGTCAGAGAGGAAAAGAGTGGGAAATGGGCAAAATAGGTAAAAGGAATTAAGAGGTATAAACATCCGGTTATAAAATCAATAGTCACAAGGATATACTTACAACATAAGCAGTGTGGTTAATAACATTGTAGTAACTGTGTATGGGGACACATGGCTACTAGTTTGATCAAGGTGATCATTTTATAATGTATTTAAATGTCAAATCATTATGTAGTACATCCAAAACTAACACGATATTACATGCCAACTATATTTCAATTTAAAAAATAAACTAAATTACAGAAGAGAGAAAGGGGCAAAAGACTTGAAGATTCTCTTGCACAAAAGAATTTGTCCAAATGGCTAAGAAGAAAGTGAAAGTGTATTCAAAATGATTAGTAATTCGAAAATGCCAATTAAAACCACTATGCTACACAATCACTTTCGAAAATGGCTAAAATCAAAAGGATTAGTAATATCAAGGGTTGGCAAGAATGCTAAACATTTGGAGCTCTCTTGTACGGCTGATGGTTACATAAATACGTCCAACTTACGAGAATATTTTGAACTGTACACTTAAGATTTGTGTACTTTGACATATCCATTGCAGATATACTCAATTATAAAAACATAACATTTATTAATTCTAGAGTGATTATGTTTTTTAATATTAATACTTCCCATTTAAAGCATCATATATCTTTACATTTGTTCCAAAACTGTTTCATGATTAAGATTTTTTTCTTTCCCATAAAGGTCCTGTACATTAATTACAACATTAATTTAATGTAGGACACTTGCATGAATAGAAGATTCTCACCCCACCACACAATATGTTGAGGGGATCAGCATGCAATTTTAATTCATCAAATTGACTTTCTCTTCACTTACTCAATTTTATGTAAAAAGCAGTATAAATAACATGTAAATCCCTCACTTGAGATGATGAACAAATTTTAAGGGGGTTTAAAATATGATAAAGTCCTTAATTCAGAAAACTTCAATACAACTCTGATGCAATTATATGAATTTCAAAATATATTTAAAGCAATTAGTTTGCTCATAAACTTGATAAACAGAATTATAAATTTTAATAAATGACTGTAAGGGAGCTAATTAATTTTATAGAAGAGGCTCAAAAATATAAAGAAAATCACATGAGTAAATTCCATCAAGTTAAAGCAGAAACACTTAAATGCCAAAGAGTGCTATTCATTTCCAACTCTGATAGACATTGAGAAGGGAAGAAAGAGAAGAAAGGTGAAGCAGCTGAGTCTGACCATGTGGTTCTGGGGGTGGAACTGTGAAAAGAGATAGTATGTATACCCTAAATAAATGTGACACACAAACACCCCATTTAAAAGAGAACTTAAATTCCCAAAACATATTACACTAATATAAACCTTACTAGGAGGCTATCAACAGACAAATATGGAAATCAAAGATGGAATAATTTTTAAATTCAAGAATATTCCTCCAATTTTAGGACAAAGTTCAATGAAAAGATGCCATTTATTTTCAGAGTAAATAGCTTCCTACTAAAATTTGAAGAATCCATAAATTCTGTGAAGCATTAGAACTGAGACTAAGTCAAGAAATAGGTGATGTCACTGAAAGCTCAAGTGCAAAGGCCACAATTCACTCATCCCAGTGCACAGTGTAGCATATGGCACGTGCTAGCTACTCAATTAATATTTACACAATAAGTAGAGGTGAGAGCATAAGAAAGCAATTATAAAAGCTACATAGGAGAGGAGACACTGTCTTCTATTGAGTAAGTTTACTACTTCCATTCTTGGGCCGGAGCACTTCTGTTACTTAGGCTACCTCTCTAATCTTGCTTTGAAGAACTGGAAATCAAGCTAAAACATCAAATACTGGCAAACTGATCACTCATTCAGTTCAGAGTAAATTTTACACATTTGTAAAAAAAATTGATTTCCTTCAAATAAAATGTAGAACAGAACACTTACTCAAAGACAAATAGGTGCCTATTAGAAGATCATATATAGTTCAACCAGGTTTTGATCTTAAAAATCTAATATCAGAGGTAGAGGCTTAAGGTCTCCTTTAACATTTAGGGCTTCCAGCTCCCTTTCTTTATAGTTTATAAGGTATTCAAGTAAGAACATTACTGTGTGGAACAAAGTAGGAGAAAATAGATCTTGTGAAAATGCCTCAAATACCATTAAGGGGTTTACTGCACTAATCCCATAAACTGCTTTTGGATTAGCTTTTTGGAAGGAGAAGAGGGCAGATTCATATCCAAGTTGAGCACTTTGAGCTAGGAATCCATGTGGACATACTCTGTTCTTTCATTCCTCTCGAACAAACAGAGCCACTTGGACTTGACTTGTGAGGATCTAGAGGAGTTGCCTTGCATCCATGTCTTATCTTCAAACAAAAGCCACCCTCCAGAAGCCACACACAGTGAGCTCTGGAGATGAGGTTTGGCCATAAGAGGGGCCTAAGTATTGGAGATGTGATCTGCCAGGATAATTAAAGTACATGCTTCTTTCAAGGATAAATTTTCTTTGATATATGCTATTGTTGTAGGAACTACCAAATCTGAAAAATATGAAACTTTCAGACTTTCCATAGTATTATAAATCAGTGAACCCCAGCATCTCCTTAATGTTTACACAATAAGTAGAGTTGAGATAATAAGAAAGCAGTTATAAAAGCTACACTGGAGAGGAGAAACGGTGGAAAAAGAGAGAGAAGAGTGTTTCAGCAGTACTGCAAACTATAGGTTGCATGTTTTTGTATATACATGTTCAAAGATACCAATTTATATATTTTGGCTTTATATTTTTCATTTTCTTGAGTTTGAAAGGCTCCCGGTTTTTAAGAATCTTCCATGAAAAGGCAAAAATATCACTTGAATAGCAACTTTAATGCCTTTGTTGGCTAACTTCCAGGTGTCACATCAGAACATAACAGAAATAGGATATAGAAGCATGGTGTGTTATGTCAAGAACAAGGGAACCGAGTGGCTGGGATAAACTTGTCTATGTAAACCGAAAAATAAAGTCTAATTTTTTTCTCTCATTTACTTGAAGCTAAAGCCACCCTAATGCTGATTCCAGTGAAAAGTTGGTCCCAAGTACACTGATCTAGAGGTAAGGAAATAGTTTTCAAAACCTGTCTTTTCTATTTTCTGCCCACATTCCGACTGCCTAACCCTAATGATGGCTCCTTAAATTCTATGATTACCGTAGGTGAAACCATTGGGAAGAAGTGGGAGTGTGGGAATAACACATACACATCACTGTATAAAACAGATGATTAACAAGAACTTACTGTATAGCACAGGAAAATCTACTCTATAGTTTATAATAATCTATATGGGAAAAAAGAATGGATATAGTTACATGTATGACTGATTCACTTTACTGTTCACCTGAAATTAATAAATTGCATTTCAGCTATACTCCAATAAAATTAATTTTTTAAAAAGGATAATTAGAAATGACCCTATCTCACTGCTTAATAGTACATATTCATTTTTTAATGTTGTTTTGGGGGAAAACTGCTAGTATTACTATAAAAACAAAATTCTCAAGAATAAACATCACAAATAGCAGAATACTCCTAATTATGAAGTATAGTTAAATAAAAAACTATAAATAAATAAATAAAATCCTTCAATTAAAAAAATGTACAATGAAATAAATTCAGGACTGGGGTAGTGTTACCTACTCACAGTTTAAAACATGGCTGAATCACTGAATCTTCTCAGTGAATGATAATGAATGAAGAAAGAAGAGACTTTGTGGGGATAACCATATTCAAATACAAGAATCATTTCTCTATTTTATTTCCAAATAATCATTTCCATCATACTTAAAGTGCATTTCTAAATGTATGTTTCCCAATAGGTAGGCGGTGTCTTCTCTTATATTTTGCAACAGAAGAAAATTATTTTAGAGGTTATAACAGTCCTATAGGGAAACTATCAAATCATATTTCCACACTCTCCCATTCTTTTTTTGTAATGAATTCTTCCCCTTATTTTATCTATTATTTCTTCATTCATCATTTTTCAAACTCTATTAGTTAAGAGGGCTGGTGCATATTAACCACTTGAAGAAATATTTTAACCTATTCTCTCTATACCCAATATCTGGATATTTTGAATTAAAGTATGAAAGAAAATCAAACAGTATATATTTACTTATGCCATTGTCTTGATGACCACAGGAATCAAATAAAAACCAACTCTACACTTTAGCATCCATGCTTTATACATTTGTGCCATGCAAAATAATTTTAACAGAGAAATTTATGGTAAACCAAAAGGAGTAGAAATAAAGATGGGTCAAGGATAGAACAGTAATAAGAAAAACCTATGATGTTAACCTTAAAAACACATAAAAACTAAGCTAGGCAGCTACGGGACCATTTTGTGGGGGGTTATTTTTATGACAGATAAATTAGCACAGAAAATTCTCAAATATGTCTCTACATCTTCAATTAAAATACAATTCATTTTGGAGCCCATTCTCATTATAAAAGTAATTGTTTATATTTACAGTGCTTAATATTTACTTGGGCAAGAAATATTTAACTCGTCACATTTTCTATAACTATATTTAACACCTGATAATTAATTCTTATATTACTTATAAAGTATTTTAAGATTTTAAAAAATAATTAAAAATAAAAATCACAGTTGACTGACACAAGTTTTAGGAGTCACAATTCTCTATTATAAATCAATTCATTGTTGGTATGGAAACTGTCTACTTATTATAGCATTCAGCTGCCTCAAACAGGGGTCAGGAAACTATGGTTCATGGGCCAGTCCAGCCTGTGGTCTTTTTTTGTATGCCCTGTGAGCTAAGGATGGTTTTTACATTCTTAAAGGGGAAGGAGAAAAAGGCAGAGGAGGAGAAAGATGAGAAGGAGGAGAAAAAGAGACGAGGCAGAGATTGTGTGTGGCCCATAAATCCTAAAATATTTATATAATAACATCAAGAAAATGATTTCTGACCCAAACCTAGATTATTGCTTTCTCCCAACAATCCAGAAAAAAAGCAAGCCTCTGTACTCTTAACTATGACCAAAATATACAATTTAATGATTTTTATTTACATAATACATATGAAATCTATGTTCTCAAGGCTTTCCCATGCTATTGTCTCCTCTTGTTCCTTCATGTAAAGTTGTCAGTCTGTGAATCTGTGAATGATAAGTTCTAAAACTCCCTACTAAGTCTCTGCCATTCACTCTGTGGGGTCTGAATGGTGCTGGAGAATGTGGCAACTGTAAGATGTACTTTGACCCAGTCAATCTCTGCCTCTCTGCTGCAAAGTCCTCTACTGGAATATCTGGTTTCAATGACTTAATCAAGAGACTTAGAGCCACTTGCTACTAAGATCATCTGCAATCAGCCTTAGCTTTCCAGACCCTTTGATTAGTTGTATGTTAAACCTCTAGACCTCTTGTTACATAACAACCATTCTTCATAGCACTATTTCAATCAAATAAATTCATTTTCAGCCTCAAGTTGAGGAGGTAGCAGTATCATCCAATAGCCTGAAAGGTTGTTCCCACAGATTTCATCTCTATGGACTGGTGAGGGGGTGTTCCAGTGTTTAGTTCTTTTACTGAAGGATGGCCATTTGAATTCAAGGGAACCTAAGCTATTACTTATGCTTCTTAAATTACTAGTTTATTGTCCCTTTTCTTTGGCTTCAGCCTATCTTAAAATAACTTATCTTTCACTCTAGGGTCCAAGGTTCAAACTCAATTCAAGTTGCCACTATACTCCACTGACAGTCAGTGAACAGTTCAGACTCAAGAGAACACAGTGATGTTTGGGACTCAAAATACCCCTACATCATCAGTGCTGATTTGTCTTTAGCCTTGCTGGAGAGTCATGAAACCAAGGTTATACTAAATCTTAGACTGCTGGGAAACTGGCCACCAAGTGAAAGTTTAAACATAGCAGTAACATGCATGAGTTTATAGATCTGTAGCTGCTGATGATTATTGGGACGTATAGTCTCTTCCAGTATTTCACTTGGAGTATCAAAAATCCCGTGTTTAAACAGATTTTAGACACCCATCTCACTTGACATAGCAAAGATGTCTTCTCTATTATTCATTAAGAACTGGGCATAATGTTGAGTCAGGAGAATACCTGGTTGGAGGTATATACTTATCTCTAATCCTTTTAAACATTGTATTTTATGCACATACTATTTTACCAAATTCTCTCACACTGAATTTCTGACAAGTGACATATTCAGTAAGTTATGTATCTTCTATATGCAAGCAACTATTAGAGATATACAGGAATTCTAAAGGTGAATAACACATTACACTGTTATTAATAGATTTAATGTAAAATGGGAAAAATTATACATGTGCAAAACTACATACAACAGAAACAATAAAACTAGCAGCTTAAATATGACACAAAGTTCTATAATGGTTCTGAAAAGAAATCAGACTCTGGATATGAAAAAAATAGGAAATTCTTCTCAGAAATCTGTGAGGGTCTGAAAGACCAGTACTATTATAACAAATCTTAGACCAAGAGAATGACAAAGAAAAAAGGAAGAAAGTTGAATAAGCAAAGAGTGTATTTAGGAAAGTATGCCTGATTACAACATAGGATGTCAGATAAGAAAAAAAGGGGTCAAATTTAGTATGGAAGCTTGAATGACTCACTAATAAGTTTAGAAATTACTCAAGTGGCCAAAATGAAATCACTAAAGATTTCTCATAAGGTAAAGATTATTTCTTCAAAATATTTTTGGGTTTTTCCTCTGCATTAGGCTTGTAGTCTAATGGAAAGACAGAAAAAACAAAGTGTAAAATGATATAATTTATTATAGAGGTTGGAAGAAATTGTTTTCAGTAAACAAATCTGAAAACTAATTAATTATGCAGAGATAGATAAAAGGCAGAGAGGCTACAGCAGTGAGAAGCAGTGGGGTGTCCTGGAGAGCCATTCAAAGTTTGAAGCTCAATAACTCTAGGTTTGAATTGCAGCACAACCACTTATCTCTGTAACTTTGAACAAGTTGCTTGACCTCCCTTAGACTGGGTTCCACAACTATAGGATGAATTAACATTGCCTACCTCTAAGGGACCTGTGACCATTAAATAAGATAATGCTTGAAAAGCACTTATTAAGTAGGCAATCAATAGTGGTAGAAATTATTACAACATCTCAGGTGAAAGGTAATGAAAGCTGCAGTGGGTGTTGACAATGAGAACATAAAGAGTGGAAGAAAAGTGCACTGGAAAAGCACACTCCATTGCAGTGGATCTCAACTAGGTTGTCCATTTTAAAAAGCATGTTTCCTTGTCTCATCTAAACAGATTCTGACTCAGAGAGGGAAAGTTGAAAGTGATTCTTGGTTTAGAGTCCAGGTTTTGAGAAACACTATCCTACAGGACTTGGTCACTGGCTAGAATTAGGGTAAAAATAAAAGGGCAGGTGTTATTAATCCAAAGATGGTGATTCCTCAAAATGCTAATGGATAGAATTCAAGGAATTTAGGAACCATACTTGGATATATATTTGCATGAACGTTTGCTGAGAAGAAAATCCACAGCTTTCATCAGATACTCAAAGGGATTTCTATTCCAAAGAAATTCATTTCATGATTTAGACATTGCGGGTGTAATATGATTAATGTTTAGCAAAAGAAATAGCAAAGTCAGAACAACTCAATCATTTGGATATGTCGTGCTGGCAGTTGATTATGTGACCACATATTAGGTATAGACTTTGCTCTAGAAGGTAAATTTAGGAGGCATCTGTGGAAGGAGGAAGAGGGACACCATAGGAATGGTGGTGGGAGGGGGAATCTTCAAAAAGAAATATGAGGGGATGAAATAGAAGGTATCCAGACCTCAGAGTATGGATAACAGCTACATGGAGTAAAGAATGAGTGGCCAGTGCAAGAGACCAAGAAGAAGAAATCTGAGCTCAATCCAGAAGCCCAAGAGAAGTAGAAATTTCAAAAAGGAGAAAAAGGTCAACAGTGTTAAGTAGCACATAAATCAGATATTGAGAGCAAAGAGAAGGACATTAGAGTTGTTTGTTCAGTTATAGGCAACTTCAGGAAGCACAAGATTTCCCAAGAGGAGACTGGGGTTAGGCTGCAAAGGGTTAATGAAGTAAGGCATGAGTATTAATTAAAATACTTGTTCTAAGTTCATAAATAAATTAAAGCCTTCTTTGAATTTTCACTCATGGAAATTCTGTTTAGATAGCTTACTCTAGTAGCAAAGTACCACAATCTGGGGGAAAGTAAAACCACTCACAGTACAGCCCTAAGCTTAACAACTAGAGTTTTCCATTTCCAAGTGAGGACTATCCCCAGTAGCCACGGCGAATGATTCAAAAGCCAGTTACTTCTGTGTGCTTCTATCCCCTTCTTGGTCTGATTTGTTGTGAAGGCTAAGCACAGAGGGAAAGTGCCAAAAAAAAAAAAAAAAACGTTCACCGTCTCCCTAAAATACCCTCACATTGCAAGAGGATAAGCCTGCTTCTTTGAACTAGCTAAAAACTGACCTTCCCTAGCACAGAACTGCCTATAAGAGTCCCAGGACAGGTTGTTCTGACATTCTTTTAACATCATCTCATCATCACAGCCAAAACTAATCACAAGAATATTACCCGTTGACAGGTGCATTTATTCTGTCAATTAAATCAGATGGTTAAATCGAAATGTGCCCCAAATCTCTCTTGTTTGCATTATCCATATTGGCGTTTCTTGGCGGTGGTTCACTGCTGGCTGGAAGTCGTCCAGCCCCCACAGAGTCACTTTGCAATATTGTGCCAGCAAGTTTCCATGCTCTGCAGCAGCCTCTCCGGCGAGGCCAGAACAGCACTACAGGACTGACCTGGAATGTTATATTGCTTCACTAAGATTTATTAAAAAATGGAAGGAGGGAGACTTAGATCAATGTTTTTGGAATGGAAGAGGATACATCACCTCATGGCTAAGCACAGGTGACACTTGGGGAAATGAAGCGAAGATGCTAAAGACAGGTAGTGAAAAAGACTCAAGGAAGGACAAAACCAGCTGTATGCCTCCAGCTTTCAGCCACTTTTCTAAAACTTCCCTCCACCAAAGTGACCAAAGAAAAGCCTAAGGACTGACTCCTGTCTTTAAAACCCTTTCCCCAGGAAAATATGCAAATACACCCACAATAAGCAATGGAGTCTAAATTCTGAACCAAGTTCCCATATTCCTAGAATAGGGAGTGAGTTTGCATGACATTTTGGCCACAATCACCAATCACAATGAGGCACATTAAGGACAGCTCTAGGACTTTAGTCCATGAGGTACAGCTAAAGTGCCAGGATATTAGGGCTCCCATTTCAAAATCCCTTGCTTTTTTCAGCCAGTGACACCACCGAAGTGTAACTATAAAGATGCTTGCTTTTTTGCAGGATGCATTTGAAAAGCAAATAGTTCTACATTGGAGAGTATGAATAGAAAACACGTAAATGAATTGGAGAGGTAATGAGTGAAAAAAGAAATCTAGGGCGTGAACAAGAGTTGACACTGTAGACTATAATGGTAAAGTCACTGGAGAATGTCATGTCCTCTAAGGGTATGTTTGGACATAACTGCAAATTTCATTCTGTGCATTATCTACCTGAAAAGCCCTAATGGCCTCTTGGAAACATTTCAGATTGTCAAATAAATATACACGTAGACTATTGCTTTTAAAGCTCAGGATTGTATTATCTTGTCCCAATATCAAAAATTCTCAATTTCTGTGAACTGTAGTTAGCTTTTACATCAATACACATTATCTACGCAAGGAGCTGAGGTGATTTTCCACAATGTTTGTCTAGATACAGTCAGTATTCCTTTTTTTTGGTTTGTTTGTTTTCGGTCAAGCTTTTTACCAGTAAGAATGGCATGAGATTTTATCTTCTCAACTCTCATTGATTCTAATGGTGCAGTCCCCATATACCACTTAAAGAGGTTAGATCTACAATTTATGTTTGAAGACAGTTACAGTCAATCAGGTAAATATCTAGTCTGGCCAATTTGAAAGTTAGGTGTTCTATCCACTTGAGACAAGCCATCTGAGCCTATTTTGTAAATCATTTGAGCACTTCTAAAAAATGCATATTCTATATCCAAGAGAATTATTTGATCTGCAGCTTAACTAGCATTTAAGACATGGATTACATATAATAAAAACAGATATTAAGACAATCAGGGAAAAAAACCTACCCAATGTGTACACAAAATAGTTGGAAGGATTTCTCATCCAGGAGTTCTGCAATATCATGACCAGTTCAGCAAGACTAAGTTACTCTCTGCTGAAAAGAAGGAAAGAGAGAAGGATTCTAAAGGATCAGATGCAGAGCAAGACTGGGTTTACATTTTACATAATTATTTCTCAAGGATGCCATCAACAGTCAAATAGGATCTATTGCCTGAAGTCTAACATTTAATTTTTCGTGTGAAAGTGATGGTAAAATGTCTCTCAAATGGTCCATTGACCAGCCTAATATAATAGCCACAACTGAAGAGCCAAGTCTAAAGTCAGATATGAGTGCTGTATCAAAAGGTATAATTTACCGTAGGCTTTTTATCTTCCAGGTATTGTGTAGCGTGCTCTGCATATATTATCTCATTTAGCCATTGCAGCAAATCTATGAAGTATGATTATACGCATTTAACAGATGAGGAAACTGGGATTGCAAGAGGTTCAGTAACTTGACCGTAGCATGTAAGTTAAAAATCCAGGATTCAAGTTTAAGTTCTTCTGACTCCAAAGCCTGAACACTGAACCTCTACATTCTACTGTTATCCTTGACTATGCCTGGTGTACGCAGAAAGGATGAGGGTCATTAATTTTATTATAAGTTGCTTGAAAATTTACATCTTGCCCAGATGGAGAAAGATACAATTCCCTTGCATGAGGAAATTATTCCTGATAATTCAAGAATTCAAATTCTAACTCATTATTAGAAAGAATGGGAAGAGGAGGGAGAAGTGGAAGAGGAGAGGGAAGCGGAAAGAAAAAGGAAAGAAATTAATGTTATAGTAAACTGAGACTCTGAAGCTTAGCCACAGTTCTGATTTTGATCATTTTGTAGAACACTGAGATCCAATGATTCCTTTCTTCTTGCCATTGAAACCTTGATAATTTCCAAGATGTAACACATATTCAAGTGGAAAAAAAAAAGTGGTTGGACATAATTTCAAATAAATTAAAATATCAGACTCTCAAAGTTCTTGGTTGCTAATTTGGGGTATTCTATTAGCATTTATGTTCTGCTTTATCCAACCATACTTTAATAAGTCCATATACACCCTTTAATAAGTCTAATTGACAGTAAGTAAATAAAAGGTATATTGAGATGAAAATAAGAAACCCCATGGTTGCCTCAATCTTTTAAAAGTCAACCAAAGCTACTTATTGAGAGATCTTCTTGTCTTGGGTCCCCAATCCTGGGTACTCTCTCATGAATATGTTCTGCTTAAGTGGATTTTACCACTGAAGTATATCTAGTTCTAATACAAATCTCAAGAGCATTTGACTCCTGCCGTTTCCAAGGCTCACTTTTGGTGGAAACATTCTCAATTCCTCAAGGCTGGCTGCATTACTTTGTAGCATACTCTTACTATTAAAAAAAAAAAAATCTGTCCCTCTCTTCTGCTTTGTATTTTAGTGTCCTTCTCCACTGTGGGAAGTCACAAACCTATTCTTTAAAGTATGTAAAAATAAAATTTGCCTTATATTCACTCTAATGGTGGCACTACGATCTCCTTGCCAGCCAAAACCATCAAATGCTCCCCCAGCTCTACACATCTAAATCTTCTGTACATTTCAGAACGTATTTCAATTCCTATCTCTTCTCTCAGTCTCTCTTATAGAGACTTCCCACAGTAACTTCTTTAGGCAAATGACTTCCCATAACCTCTCCTTTTTCTAACCAGTTGTGGCTGTCTATATCATATACTCTGACATTCAACTAGGTACAATGTAAGGTCTGGAACTGCTCTTTAATTGTTTGCATGGCTCCCCAAAATACAAATCTCTCTATGACAATCATAAACTGAGAATAGATTTTGTTTTGTATTTCATTCTCATGCTCTAATTCAGTATCCTAAGGGGGAAAAAAAAAGTAAGTCTTTAAAAATTCACCAAATATGCTTCTAGCATGTTGTGAATGCAGCAGTGACACAAAAATAATTGTTGAATTCAAATACAATCCTATCACTTTTGGTGACTTCAATTTCCAAGATTCGGCTTCTTAAGGAATTCTCTTCCATCTTCTGATTATTGGCCAACAGGGAAGAAAAATTTATTGAAGGCAGCAAGTTCACATTTGAATGACTAATCTATGTAGGTATTCACATTACCACAACCCTCTAAGAGCACTGCATCCCTAGAGGTTAAGATGTCACTAAAGAAGCTACAGAAATGTGAGAGTGGACGTTGAAATGGGCTTCTCTGTCTGGTTCTCATTTATTCAGTATTAACTTCGAATATGGTTGACAACAGACACTGGAAGCTGACTTAACTGAGTATATATATGAAACCATTACCATTGGTTCTTACCCTTTTGAGAGGGTTATCAGTCCCATTAAGATTTGATGAAAGCTATGGGCTAAAAAATAAAATGCAACAGCAAACACTAAAATTCCTAAAACATGACCCATGCTGGAATCAGTTTACATAAACCTATTCAATTCAGAATTGACTTTTATTCCTAAAGTCAACTTGGCATCGTGTCAATGTCAAGCAACATGAAATAGGAGAGAAGCAGCCCTTGGAATATGGCCAGATTTTTCAGATTACATCCCATTTAAGTCCTTTTCCTTGGGTTGTGCCTCGTTACCATTAATTAGTGACTTCACTTGGGAGTAAATGGGTATCAGCCATCTGACTTCCATTCGTCAGGAGATTTCTCATTTTTTTAAATAAAGCCTGGTAAATTCTGGACTACCTGTGCTCCTCCAAGGGCTTGGCATATGACTAAGCAAATATACTACACCAACAAATCCACCTATCCAAATAAATGGGCCTGGCTCCAGAAAACACAAATCTTATAAGGTTGCCTGGACTGCCAGCTGCCTCAATTTTAGCACAACGATTTAATGTATTTTAAATAAATGTAACATAAGGAAAAAATGCTTTGTACAAATTGGTCATCTGTTGTTTTTCTGGCTGGCACCATGATTTATGTAATATATCAGTAGAACGACATCTCTCTGTCTCTTGGATAACAAAGTACATATGCAAGTTTCTTTACAGTGCTTTAACCCCCTGATGACTAGAAAGGTCCTTCTGCCAATTCATTTTCTATATAGCATTTAAATATGTTAAAGGTGCTGTCAAACAATTGAGTATTTTTTTCTTTGCTTGTTCTTCCCCTCTTATCCTGAATATCATCATGTTTCCCCACACTCAAGGCTATAGATTTTTCTTATTATGTACAAGTCAGCATTCAAGACGTGGTTGCTATCCATCCCCACTCAAACTAGCATTAACTAAATTTTCATAATATTCCAAATCAGTCTTTACTGATTTAGTTCTAATTATAAGGGCCACATGTGTACACTCACTTTCTATTCTTTTTCTCAAGAAAAAAAAATAGAAACAATATATTCCTCCAGTTAAACTAAGCATAATGCAATTCCTGGGTTTTTGGTAGAGTACCAACTCCAAGAATGACATCAGCACAAATCACTGGAGCATAAACAATTGTTTTTAACCTGTTTTGGATTACACACACATATTGTGAAAATCTTATAAAAACTTGGAACCCTCTCCCCAGAGCAATGTATATTTGCTCTTACATAAAATTTTGCATAAAATTTCAAGAGGTTCACAAGCCAGAAGAACATAACAATATGATTTTGTATGTCTTTCAACGATAAAGCATTGTTTTAGCTCTCTAATTAATCCCACAGGAATAACATGGTGGATTTGTGTTGTAGCTTGCTTGTAACAATTGTTTCTGGGCTGGTTGGCTTTTTTTTTGGAGCTAATGAGGAAGGAGGTCATAGGTTCAATTCATTTAAGGGTCAGTTGGTTGTCATACAAAAAAAGGCCTTTGCCATATTGGTGGCCCACCATCTTGCAAATTTATGCATTTTTCTCACCAATGAGAGAATGCATGGCTAAGAACAAATCATCATTTCTTCTGGAAGGAAAACTCCCAAGTGCTTTTCCATGCTTTGTGGATATCAATAATTATATAATTATTGGAAGCAGCAATGTGTCAGAAAGAAGATGAGGGACAAGAGACAAGAACCAAAGTCTGCCATGAACTAGCTGACTGTGTGACTTTTCACAGCAAGTTATTTGGTCTCTGGGTCTGTTTTCTCATTAAATAAGAGGGCCAGACTAGGTAATTAGAAAGATTTTAACTCAAAAATTATAACATTAAGGATAAACATATAAGAAAAAAATAAGAATTACATACAGTAGTAAAAACAAAAGTACATACAAAGTAGGGAGCCCTGAAAGTATTCAAATGATTCACCAGTAATGCAAACTTCCCCAGAGTGAAGCATTCTTACCCTCGTCTTTGATTACAGAGAAACTTAATTCACAACACTGTTACTTAGTCATTTATTTTTATAATTGTCCTACATGAATTCATGCTAATAGATACATATATTTGGTGTTGACATCTATGCTCCTAAGGAAGAAAATAAACTGCACCAGGAAGTTAAAAAAATAAGAGAATACGATTTTTTAAATATTTAAAGCCTCTGTGGTTCATTAGAAAGGGGCAGGAGGAGATCCTAAAAGGAACCAGTCTCTTCCATCACTGAGAAAAATCAGATGGTTTCCCGGTATAGGCTGATGAAGTACAGATTAAAGCGTATAACTGGTTTTTTATACGCCCCCCCTCTCCTCCCCCCCCACACCTGATAAGACACTGTTAAGTCATGTTTTATGGTTTTAGAGGAGGGGAGCTTTGTAACACCAAAAATGCCTCTATTTTCATTTGTTTTATAGTCTGCTAATTTGGCTACAGAGCTAATGCCCATTTAAGGGAATATGGTGTGGAACAACTGTGCAGCAATATTAAGTGAGGAAGCCATATGTTTCTTAGTCCCACCATACTGTCTGTGACTGCCCCTCACCCCTTGTGGATTAGCTTTTTCATCAGATAGGCCTGCAGTGGGTGGAATGCCTTTTTTACAGGTGCTTGGTGGAGATCACATGCAAAATAAAGATTTCTAAGGGGAGTGAGGCTGTGTAAAACATCCAGAAATAGCAACTTGTTTTCACTTAAGATGCAATCCACAAAGGTCCGCTTCAGAGTCTTAATTTATAGTATTATCTCTGTATATCATAAGTGACTGCCTGCCCCTAGATAGCTGACACCGTGCCCAGAATATTCAGAGCTGTCTGGTTTTGATCATGTTCTAGTTTGTCCAGAAAAGTATTAGAAGCAAACTTATTACACCACTAGATCGGGACCAAAACTGAAAATATATTCCATCAAAGAGACTGCTTTGTGTTAAATTTCAAGAACACTTTCTGGTGAGGAGGATTAAAACATAATGAAATGTTAAATACATCCACAAAACAAAGACCCTTTTTGCAAGTTGTCAACATAGTCTCTTATAATCTGCTATATTTTGGTACCTTCTAAAATACTGCAGCAATAGCCAAAAACATAAAACAGAGTCAAGACTGTCCTCAACTAAGCAGAAGGTTAAACATGGACACTGACAACTCCCATCTTCTGAAATTATATTGTCGTGGTTTCCTTGAGCTCAAGAGAATTCTCTTCCACTGACGCATTTGCTGCCCAAATTAAAGTGTAGGTGTGCAGAGCCTCAAAGAGAAAATCAAACAAGGGAGAGGGTATAAAAACAATACAGGTGGAGAAGCATGAGGTTTGTATTTTTATGCTAATATGCTGGTAAGAAAAGGGCTCCATTTGGGGAGCAATAAAGAAAAGGGTGGGGGGAAAGCTGTGAGCAGATCTCAGTAAAAAACAGAGGCTTTCTATGCAGATGGGGGATTTAAAAGAAGTAAAATGATAACCACATAGTCAAGAGACTAGAAAAGAGACCTTGATGTTTGATAGTTGTAATAACCTGCAGAGTGCTCTAATGGCTCGGGGATCAGGTGCAGAGCTACTGCAATAACGAGAACTGAATAATTATCTCGGCCGTATCTGTATCACCAAAGTCCCAGCGTATGAGCTATATAAGGAGGCTTCTGCTGCCTCTCCAAGATTTCCTGAAATGTTAAATCACTGATTTGGGAGCACTTCCAGCATTAGTACTGCCCAGTTAGAAAGAAATAAAGCCCAGAATTCTCCTGTGGCAGTTCTAATGTCTTTGTTAATTATGAATTATGGGTAAACATGCAGACTCACAGAGGTCACGGCTGTCAGCAACAATAGTTTTCAAGAAAGATTTTTACGAGGGTCTTTTTCACTCCACCATAATGTCCATTTTATATACATAAACAGAGCCAGGCATACAAAAAATGGTGTTTGCTTTTAGGGGAGATGATTTTTTTTCTCTTTCTCTCCCTCCCTCTCCCCTGTGTAGAGGCATGTAGCCACAGCCAAAGCAAAGCAGTACCTACTTAGAGTTCTCCTCTGTGACTGACAACAGCTGTACCATTCCAAGGACTAGGCAGAAAGAGCCACTGGGGCTAGGCTAGGTTAATGATCAGACACCGAAAACCACCTCTTTCTTGTTAATAGAGTAAGCGGCCAGTTGGGTAACCCATCAGCAGTGGTCACCTTTCACATACAATGGAAAAACAAAAGCTGCATACAGTATGCTTGATTAACCTCACTTAAATGGCAATGCTGATCCCAAATCTATCCCAAGAGTGTTTATAAACAGGATTAAAATTATATCATGTGTGGATCCAGACCAACAAAAGCAACTGGCACAAAATCATTTTAATTAGGTGGGAGCGGCTATAACTCATTCAACTTTGGCATCAATTCTTTTTGTCCCATCAGATAACTTCTGGGCTTTTCTGTAAGACAGTGTCAGTGTGGAATAAAAGAGATGGTCAAAGGGTGGGACGTTATTCTTGTGCCTCGGCTTCACACATGCATGTTGACAGTGGGTTAAACGGTATAACCAGATCGGAATTTGATTAGAATATTCAGAAAATCTATGACAATCTTTGTATTTAACTTTTTCCAGGTAGACAATATACCTAGAAAAATGGCTTGGCAAGTTTTACCACTCTGACCATCCAACAGTCAAATAACTTTGGCATTAGCATTCACTTAAGGAGGCTATTTTCTATGCACATAGCAAACTCCTCTGGATATAGTAGAACTACAGTTCAGCGCCAGGCCCACTTCATTTCCCTTTCTGCCCTTTCTTCTCCTGGTCCATGTAAATGACATTTTTCTCATCGTGGGGCCTAGGAGTCCTTTCCAAGTTCTAGCTCAGGACAGATGTCACAGTGCAACCTCCCACTGATTTTCTTGGGAAAGGTCCTTTGTTACTTGAACTGACTTTTAAGATGAAGGCCGAGCAAGATTAATCATACCCCAGGTCACGTAACAGAAGACACACTGTAAAGAAACTTTCTCTTCAATTTTACAGAGACCACAGAAATGAGATGAAATCAAAGGCCCAGAAAGAGTACAGGTACCTCCACTATCCAGAAGATGGTTCTGCCCAGCCCAAGAGTTACCAACAATGCAGTTTCACTGTACACACATGACTTACTTGAAAGTCATTCCCTTTTAAGGAACTTCATCCTATTTCCAAATCTGTTTCATAGTAGGGATAGCAGTAGAGTTAACTGGTCCTTCTCAAACAATTCAGAAGGGGACATATGGAGTTCCCGTCGTGGCTCAGTGGTTAATGAATCCGACTAGGAACCATGAGGTTGCAGGTTCGATTCCTGGCCTTGCTCAGTGGGTTAAGGATCCGGCGTTGCCATGAGCTGTGGTGTAGGTTGCAGATGCGGCTTGAATCCTGCGTTGCTGTGGCTGTGGCGAAGGCCGGCAGCTACAGCTCCTGTTAGACCCCTAGCCTGGGAACCTCCATATGCCGCGGGTGCGGCCCTAGATAAAGCAAAAAGACAGAAGGGGACATAAAGAAGAGACCCACAGACGCTGCTCCTAGCCCCAAGCTCCCCCCTCGACATCCCTAAAGCCTAGATGAGCCCCACATTTCGCTCTGCTCTGCTAAAGAGAAAGGGCAATTAGAGGCATGGCTTATTCCTTTTGTGAGAACTCGTTAAGAAATTTAGAAAACCAATGTTATTGAATATCTACTGTGGAATAGGCGGTGCTTCCCAGTCACCCCAAGAACCTCCATCACGGGTTCCTCAATGCTGCGGAGCTTTTAGATAGCACCTATACCTGCTCCCCCCTAGGATAATAATACAACTGGATACCCAGTCAACGTATATTTGTCATATTATGATTTAATGTCACTACATAGATAACAAAGTGAGTATAAAAAGAGAGTAAAGTATACAAAAATAATAACATATATAAAAGAATAAAGAGAATCTGTCCCTGGTTTTAATTGGAAATTCCTAAAATACATGGAGAAATATATTTGAGGATTTTTTTTTTAACTTAGAGGATAATGACTTATTGAAAATCTGATCATAAATATCTTCAGGTTCTGGGGAAGGTTAGTTAAATACAAACAGTAACAAGCAAAAATATAGAAGTGGGAAGACAGAGAAAAAAAATCAAATTCAATGTCGAGGCCTGGGGAGAGTTAAAGCAAAGTCTCTTTAAGTGACACAGGAGAAATATGGGCTTGGCTTTCTTGAGAACCCACGTGGACAGGAAAGACAGTGGTAATGAGAGAAAAAATCCAGGATAGCAGGTAAAATGAGCTACTTCGCCAGCCAATTTTTTTTTTTTCCTGTCTCTGAGGCATATGGAAGTTCCCGGGCTAGGAGTCGAATCAGAGCTGTAGCTGCTGGCCCACAGCACAGCCATAGATAGTAACACCAGTTCCAAGGCACATCTGCGACCCACGCTGCAGCTTGTAGCAACACCGGATCTCTATCTCTAACCCACTGAGTAAAGCCAGGGATCAAACTTGCATCCTCATGGACACTAGTCCGGTTCCTAACCTGCTGAGCCACAATAGGAATTCCTGACAGCCGATTTTTGAATAAGGAAAAAGAAATTTTTTAATAGAGTCCGTAAACCAATTCTCATTTCATAATTTCTTAAATCTGCTTGATTTAAGGAACTAAGCTATGTCTCCTAGGAGCAGAATAATTTTTACAGCATGCTAACAATCTTGCTATATTTTTAAATTTTTTTAAATTAAAAAAAAAGTTTATACACCAGATTACCACCAGGTCTCAGAGAACCTCAGGAGTTAGGAGGAAAAAGATGGGGTTGATCTCAAGCTTGACAATGGCCACTGTGAGGGAGGCCATTTGATCCACTCAAATATCTCCTTGAATCAGCGTCTATTTTCTCTCAACTCTCATTTTCACTTTTGCCTTTTAATGTTGCCTGAATCTATTCCAAGTGTCCTTTGCCATGGCAACACCTGCAGGTGAAGGCCCTGCTCCTCGCTGCCAGCCTTGCCAGTGATGAAGAGGCCACTAATCACTGCACAAGGAGAGGAATGCAGTCTCCAAGACACCCATGAACAATTTAAGTGGGAGGGGGTCCCTGGAGCACCCTCTTCTCACAGGTGTTTAACCTGTTTAGCCATACACCAGGAGAAGGGAAGTAAAGACTTTTTCTTTCTCTGTTGTTTGCATTTTATCACTTATGTCCCCAAGACTGGTGCATTATCTAAATTCACTTTAACAGCCCCAAGGTATCAAACTTATTTCAGCAGCATGTCACAGATTCCCAGCAATGGAGAGGGAGATCTCTGCTTACTCTCCTTCTCTGACATCTCCAAGTCCATGCGGATCTGAGGCCAGCTCCAGTGCTGTCCCTTAGATGTCAAGTGTTCTGGCCAGAGCCAAGATGTATGACATGCCTGCCTCTGGGCCTCTGCCCACCTTCCCCCATTTCTGAAAAGACTCTTATTCTGAGATGATTTCAGTCACATGACCTGTTTCTTATTCATGCTGTCCATAAAAATAGAATTCTATCCACTTCTATTTGATGTTACCGCCTTTCAGTTCAGCCTCTTAAAACACTTCATGAACCTTGTCTGGGTGCCAAGGACACCTTTCTCCCCCTTCTTCCAGTGGACGAACAGGCAAGCAAGAGTCAAGAATCTGACCCAGTGTCTGCTTCAAATGAGTCAATACCAAGGCTAGAAAGAGCCCTGAAGAGCTGATGTTCTAACCACCCACTCACCCATCCTCTCTTTGTTGGTGATTCTTTCCATAAATCTTTATATGCTTTGGCAGGTCAGGGAGACCACATGTGGCAAAGTAGTACTGTTACCTGCTGAGACTTGTTACAAAGTGTTCAGTGTGATTTAAACTCTTTATTAACTTGCAATTTCTTCTCCTTGTACAAAGTTAATATATTATTCTCTGAAGTTTGCTATAAGTGGGTCTGCCTCATACTCTTGAAAAGACAATCAAAGGACAATTTTCAGGACTTATATAAAGGTTGAAAATCGAAACTCACAGTATAAACCTCTATGTCCAATTATTCTGCTTTCAGAAAGCCCTTTCCATGAGCATAGTTGTCAATGATATTAATTCCTCCACCAACAGCAAATCAAAAATTCCAAAAGGAGGTTCTTCTTTGGAAACCTCTGGTATTGAAGGTCAGGAGGTTAGTAGCAGGTAACTGGCAACCATCAGTCTCAGGACCCATCCTGATGGCCCAAAGAATGTTCCAGTGGTCACCAACCCCTCTCCATCTATCCCCTGTGTTCACGAAATCAGTTTGACTACTTTCTCAGCTTTCTTAAGAATCTGTTCCCTTCTTAGTTATTGGGGTCATTTTCTGTCAATCCAGGACTGAATCTCCATGGGTTTTCAGGTCTTATTTTAAGAATTCATGATTCAGTCCTAACTTCTAATTCTGCCAGTTCTTCCTCCTAAACATGCCACAAACCCATCCAGTCCTTCCCTGTAATTATAACTGAACTACACTAGACTTTAACCACCTCAAGGACAAAAATTTTGTGTTTCTCCACTAACATCATTCAAGCACTGAGAAGAGTGTCTGGTACTGGTAAACACACAAAATACAGGTTAAACATGTGAATAAAGAAACTAAAGTAATGAGTGAGTGAGTGAACTAACAATTTCAATACTCTGAAAGCTGGACTCCCAGGCCCCAACTTGCCCACAGCAAAGCCAGAATTCAACTTCTAAAACACATAACTGATCATACCATTCTGTCCCTTAAAGCCTCTCTAACCCATTATCATTATCCTAAAATCCACACTGAACAAATAAGTCTACTCAGGATCTTTCCTCTTCTCATTTCTGCCTTCTGTATTTGCCATACACAATTGGCTGGAATACTTTCAGTGTCTCAAATGCATTCTCTTTCACGTTTGCTCCTTGGCTAATGCTGTCCTCTCTTCTGATCCCACCACCATGTTTACCTGTCATTCTCTACTCCTTTAGAGAGTCATGTTAATATCACTTTTTTTCTAATATTTGCTGGCCAGTCCATACTTCCTCTTCTGAGTCCTTATAGTTATAAGATTACACAGCTAACTTTTCAATAGACAATTTTCAATAGGTGTCCACACCTAGCACAATGTCTAGTATATGGTAGATATTCAATAAATCCTCCATGAATGATTAAATGAGCCCTTGGCACCACCATAGGAAAGTCAATGAATTTATAATTTAAAATTATTAAATAAAAAGTAAAAATGAAAATTATTTTAGAAATTCTCTAACCCAATCTTCGGACTCCTGGCCTACCACCGCTTAGCTGTGTCATCTCGGGCAAGTCACTTAATCTGTCTTTGCTTCAGTTTTTTTCATTTGTGAAATGAGAATAATTATAGTACCTCCCTCATAAGGTTTTTATAAGTATCTAATGGATTAACGCATTGCTTAAGTTCCTAGACCGTAGTAATCTTTCAATAAACGGTTATTATTTAGGAAGAGGAGGAATTAGGGAAGAGGAGATAAGTCACAGATAGTGTAAAGGTTAAATTACTTACTTAAGGATTTGTTAATTATTAGAATCACCAAGACTATAGTTAAAGTTTCCAAAATTTTCACACAGTTTGCCCACTACCACAGGATATTAGTTCCCAAATGCATTATGAAAACATCTACATGCGAAATAAAGATATAAACAGATTCCATATTAACAGACAACTTAAATGTTTAACTGAATTTAGTTTCCCATTTATATATATGTATATGCTATGTATACTAAGGGCAGGAAGATAAAGTTAAAATAATGAGTTTCAAAAATACATACACATAGGAGTTCCAGCATTTTCCCACAACCAACAGATTATCTTGTACTCTCCATTTAGGAGATGCCTGGTATTTTTCACATAGTATCACGTCTGCCTCTCCTTCTAGATTGTGAGCTAGTTGAGGACAAGAACCGAGACTTGCATAAGACTTGTAAATCTTTGGATTTAAGTGGAGTTGCCTGATGTTCTGTGAGTACTTAATAAATACACAGTGGGTATTCTGCTACTATTCAGGCCATTAGGGTGGAATATAAGAAAGGATAGTATTGTCAGCTTTTATGAAGATTTGAGCTGATTCCAAAAACCTCAAGTTGAGATATAAATCCATGCTTCCATATTTCCCAGAGTTCCCAACTGTAACGACAAATTTAAAAGATGCCCAAGTGATGGTTGATCTCTACATCTCAAAGGAATGTATACATGGAAATTCTTTTTCTACAAGCTTGATTGATAGGATTTTAGGTTAAAAGCTGCAGAAAACCAAAGTGGAGGTTTGGGAAATAGTCAAATGTTGGTCTATACAAACAGTGCTCACTGTCCAGGGCTATTAACACTTGCATTTAAAAATGTTAAGCAAAGAAGACATAGGTCATCAAATGTACTGCTAATTAAAAAAAAAACTAGGAACAGCTGCTTATAGTTAATATTTATCCTGTTGGAAAGAATTTAGCACCACCATTTTATCACTAACACTGATACATTAAAGATACAATACCCCCAAAGTATTTCCTTGGTAAACAGACATGGATTAGAAAGTCTTTAATCCTAAACCATAATTCCTTTAAATTTCTGCAAACTGGATTTCCACCCAGCTGTCCAGAATGGAAAGTTGAATATTGAAAACCAGAGATTTAGTTCAGTCATTGCTTAGTTTTTCATTGTAATGCCTCTTCATGGATATAAAATAGATGGATTTTGCTTTAAAAAAAAACTACTTCTTTTCCCTCGTAGTTTTTTTAAGTGTAATTATTTTTGTGTCAGAAATATAATTGTACTCCATATTGAAAGCTAACCCAGTAGGGAAATAATTTTGCACAATTACAGAAAGTTTTAATAAAAGACTGATAAGTAAAGTTTTGAATTTTTAATGCATTCTGCAGGCGGTTGAGTGCCTTTTGCCATCTCTGTCACTTATCATTAAAGCCGTGTGAAAGGGAGACCTACCTGTTATACTTGACTTGATTGGCAAAAGTGTACCCTGGCAAACAAAAGTGAAACAGACAAAAGTCAAAATGGAAAAAAAATTAAAACAGTCAGTTTCATAGCTAATTTAACATTAATGCCTCCCCTTTGCCCACGAAAATTTCTTTGTATTTAACATTCTGTTCTTACCTACTTATTAGCCTACCATTGTGAACGTTAAATTCCCGTATAGCATACAGCAATAATTCATTTCTGTAAAAGCACATCCCATTTCCAGGGCATGCTTTTTGGCTTAATTTAAAAAAATTGCCCTCGTTTGACAGAGAAAACACTTTTAAACACACATAACCTACGCATTTATGTGCAAGCGAAATCTGAAGAGTGTAATCTATCTAAGCTTTCTGTGATGAAGGTTTCATGAGAGCCATCCTATGAGCGGCACTGAATTTGCTCTGAGGCTACAGTGGGAAGTCTTCCTATTGGTAAATCATTCTAATGTTTGTTTGTTCGCCCTAAATTCTGCCAGACCCTCAAAAACCCACCAAAATCACTCTTAGTTTCTTCAGGTTGGTGTCCTGAAGCCTCAATGGCCTGGGCTCTGCCGCACTGTCCACAGACCCGAAACCCCGAGAGCTGTGCATTCGGCCCCCACTGCCCTCCTCAAACTGGCACGGACAGTCTCGTAGCAAACATCAAACTGTCACTTGGTTTCTTTCATGTGTCTGCTGCCTAATAAGTTTATTTTGGATCAGACTGCATTGCCAGCATATGCTCAAGATAAAATGTTCAAATGATGCAAAGTGGGATTTTCAAATTCTGATCCCGAGCACTTTTTTTTCCTTACCCACTTACATGTAATCTAAAAATAAATACCCAGGCTGCACCAGTATGTGACAACTTCAGCAAAACAAAATTGAAAATAGCTCCTTACAATAGTCTCTCCCTCCAAATGAAACAGGGGAAAATACACCTTTACAGAAAAATACAGCGCCTGTTAAGGAACAGACGAGCTACTCACAGCAGGTTTGTGAAGAGAGGCACAAGGACATAAACAGCTCAGGATGGGTATCAAGCAAGGAAAAAACCAGCCAGCAATCACTGTGCTGAATCCCGAAAGGGGCGCAGGGAAGTGGTCACAGGTGATTGTCATGTGTGATAATTATTATTACTGTACACCTGCTCCTCCGCACTAATTAACTTTGGATATGCAAATCAATCCTATTGCATCATGCCCCTGCTCTCCTCCCCTACAGATAAGAAGATGTTCAGCTGCTGGATTTAATTAGGATAATGAACGCCAGGCCCACGGTGGCTTGGCAGGGGAGGTGGGGGGGAAGCTGTGACTGACCTTTTCTCCCAAAACGTTGACATTTTCTAAGGCTTCTGAGCACTCGAAGTCACCTCCATGGCTGGGACATTGATAGGAGCGGATTGATGAGGTGTCATTAGAGGAGAGACGCCATGGCCCCAGTGTTTGCTGGGAGAATACAGCAGGTGTTCTGACAAGGACACACACCATCACTGTTATTTGCCAAACAATTCTCTTGATTCACTAAAGTCAAGCATGCCAGCATTTCTTTATAAAAAGAAAACAAGGCTGTTTTTCGTAGCCACCCAGAGGAGAGGTCATCGCTAAATTGCATTTCTGAATTACTTTTCATTTCACATCAATATAGTAAAAAGGTTTCTATTATTCCTCCCCCCTCACATCCTCCTTCCCACAGCACCCCTCCACGCTGCCCCCACCCAGCCCTGCCCAGAATCCTCATGGCGTGTAAGCAGAAAATATTACGTGATGGTAAGTTAAAAAGGGTTAAGTTTGTTCATATTAATCCCTATAATTCCATTCCTATAACATAAGGTAACACAAGGGCTTCTGTGATTAAATGGAAAGAGAGGGCAGAAAAACATCTTCTTGTTTGGATATCTGGTCTGCTTGTTTATCAAAAAATTGTTTTCAATTATGTATATATATATAAAAGCCTTATTTGAATTTCAAATTCAAAGACATGCATACAAAATAATACCAAGGAACACAGAACTATAATACAATTCTGTTTTTCTCTCTCTCTGATCATTTACTCGGCTTTAACTTTTTAGCCATCTGTGTGTAGAGCCTTTCCTGTATTTTCCATTCTGACAATAGAGTTTTATGTAGTAATAAAATACCATATCCTCTCTTTTTTCTCTCTTCTTAATGTGTTAAATTATAATAGAAGCATAACTTTAGGAAACTAGCCAATTTCACAAAGAGGTGAAATAAAAGCCCTTTGGTGTAGCAGAAAAATCAAGCTGATCAGAGCCCAACAGGAAGGCAATGCTAGATCCCATTTCTAAAGTAAAGCAAAAAGATTTCAAAAATTAACCAGGATTTAAAGAAGAATAAGGGATCTTTCTGTTTCTCTAATCATGACAGGTTACACATTGCATGAGGTTTCTTTTAAGAAATATCAGAATTTTGTGACAGGCTATAGATTGCTTTTGTATCCAAGAGATGCCTTACTATTCTTCCAAGAAACTTCATTAATAGTGTAGGATAAGTATCATAAATGCTGCAGTATATTCAAATAATATGTTGGGAGACTGCAGATTTTTTTAACCTTTTCCCCAGAATTTAAAAAAATCAAGTAGTCTAAACTGGAACTCTAAGATAATGTAGAATCTAGTCATCTAAAATAAAGGCAAATAACAAGTCCAAGGAAAAACCACTGTCTTTTTTTTCTGTGATGTGTTATTTACAAAGTGTTGGAATTAAGTAATCGGTGTTAGTCTCTCATAACAAGATACTGGAATGCTCTAGGTTACAGCTGGTTGCAATATTCCTTATTTTCTGATCACACTCCTTTCATAATGAGGTTTCAGCAAATACTAACGATTAACATTTGATAAGCTACAGCTTTAGAGATTCCACACGTGGATTATTAGCGTGGAGCCCAAAGTGTCCTCTAAAACAGGGGTGAACATCGTGAGTTTGCTTGTGTGAATGTGATTTCTTTCTTTTTCCAGATCAATCACTTTACCATTTGCTTAGTAGTATTTTACTCAGACTCTCTCAATTACTTGTGCTGGTTCTTTCTCACTCTAGCTTCTTGCTTTCCTCTCAAGCATTTCTCTTTAGCTCTGCACCTTCAGTCATAAAACTCCCACAGCTGTATCGCTAAAACCATTTTGGGGGAGCTCTGGCTCCTCCTTCTGTCTTCAACATGTATTTCTCTGCGAAAGGCTGTGCAGCTGATTTCATTAAGAAAGTAAGTACTTTTCATTCCCAAGCGTGTTGGCGTTTTTATTCCAAACCTTATTTGTTGTCAATCTCAGCACAAGGGAGGAAAAGCCGTTGAACCAAAAAGCTAGACTCAGCATCTTTGGGGAAGCCAAGTCTGTGGAGAGGAGGCCAGTTAGATGCTCCTTCCTTCCTTGGAGCCTGGGCCTCAGCTGTTCAAACCATCCGTGTGCTTGGAGAGGAGAAAGGTCACCACCATCCCAACCTCACTGCACGAAGTTGTGGTAGAGGTTCACTTCCAAAGAACCCTTGAAATCAGGACATAAGGAATTAGAACTCAAAAGTTTTACTCTCAAGTCACAACATTAATCTGGAAAGTTCACTTAAATGCCTCATTCCTGAGGTTTCTTCTTCTGCTATATCTTGCAGCTGTGTGTCCTTGGGCATGTTCTTTCCTCAACCTCGCTCAACCTGAAGGTCATCATTTCACTTATGAGGATAATAATAGCACTCCGCAGAGTTTTGGTGAATATTAAATGAGATCATTTACATGCAGTTGACAATGGTCAGCTCTTAATAAACGTAAGAAACATTGCTAGTATTTCCAATAGCATATATATATATACACAGAGTATACACTAGTATGTATAATATGTATAATGATTAAACCAACCTAGGGGTGTTTGTCAGAATGAAGGTACATATCTCATCAGGAAATTGTGAGCATATTTAAGTTATTGTTTGAAAAATCCTTTTGCATCTCTATTTGAGCACAGCCTACTGTATAGTTCTCTTGGAACAGGAGAAATGAATACTTATTTATATATCAGATCATCTCTTTTTCCTACCAAAGAGATGGTAACAGCTAGAAAGCTGAATGCAAATAGAAAAATGTAATACTAGCTTCTTGTGATCTTTGCACATTCACTTTCTCAGAATTTAAGGGCATATACCTTAAATTCTTCAGTTTGAGAATTTGAGAATGTGTCTATGAAACTGCATGAATAGAAATCTGTGGGTATTCCAGGCATTTTTTTTCTCTATAATTTATGTGCAGTAATACAACCTATTGATTGTTTGCTTTGATTTTTATTTTTGCTATCTGACCAAATAAACCAGAAACAGATGGCTTTTCTGACTCACACTATTTTAAGCTACAAATATGTTGCCCACTTTTGAGCCCATGTAGTTAATCTGAAATCTGTCACATGAAAAAATTAAACCTTCTGTATTTTAAGGTGGAGACAGCGTGGATTAGATTTAGAGCCAGAAGACCCAGGCTCTTTTCTTGGCGTAACTCTGAACCCACTACAGACCTCTCAAGAATCACTTCCCTGGCTGAATCTCTCATCTATGAGGTAAATTAGAGGGTTTCTCAGACTTCAGTGTGTATACTCATTACCTAGGGATTTCGATTCAAGAAAGAGTCTGATCAGCCGGTCTGAGTAGGAACAAAATTCTGCATCTCTAACAAGTTCCTGGCTTAGGTCAGTACTGCTGATCCATGGGCCACACTTTGATTAGTAAAGGACTGGAAAAATTCTTGGACAAATGCTGTGTAATCTAGGGTTTCTATAGGATTATTCATGAGAAAGCACATCATAATGGCCCCAAGCAGAGACAGTCACTAACATGGGTACCTTTCAGTTATCAATGTATGTTCCCATTCACTTAGTCATCAGAGCATTCCTAAGAGGAGCCTAAACTCAGAAAAGTTGAGTCATTGGCTCAAGATCAAACAGTCATAATGTCAATATGCAGCAAAGTCTGATATCAAACACAGAGCCCCTCCTCCGACTAGCTGTGCTCATACACCACCATGTCTTCCAAGGTCACTTTTGCATTCAACAGGCCCCCAAAATGCATGAAGCCAAAGAAGAGCTAACAGCCTGGTTTAGTTTCATACACAGCCATATAATTATGCATCTATTTAAAGTTTCCTAAATATTGGTAAAATCTTGTGTTTACCTGTTAGAGCCAATTTAAGACTTCTGTATTTTTTCACATCATTCCATTATTTTTCTGCTACATCCCATTCATCAAGAGCAGGAAAGCTTCTCAGGCCAAAATGTAGATCTCCAGTTTCAGTTGCTACCATACATGAGTTCTAGATCTTAAAGGCCAAAAAGCATCTATTTGACTAAAGAGCTATAAGGCAGCCATAAAAATTATGGATCACAGAAATAAGCAATTAGTGTTATCTTCAATTGCTTTATTGGCAGTATTCACTCGTTAGAATAGAGGCAGCCGTAAAACAGATTGCAACATACTGTATAACAGCATATGGGATTTTACATTATAATGCTATTCTCTGCCAAGAAGTCATATTTTCATTTGAATGCATGGAACAGATTATCACAGGGTTTCCAGCATTAGAAGTAGATGACCCTCACTTTTTTTGGGGGGGAGGGTAGCTGTTGTTAAAAGGCAATTCCTGAAGGTATGACTAAATCAAAATAAGCACAGTGGTAAATGGGCTTGGGTTATAAGCCTGCATTCTGGGCCTTTGGAGACAGGGCATAGCATGGAGCTATGGCAGATAATAAAGTCAATCTCTAACGTGGTGGATAGAGGGAGAGTTGAGGGTTTGCCAGTCTTCCAAACCAGCTGGCGTCAATTCTGGAGGAAACTGCTCGCCCTCCCATCTCTTCACAGCTGAAGCACCACAAAAGGCACCACGCGCACAGGGGATAGAAATTAAACAATAGGAATAATAATACAGAAAAGAACAGGATCATTAACATTGGAAGGTATCTTCTTGACATCTACTCTGCCATTTTTACAAAATGTGTGTGGGAACACATTTACACACTGCAGATAACGTATATGTACACCTTCAAATACACACACTCAGGAACAAATTTCAATAGGCCAAGCCCTCAGGAATCACCCAGAGACCGAGGGTATAAGTTTCCCCTTCCCCTCACACATTTTACAAGTCTCAATATGGCACACCTGGAAACAGGGCTCAATGCCCACTCTCCTGTTTCAACAGTTAAGTTGGAAAAAGAGTAGGGAAAAGTACATCTAACAGATTCTCTTTCCAAGATCCAGCCTGTGAGATAGCAAATGAAAGGCTTTGAAAGGCAGGGTTGCTGAAAAGAAAGCTTGTGTGGTTTCAAATTAGAAGTCATATTGTTGCACTCACAGTTGATCAAATAAATATTAATCACCAAATGTATTTATGTCACTTCTCACGCAATTGCAATATATTTTAAATGTGTTTTTAAATGGTGGATAAAACACACAGGGAGGACAAAAAAAAATTCTCCTTTTATAGAACCTCAGATACTAGGGAGCTAGAGGCATATATAGTAATTTACCAGAACAAAGAAATATGTTTGAGTTACTTTCTGTGTGTTTTCTGTTATTTATTCATACCTAGTAAAATCTAAACAATTTGATCAAGTCTTTAGAGTCTATGTACAATGATATCCTGTTAAAAGTAAATTTAAATTTTATGTAATTCCTCAATGAATTAGTGTATACACTTGAGTAATTCCTCTAGTATTAACTCTGTAGAATTATAAAATTTTTAGACAATTTTAATTGTAAAAAAATCCTTATAATTTTGGAAATGGATTATACTACATGATTACAAAGGCAGTAATAATGCAAAATAAAGTATAACAGAGCTGCCCCTTTCTATATTCCTTGGTTACTTGGAGCAATATTTCAGTATTCTATTTCTACATTTTTATATTTAAGGACTTTTCCTTTTATTCATAAAAGGAGTTGGTAAAAAGAGTAATTAGACTAAAAATGCAAGTATTTTGCAACCTAATCCTTGCCTATGCTATTTACTAGCCCTATGGCATGTGTAAATTGATATACTGTTTAAATTATGTATCAGCTGTCATGGATTTATTTGTAAAGTTTCATAATGACCATAATACCTATAGCCTCCTTCCAAACTGAGCTTGGAAAAAAAAATTTTTTTTAAAGTATTTCTCAAGTGGTTAGAGTAATTTCTCATGAATGACTACCTTGTCCTATTTTTAGAGTGAGGAAACCTGGTAGATTTCCCAGGATCCAAACAAGAGGGCCACTAAAAACTTGAAATGGAAACAGGAACCAAGACAGTGGCTAGTTTATACTTTGAGAAAATGATGCTGACAGATTGTGGGTGTTCCACCAATGTATAACATACAGTGAAACATCTGCCTTTTGGTTCAGCGTATTTTCCTCCCTAGCCTACCAATTTTCTTAATTTGGCAACTCTTAAGTCCCTGGTCTTGTGATTGAGACTTATTATATAAAAATGTGGAGAAGCAAGCTGTTCTTTGGATCTGTAAGGTAACAAACTCAAGGGATTACATATTTTTAAAATGTCAGTGAGGATGTGAGCGTGTGTGTCTATATGTCTGTTTAACCAAATGCAATCTTATTGAGTCAGACAACAGTAACACCAAAAGCTAATGGAGAAAATGATTTTTTACATATTCATCTTGCCATGCAATAATGGTACGTAATTCAGTATTGTTCAGAAGAAACCAACTAGTATCTTGTTATATAATGACTAGTTTTTCCCCTCCTTGCAATAAAGCATTTAAGAAAAAAAAGAAAAAACCCACAAGCATCTCAAATAGCCTCTGCTTTGCTGCAAAAATAGATTATGACGAGAGTAACTCTCCCAATCAATTATGCAGCATGGTTTTAAGTGAGGAAAAAAATTCAACATACGTATCTCTTTAAAATATATACAGCATATATCTATATGTACAAACTGCGTAAATTTTGAAGGGCTACGAAGCATATATTTTGCTACACCAAAGCTCTGACTGTTAAATTGATTGCAACAAAACTAAAATTTCCTTTTCTGAAAAACTCGAGCAATATGAATCTTACCAGGATTATTTAAACGCAGCGGTGTGTGTATTCATCTATATGTGTATGTGGGTATAAAAAACAGGATTCTACAAATTCTCTTCAGTGGGCTCAGAAGCAACTCCTCTAGCTAAAATATTGCTCTGAAATTATCTCCTTCGAAGTGACAACAGCAAATGAATATACTGCAAATTCCACAGTCTACCCATGTGGATTCTGAACCCATTATGCGGAGGGCGGTCACTTAATATTCTCCATTCCTGTTATATACACACAGGGTTCATTAATAGCCTTCCTTAAGAACACCTTTTAAAAGAATGATCTGCCACATTAGCCATAAAAAAAATGTGTGTGTGTATATACACATATAATTTTTTTAAATTTTAACTAAATTCAGAAATGAGTCTGGGCTAAAAGAATTGATCTGTCACAGAGCAACAGATTGTAGTTAGAGACTGCCAACAAATCACGAGCAACAGTAGGTAATGACTAGTTGTAACAGAAATGAGGGAACAGAGGGTGGGGATTGTTGCAGAAAAGGTAACTGAAAAAATGATCTTTCCCAAATGACATCCAACAGTTTGGCTTTCTTATTTGTTATAGTTAAATCAAATACAAGTACAGCACCTTCCCTCTTCTCAATAGTTCTTAGTGATGTTAATCAATCTGACTATTTCCATCACAGGTTGCCTTTTCTCTTCCTTTATTTCTATTAATACTAGTCTATGAAGCCCTTTTGAGGTTTCTCAGTGAACTATTATTTCAGCATGCTCTCTGGAGCTGTACAACCTAAGGCTTACAGGAAACCTTGACTGTGTCTCCCACTTTGTGGTAATGAATATACAACATGATCTTTAAAAAGGGGGGGGATTTATGAAGATTTACAAGGTTCAAGAAATAGAATGGCAAGAACAATCAAATCCATCTCTTTTATTGATTAGAATGTTACAATTTTTAATTATCTATTCAATCTTACCTCCTCAGATTTTCATGAAATACTTTTTCCTAATTATCAACTTACACAAACATAAATTTGTCTATAACAGAAACTTAACCTTCTAAAACTTTAATCTATGAAATTACTTGGAGCTTGAGCTACTTAAACTTTGCACTAAGATTCAAATGCTTTGGCGGCTTTTAAGTTTTGCTCCACTGAAATGAAGATCAATAAGGTGTTCTGTGCAGTTGAACCACATGAATTTTAGGGCTCCCTGTAACTAGAGATTACAAAGCATATTAGATCATATATAATACCATATGTTTAAAGGTTATTTATTATGCTTAAACTTAAATATTTAATTTCAACCAATGTAGTGTGGGAAGACTGCCCATAAACTTCTTCTAACTGTAAAAATAACAGTTTTTGAGTCAAGTCTCCTTAACTTGATGATATAGGCTGTTACCTCAGTCTTCATTTTGCCTTACTGCTCTTTTAATTCCTAAATCTTCTGATTCTACAACATGTCGGACATCAGATTCCATGTCTATTTAATATCTGCATCAAATAGTCTTTATTTCCTCATAATTCAAATACTAAATGAATGAAGAAAGCTAGGGACTGCGTCCTCTCTTAAATGGACATTGATCCATGTCCCCAAACTAGTTTCTCAAAAAACTCAACTCTCTGCTAAAAAAGAGAAGAGCAGTTCCATAATGTCAAGTTCCAAAGTTAGCCAGTAAGGTAAGAAACACTGGAAAGAGAAAATATCAATTGCAGAAACAGTATCACAATCAAATTAAATGAGAGAAGGATGAAAAAAATAATGGTGAACAATGAAGCGTAAATCATTGAAGCAAAGTATATGAGGAGAGGGAACAGGCTAAGGGTGATGAAATGGCACAAGGGTAGCAGGACCTTGTGAGAGGAACCAGGAAAAATCATACAAAGATAAAAGTTTTAAAAACATGACAAAGAAAAGTAATGTCATATCAGAAACACATAAAACACTAACAGAACATCAGAATTATACTCAACTAAGCCCAGCCTAAATCCTAGTTGATAAGGGGTCATGGGCTAGAATTTTCCCATCTGTTCTCAAGAAACATGTACATATAATTAGTATAAATCTAAACCATTCATTTGTTCCCAAGTGCCGGAATATTTTAAACTAAAAAACATACATTGGTATTTTGATAACTGAAAGTCTACTAAAACTATTTATTGTAAAACTGTCTGAACCTCCAAAGGGGTGAGCTACAGATGACTTCGTGTTCTAGATTTCATCAAGCACATCAGCCTCTCATTATGACCTATGCCCTTTACATCCAAACAGTACAAGAGCCTAGCTACCCAACAAAGGTAATCTTCCAGCTGGCATTTATGTCTCAGGAGATGACAGAGATACTGCAATTAGGGACTACTAGTGCACAAAGCCCAATGCCAGTGTTGTAGCCATTATCTAGTTCAACAGGTACAGGAGATACACTGCCACTAATTATCAAAGGCTAATGAAAGACCACCTGAGGCGGATTCATTCAGTCATTCAATCATTTATTTATTCATATTTATCAAACACCTACCCACCATGTTCCAGGTACCATATAATCCTAAGCCTTGGTGCGTTAACACTGTACTCTCACATTGCATTGGTGGAAGTAACCTCTTTCACAACAATAACAATTATAAAGCTAGAATTATGGAGTTCCCACTATGGCTCAGTGGGTTAAGAATCTGACTTCAGCAGCTCAGGTTACTGCAGAGGTGCAGATTCAATACCTGACCAGGTGCAGTGGGTTAGAGCATTGCTGCAACTGTGGCATAGGTTGTAGTTTCAGCTCGGATTCTATCCCTGAACCAAGAACTTCCATATGCTGCTGGTGTGGCTATTAAAAAAAAAAATTGAATTATTACCACTTTTCTCCATGTTCTGACTATGTTTAACTTTTCATGTGGGTCATATTCATAACTATTTGAGTAATTTCAGGTGGATTCTTCCCATATAGCTACTTTGATAATAGTCAAGGTGTAATATGCGAGCTTATATGAATCATTGTGCTCTTAAAATAAAAATATCTCTGGATATATTTCACCTTGATGTGAGTGAAATAAGCTTTCAACCCCACCAGCCAAGGAGGGAAATGCTAAAATGAAACCACTGGAATATTAGGGATAAAATAGGGTAAGGCCTAGGAAAGGATAGAGGAAGATATGAAAAACCAGGGATGTCTCCCCTACTTCGTGATAGAGTTCAGAGCTATCTTCACTTCCACTCCAGGCTGCAAAAATTAAAATACTTTAGATCTGATAAACTGCGTATTCCTTTTGTCTTGCCCAAGTTGCAAAGTGAGATTTTTCATAATGTCATTCTGTAATTTGATGTCTAATCCTTACAATTCATGACTTTATGGATTTCAGTCAAAATGAGGACTCTCTTATTATCTGTCTCCAGACAACTCTAATTGTGTTACCAAGATGCAGGCCCAGATGAGGCACGGCCCTAGGTATGCCTTTTGCTCCATTTTTCTCTAGGTTCACTATTATTTTTTGGAGGTGTTTTAGCCAGAACTGTATATTCTATTATATATACATTCAAGTTCATACATACAAACATATATCACATATTTCCAGTATATATTAAATCACTGTTCATACAAACACCCACACAAAAGATGTTTTCCTCATAAAATTAGCAAGGAGTTTTGTTAACATCATTATTTCATGCATTAAAATAAATAGATAACTAATCCTTTCTGTCCATGACATATCAACTATGAGCAGTATCTGTGGCAGATTTTGGCTAATAAACTCTAAAATAATAAATACATATTTAGCAAAAGCCTGACTATGTTATTTGACATAAATGAAGAATTCGCTTGTTAGCCTTTTCTTTTTTTCAAAATGAGCTGGTTTATAAGTGTTAGTAGTTGATTAAATAATTGTTTAAAAAATGGCGATTCCTTTGGAAGGCCCACATAAAAAAAAAAAACAAAATAAATAAAACCTCAGATGTAATCACACTAGGGCAAAATCTGAACTTTCCTTTGATCTATGTAGATTTAGACAGAATCATGGTGTGAGTGAACATTTCTTGGGAACACTTATCCAACCCAGCCCCACTGTTTTCCCTTTACGATCTCAAAGTCATAGCTGATGTATTCAACCCCAGGGAAAAGTGGATGATGGCCCCTGGGTTGCTCCTGAGGGCTATCCTCACAGTATTCATAACGTGTCCCCTCGCTTTTCTGGAGGGGACAGTAGCTCTTGAACCCAATTTTGTGTGTGTGAGGTTCCTTCCCATTTGCACTGCAGCATATCTCAGTTCTACACTCTAAAGTGCTGTCCTTAGCCAGTGTGACCTCAGTTCCTGCAGGTGACAGTATGGCTTTCTGCTGATTTATTAAAAATCTCCCATTTTATGGCTCCTGTGTACTCTCTGGAGTGTGATCATGTGACCAGTATAATGACAATCTGTCTCCCTGCTAACATTTCTCTACTTTGGTTATTTGTTTGATAAAGTGAGGAGCTTCCCTTTTGTTGCCCTTCATCAGAGCTTAATGTCTTTACTTTGGGATCAATATACTTTATGAATAATTTTATTTCCTTCTATTTTTATGGTCTTTTCTCCTCATTATCATACTGAGTTTATTAGCTGGTGCTGTCAGTATCTTTACACTGTCATATGTTCCTGAGGTACAGTAAATATCACTTGTGGTGTAATTAATATGCACACCCTCTGCAGTAATTAAAGTACAGACCCCTTCAACCAGCTGAGCTTCCTACACTAATTCCACCTTATCTTCATAATGAACTTATTGTAATCTGAAACTACTACTGAATATTGTTCAGTAAGGCTAGAAGAATGAAATCTAACGAGATGCAATAATATTTGTGAATATGTTAATATAAAAAATGAATTTAATTAGTCTAAATCTAATTAAATTTCCCATACAATTAAAAGCCTCCCCTTCCTTCCATTTTTTAAAAACTAACAAATGCCAAATATTTGCCCTTTCAAGTTATTCCTATAAAGAAGCAGACTGGACAAATGATTTTTTCCCCCATAAGATACACTGGGCAAAATCTGTAAGAACCAGAAACCAGATAGTGATATAGTAGGGAAATCGCTAAATCCTTTTAAGGAACTGCTGTCTGAAATAGAGGACTTGCAAGAGATAAGACAAGTCAAAAACCTGATCTTTCTAAAAAAGAGAAACTCAAGCAAAACTGTTTATCCAACCAATCTGCCAATCAAAAAATAGGTTCTTAAACTATTTAATACCAATATGCATTGCAAGTTGCACTAAGGCACAGACCCTGTCCCCAAGGGGCTTATACTTTAATGAAAGAAATACTATATTTCAATTCAGCAAAATTTATTGAGAATCTTCTGGAAATAGCACAGACAATGAATGTCAGAGAATTTCTAAGCAGCCATGAAAAAAGGGAAGTCTAGCACTGAGCTTGCACCTTGAGAGACGAGAGAAAGAACTTTTGGGTCAGCGCACTAACTGGTGCTGCGCATACTCAGTTTTGCTGGAGAAGAAAGTCTAAGTTAGGGAAAAATAGACACAAAAGATAAATCAAGATACATAATTGGCATAAAAGAGAAACACAGTAAGGACCTGAATGACTGTCAGGAAACATTTTAACAAGGAAAATAAGTGCTTTAAGTGCAGACCCACCATAGGCGGAGAGCTGACAGAGAAGTCTGAAAATTTGTTGAAAGGTCAGGCATGATGACCACAACAGAGTCAAGAAATGGCATTATTTGGAAGAAATTAGCAATAGGGTAGAGCCCTCCTTTTTTATTATTCAGAATAATTACTTGAATCCTGGAATGAGATCTTTACAAGACTGAAGACAGGACTAAATTAGTAGGCAGCACAGTGTTTAGGATTGATAAAACACACACATGTAAGTATGTCATCTTGAGAATTTAAAAGTGGTTTAGTGGTCACCTGTTGATTAGGAAAACACATTTACTACCACAGTTGTTTTCTCATTTTCTTTAAAACTACCCCTGTTTATGGGAGATGTGTGAGACGTTACCTAAGGGATTACTTGGAAGGGAGTAACTCAGCCATGTTACCTTTGTGGTTGTAGAATCCAAACTCTGCTATTACCCGGCACCTGCTCTGGCATCTCAGAGCAGAGGTGATCTGGCTCCCCAAGAAAATCAACATCCACTCTCCTACTGGACTTGTGAACTTAATTGGGAAGGAATAGGAAAGCATTTAGAGCAGCACCCATGCAATAGTGTCTGTAAAATTATCAGTGGTCTAGCTTTTATGGCCGCACCTGTGGCATACGGAAATTCCGAGGCCAGGGACTGAATGCCAGCTGCAGCTATGACCTCCACCACAGCTGCAGCAACGCTGGATCCTTTAACCCACTGTGCCAGGCTGGGAACTGAACCCACACTTCCACAGTGACTCAAGCCACTGTCGTCGGGTTCTGAACCCACTGTACCACAGCGGGAACTCCAATGGTCTTCCTTTTAGTTGTGAGATGTCGTGCAGCAGCATAGCCCATCCCCACCCAAACTACTTCCACTAATGCCACACAGTGATTATGTCACTGCCTCGTCCCCTGTTTCATCCTGAGCCTCAGTTTGTACTTTTTCACTTCATGAATTAAGCTTATAGAAATTTGGGAACCTAGAATCATCTCATTCCCTAACATAATACAATGAAAATTTAAGTTGTATAAAGGCAATGAGTCAGAAGTAGAAACCCGATAGTCTAGGAAGTTATCCTAAAAAGCAAACTTCTGAGATCTCTTCTCAACATAGAGCTTCAGTGATGAAAACAAATAATATGTTGAGATGGATTGCTAAAGCTATGCATTGCAAATCAAAGGAACTAAAATAAAGTTAGGCATTCTCTAGACGAGTGTTCACTATATTTTTAGGAAGATTTAAATGTACTTCAAAAGGGCAGCATGGAAAAAATGGAATGATACTGATACCAAAAATAAATTACAGAGAAAATCCAGGCTGTTCTGCTACTAAAATATAAAACTAAAACAGATGTTGACATCTATCTGATAGGGAATATGTTTCTTAATATTGATCCTGACCATCAAAAGGGAATCTACTCAGAAAGAAATCTGATATGAATAAGTAGAGATCCTAAAACATAGACTTTTAAAAGTCCTGACTGGATAAACTTTTGATTAGGCTATGCTACTGAAAATCATAGAATCCAGAATGTCAGTTCATTTTTAGTGAAGATAAGGTGTGTGTGTACCAATGGGTATATGTGTGATTGTTTCCTGTGTGTGTGTGTGTGTATGTACGTATGCATGCACTTATCTACATAATAAATCAAAAATTCAAGCTCAGAAAATGAGATAATGTGAAATTCCCTTTGGTATACTCTTCCAGTATATTTACTGAAAATATATTTGTTCATCTTTAAGCTTCGTGTTCATTTTACTGTAGGACCTGAGCCTAATGCTGAAGAATAGTTTCAAAGGTCAGGAAAAGTTCTAATATTAGCAACAGTGTCACTCATGAGTGTCTCTGAATCACGTTATAAAATTATTCATGTGAAGGATGGCTTGGCTTTGAAGCAGATATTTTGTGGCTCATGATTTATTTTGTATATCGAGTGTAGTTTGCGAGCAGTGCTAATGTTTGTGGATTATTGCACTAGCTTAGAAATCATAGTGTAATATTTGTAATTGAAAGGGACCTTTCTTGGAAAGTGGATCGTGTATATTTGCTCAAGTGGTGAGGTTAGTGACAAGTTCTAGGAATCTAAGTAGAAGACAGATTTCACCTTGAGGCACAAGTTTTGTACCTCTGGAATGTATGTGGTGAAGTGGTCAATTTCAAACCTCCATTCGGTAATATAGTCTTGATTCAATAATAGCTTTGGGGCAGGCTGTGTTCGTAAGGGAAATGTCAGCAGAAAGGGCTTTTCTGTGAGTCTCCCAGTGTCTTCTCTAACCCCTCTGGTCAGTTTGTTTATATATTGGACCATTGATCTCTTAACATTACCCAGTTAAAACAAAGAATAAAACAAGACAACTAAATAGTACATGAGATGGGAAACAGAACATTCTAGAATAGTTTACATGAAAGACATCCTTGAAGAAACTGTCAATGAAGAAAAGAAAGTTGAAAAACTGGGAAAATTAAGCTGTTCTTATTCTGTGTGTGCATGTGTGTGTAATTATATGTAAAATATATATATTTTTAATAGTTTAATACTACTGACTTCTGTAGAAAATACAAATAGCAAGATTTATATCTCTCTTATTTGCATAATTACTGAAAGGAGTTCAAAAATATATATAAAACCTTTTATTGCACTAAATGTTAGAACTATCATAATTTTCTTCGCAGTTATCACTTTCCTTTGGTCATAAGAGCCCTAATTGTATTACCAGATGTAAAAAAAAAAACCAAAAACTCCAGTTTACCTTCCTTTTTTTTTTCCAGCTTACTGAATGAGATTCTAAAATTAAATTTCAATGGTTTGCCTAGTTCGCAATGTGACTCAGTGGTAACAAATCCGACTGGTATCCATGAGGACACAGGTTCCATCCCTGGCCCTGCTCAGTGGGTTGGAGATCTGGCATTGCTGTGAGCTGTGGTGTAGGTCACAGACGTGGCTTGACCCCATATTGCTGTGGCTGTGGTGTAGGCCAGCAGCTGCAGGAGCACCAATTCAACCCCTAGCCTGGGAACTTCCATATGCTGCAGGGGAGTCCCCTAAGGGGAAAAAAAAATCAAAACAAAACAAAAAACAGCAATTTCAATGGTTTGCAAAACTGTTCTCTCAAATTAAGGCAAAAGTGACTGAAGACAGTTTTAGCTACACCTGTTCAACCACTAATTTAATGAGAAAATGACTTAGAAATTGCAAGTGGTACATATAACAATATTGTTGGTATGAACTAAGAGATGTTGCAGTACAGCTGGCTGAAATAGGACCCATCTTTAATACTCTGATTCCTCCAACTTTCCTTATACTAGCTTCTGTTTCAAATACATATGCCTAACTCCTTCCTGAGTGGCCCAGCATGTTTGAACATGAATGCCTAGTCATGTATTGTAAATGGCACCATTAAGGACTACACAAATTACTTTCCTGCATGTATTCAGCATTAAGGCAGAGAGTTTTTGTCCACTATTACCTGTTCAGCCCATGTCGCCAATGTCCTGGCCAAGCTGTGAGCCCACATTGTGAGGACTAGCCAGTTGCAGAGATCTCAGCCAGCCTCCTGTGCCTCCTGAGCTGCCTCAAACTGGCATCAGAACCTTGGTCCTGAAGTCACTGCAGAAATGGGTGCTGCTGACCAGCCATGATGATAGCATCTTGCAGTTCTAGGGTGTCTGCGGTGTGGTGCCCCAGTCATCCTGCAAGCTGAACACTGGCTACCCTCTTCAAGATGGGTTGCAGGCACACCAACAGCCTGGCCCAGGATGCAGAGGATGACTGGCCACCCTTCTCCAAGATGGGCTGCTTCTAACCTTGCAGGAAGCTTCCCCTGCTTGGCCTGCGGAAGATGGTTCTCCACAAGCACAGAGCCCGGATGGCAGTGGCTGGCACTGCAGACCAGGTGAAGGTGCTGGTGCTGGAGCTAAGTGACATGCCTTTTTAGGCATGGCCAGCGTGGACCCCTCCAGGACCACAAGATCTTCACATGGAATGACCTTGAGTGTCTGTGCCCAGGCCGCTCCCTCACCTCAGGTTTCCAGCCTACTGCTTCAGGTTTGTTACCCAATGATATCTTTGCCATCTCTTAACACGCCAAGTACAGTCTTGTGGCCTTTGGCACCAGTCAGAGCTTTGGCCTCTTTGGCTACCCACAGAAAAGTCCTGATCTGGCCAAACGCACCCTTCACTCCAAGGACTCCCTGACCATGTAGAGCTGCTCTCCCAGGGTGAAGTCACTCACGAAGTTGCTGCACTGGTCGGAAGAACTGTGTCTAGGGCAAGAAGTAGGATGCCAATGCCAACTGCAAGTTGCCCCGCCCCAGAACATGGGATGATGGCACTGTAGCACCACGTCAGCCCTGCTTGGCCAAGGATTCCCTCCCAGGTGTTGGACATTGCCTCTATTCCCTGACACGTTCCTTCCAGGTGGAGCCCTGCCTCTATTCCCTGACATGTTCCTTCCAGGTGGAGCCCACCACTGCCCCACAACTCAGGCTCCACATGCACTGCATTCTGGCTGTGTGCGTGACAAGAAGCCGCTACAGCTGTTGGAGGAGGACATGGTGCTGGATACCAAGGTGCGGCTGACACTCGGCAGGGTCTTGACAGCCATCCAGGTATTGGGCACACTCAGCAGCCCTTGACTTGACCTACATAGGGGGCCTCACAGGTCCTGGCACAGGTGCTGGACTTGCAGGATAGACACACCGTGCTCACCTAGGAGGAGCAGTTCAAGGTGATCTTGCTGCCCAAGAAGAACATCAAGACAAAGATCAGACTGATGGCCCACAAAGGCTGTCACAGAATGTGGCCTGCAAGGACTATGAGGAGACCTGCCTAGCCTGCCTTCTCAGCCTGGGCAATGTCCACGTCTTTTCAGTGCCTGTGTGTGACCTCAGAAGTACTACTCCTGTAGCCTGCAGGAGGACACATCAGCATTGCAGCCTGGGGCTGCAAGTGCCACAGCAAATTTTTACCTGAGTTCCCCATGGGAGCTTGAAAGCTTCTCCCTAAGTATCCAGAACATCACAGAACTGTTCAGCTCTCTGAACATTAGCTGGCCACAATGTTGCCAGTGCCAGCTACAGGCTCCCAGAGTTGTGGAAGCTTTAACAAACTAATGGGACCTCAGGCACCATCCTGGCCCCACAGAGCCACAGTGAAAGCTCTGATTCTGCGTGCAGCCAGGGAGCTGAAACCCTAAGGCTGCCTGAACCATGTTCTCACTCATGTCTACCAGCTCAGCCACCATCAACAATGTTACAGTGGGCATGACTGGGGACATCACAGTGGAGGATGTGAAGAATTTCCTGGGCCTTATAGCGGCACCTGAGAAGAATTTGAGGACCCTGACGGAAGACAGGACTTAAGCCTGTACCATACCGATCCGCTGAGGAAGGCTGGAACCCCCCAAGCACAACCTAGCTGCCCTGCTCACACCTGGGACTCAGAACCCCTGGCTCATGCCTGGTCCTTCTCCTGGACCCACACCTGCTAATCTGTAGGCTCCAGTGGGACCTGCCAAACGGAGCCTCGGGGTTGGGCCTGGAGTTGACCCAGAACCTCTGGTGCAAATTCAGATTCATCTCTCCTATGGGTAGTTGGCTACCCTGGGGCCCAAGTGCCATGGGAAAAGGATAGATAGGGTAACATGCCATGCTGTCCCCAGATTCCACACTCGGTCCTTAACCCCTCCTTTGCAAAGAGAATTTTTCTAATACCTCTGCCAGGGTGAACAGTCATTTTAAAACCGTTTTGGTACTCCTGGGGTTTCCCACCCCCATCTTAGAGCACAAATGTATGTGGGGAAGATGAGTTTTCCTATAGATTGTACCCTGGGGTTTTTCTGTCATTTTTTTAAATTAGCAGTTTTAATATTTAAATTACTAATTTTTAATTTTGAAAATGAAAGCATTTAATATATCTTAAAGGGGAAAAAAGAGAGTTCCAATAGAATGAGCCAGAACAAATATTTTAAATATAATTCTATTTTTACATGATTCTTTATACCCAGTGTTGTTACCCAGAATGTTGTTGAGCCATGGGAAAGGAATCAGATACTTATTTTTAGCCAAAACATTATGGAGTTTACGCTTGAATCTCATAAGTGATAAGGTTACCCGTTTGCCTTTGAGAAAATTCTGAGAAACTTTCCTGGGCCTCAGACAGAAAATATAAGTTGTGAACTCCTTTAATGACTGTGCCTTCCAAAGTGGAACAAAGGGAGAGAGTTATTGAGGTAACTAAAACAAAGCAAGAAATACTGCAGAAAAGAGAAAAATATTTTTCCCCAGGTCTGAATCTAGCAGCTCAGAACACATGAAGGAGATGAATGAACTGCAAAGATATTTGAAGCCGAAGAGATAGATGCTGAGCTATTATTTCTTGTGATGCTATGAGATATTTATAACATCCTGAAAATAAAAACAGCACCCAGTTGCTCAGCAGCAAACAACCTTCAGACTCCACTAGCAATATTATACCTTAAACACTAGTGCATGTTTAAATATTTTTATAATGGCTTAAATAAAATTTTGTGTTTTATTTATCAGCTGTGTCTACATTCACATGCTATTTTCAGGTATTTCCTTTAATATATTTCTTTCCCCATAACTACAATAATAAAGGTAAACTTATAGCAAAATTTTTTTTTCATATTACTTCCTTATCCTAAAATGTTAATCAAATCATAACGTATAAAAACCAAAGTGTGGTACTTAATTTTTAAAAAGAGAATGTTAAAAGTAGCCTTTTTAATAGTCAGATTTTTTTTATAATCCAAAGAATATCATGGAGTCCACTTCGAAAGCATGCTCTCTTACCTTTCTTGTTTAAAAAAATAATAATATACATACATAAAGAACTTGGCATTTCCCTTTGTGAGCTGTAAGCTCCGAAAATCAGAAGACATTACTGGAACATCTGTTAATTTCACGTTTTCCACTAAATGGCTTTCAATGGTTACATGGTCAGAAGACAATTACCACCATACTCTCAGTCTTTAGGAGCCTTACAGTTTACTATAGGCTTTCGGTGTTTCTACTCTCTTGGTATGGGTGCATACAAAGTGAAAGAGGTGAATAAAACTGCTCTGGTGCACCAAGTGTTATCATATTGGCCTGAAATAATTCACGTGTATCACAGAGCTCTTGGCAAGAGATTCTTTGCACATGAAACAAAACCCATTTAGTTTTAACTCTCATGCAAAATTTTGGTAAAATCAAATCTGAGATATATTCTTTTTCAACCAGGCCTCTGTCTTCTATACCACATCAATGCAACTTGTTGACAAGTGAAAAGTAAATTATTGACGTGATAAGTTTTAGTCTTGGTTTGCTTTTAGGGATTGTGTTTGTCTTCCTTTGTTTCAGTTTGTGTGTTGTTTGTTGTTGATACCAAAGAGTTGATTTGATTAATTCTTGGTCATTGTAGAGACTTCATTAGACGTGCTGTTTTATTTATAGATGTTTAGCATACAATCTTATAGACACAGCCTGGATGAGGACTTGACACATTAAAAAATATGAATTTAGAAGAAATACTATACAAAACCGAGTAGAAATTGAGGGACTATTGTATAAAAACATTACAATATATGTTCAAAACTAATAATAAATTCACTGTGGTAATTTAATTTTCAGAATGGCCACATCATTACGTCCCTCCCTGATGTTCTTCTTAAATGTCACTTTGACACTGTTCCCATCAAAAGATGAGGTTTCTGTGCCCTCCCTTTAAAATGGGCTGGCTTGGTGACTCTTTTGACCAAGAGAGTAGGACATGTATGAAGCTATTAACTTTTGTGGCTAGATCATTAAAGGCTATGAAATTTATGATTTGTTAACTGAAGTACTTGTTCTTGAAATTGTGCATAAAGTCTAACTGCACAGAGGCTACCATGCCATGAGGAAGCCTAAACCCACCCAGAGGAGAAACCCCCTGGAAGTCCTGAGACTGCAAGAAAAGAGAGATGTCTAGGCATTGCCCAGCTCCCTGGGCCTCCTAGTTTTCTAGCTATAGGACTAACTCTAATCCACATCTAAGCCCGAGACAAACCCTGAGCTGCAACCATCTAGCTAAACCCTTTCCAAATTCCAACCCACTGAAAACATGACAAGTTATAAAACAATAACGTTTTTTTGGTTTGTTTTTAGGTTTGTTTGTTTGGGCCACACTTGTAGCACATGGAAGTTCCCAGGCAAGGGACTGAATCTGTGCCATAGATTCAACCTATGCTGCAACTGCAGCAATCCTGGATCCTTAAGCCACTGCACCATAGCAGGAATTCCAACAATAGTTATTTGAAACCACAATTTTGGGGAAATTAATTTATTGATCATTCATTTAGGAAATAAATGTTTTTGAATGTCTCTCTGTGCTGGGCAATATCCTGAGTACTAAATCCTGCAAAGATTTGTCCCCTACAAAAGCTGTTAAATTAACCCCATCATCTTCTGTACTTCCATGACCCTTTAGCCTCATAAAATACCCCTTATTTCTTCTGTCCATATTGTATAAGTTGTATACATGTTTGATTGTAAACTAAATTCAAGATCTGGGTCTCATTAATTTTGTTTCCCTCTGTAGTGCCTACAGTGCATACAAATGTTCAGTGACTGACATGTAGCACCTATCGGATAAGGAATTCAATGCAAGGAAATGACACCATTATCTCCCATGGTAGAAATTAAAAACCAAAAAAGCTTTCCATCCATGACTCCTTTAAAATAGCGGAAGTTATAAATCGGGGGAAAAGAAATAGTTTTTAAAAAATTTGAATATGTAATCATGGCTATTAAGTTCTTTACTGCATAGTCAAATGGGAAAGCATTTTTCAAATATCCTAGTCATTAACATGCCTTAGGTTATTAAAATAACTATACTTAAACTACTTTTTAATTTATCAAATATTCTGTCTCCACAGCTAAAGATCATGTCATTATAGTTGTAGCCCAAAACTGAAAGGGGCCCTGGATATGGTAAAAAGTAGTGTCCAACCTCCTGTTACAATCTTCCTTCTTACCACTAGTCTATGCTATTGCACTAAGTACCAAATGCTCACTCAGTGTCCGCAGGCATGTTGAAAGGATAACTTTTGTTTAAGATTTGTAGCTCAGATGGAAAAAAGTCAAATGCCTGATTGTTTCCTCAAATTTAAAGCAAACAATTTAAAAACAATTCTGTTCACAAAAATATATTTTTAATTCATAAATTTTGTTTTAAAACCTTAGTCAATTCAGAATAAAAAATATAGAGAAATCTTTTTTTTTAATCTTGCTTTCTAATTTTGAATAGAAGCAATCCACCCCTCATAGTTATACATTCTTCAAATGTGCAGTTTTTGTTCATTTCTTCTGGCCCTTTGCCCTGGTTTGATCTACATTTAATGATCAAATGAATTTCCAGATCTCATGAATTCTACATCAGCACTGCTTTCTCTACCTGACCCATTTCCTCCCCTTTCTATTAGTAGAGTTCAGAACCTTAATGACTAATACTACAAGCAAATATTTACTGAGGTCTTATCTGTTTGAAGTCCTGTGCTAAGGGCTTCATATATGCTACCGTCTTCAAAGCTCACACTAACATCATTCAAAAATTATTCCTATTATACAGATGAGTACATCTTGGAGGACTTGCAGAACTAAGTAATTTGCCCAAGGTCATAGTCGGGAGTACTGAAACAACCATGCAAATTAGAAAGTGGGACCCAAAGCCCAGTTTTCTAACCTACTTCTCTAACTTATGGTGGAAGGGACGGTAAAATCTAGTCCACTCCCTGTTTGATTCTTCATTCCCTTTTAACTTTCCTGCAAGATGTCACAAGCCTACGTTGGGACATCTCCAATGACTGTCATGATCCTCTTCTATCTCTCAACTCCATCTCAGCTTCTGCTCTGTACCAGACTAACTGTTATCAAAAACTTTGTCATATCTCCCCTCTCCTCAAATAGACAACTCAAATTTCTAAATGAAGCAAATGGGACTACTTTAAATATCCATAACTCCCTCCAAACTAGCTATTCACATTCTTCAATTCACATCTTGCATCCAGAATGCTGCATCTGTGGTTGTCCTCATGGGGATGATCTCTTTATGTCCTCTGTCTTAGAATATGGTCCACATTGACTCTTTCTCTACATATGCCTATTCTACTCATCCTACAAGAGCTTTTGAAAAGTGACAGAACTTTTACCACACATTATTTTCTACAGTGTTTTATAATTACATGAAGGACAAAATTCAGAAGTCAGCAGCTGTTACTTTGCCTATCCTTGACTAATCTCTTTTGAGAGTAGTTACAATTTTGTCTTAATGTCTAAGAAACTTGCAGTGTTTTAATATAAAATATGATCAAAACTATTTGATGGATGTGTATATCCATGCATACATACATGATAGATGGATGAAAACACTAAAAACAAAATGAGTTCCATTGTTTCTGCATATATAAGTGATGCTTAAAAAATGTTTGAATTCAATGACTGACACTTAATAAATCCTTTAGAAGCCTTCACACCACCATATTTTAATAACTCAACCAGGTGTTGTCAAACAGCATGTAACAGGTTTGAAATTAAGTGAACTAAGTATTTGACCAGATTTAAAACATCATCTTTCAAAGTAGTTTTTGATACAAACACATTTTATGGAGTTTGTTGCTTAAACTCATTTGATTTGGTATAAAGCAGACATCTCCTAAACTTTATGACTGGGATCTGTTTAATATTTTAGGAAACATTTTATTACTTACAAATATTGAATGCACACCCATTGTTGTAAACCAAAATATTGAAGTTTGTAAATTGAAGAGCTTCAGGGGTCATACCTGGTGGTCAAGAGGAAGGAAAGTGCGTACTTTTTTGCTGTAATTTGGTTATTTGAGTTTGTGAAGAAAAATAGCCAATAGAAATAGTCAATATGAGTTTATAAGCATTTTTCCTTCTTAAAGAGAAAAACACATGACTAAAAATAGTACTGATTTTAAGTAAACAGACTACTTGTTAATTCATGGTTCAAAAAAAATTAAGATGCCAAACTGAAATATTTTAGAAAAAATTAGCCTTTGGTAAAACACACTATCAAGAGGAAATTCATTTTTAATCACAAAATATATTTTTCTGTGCTGTTTTAGATTTAATTTGCTGTTTAGCAGTGCTCTGAAATATTAATACTTTGTTTAATAAATTCCTTCTAACTCTTAATAGATTTTTAATGAAGAAATCTATCTTAGAGATCTGTGCGAGAATTGGTATTATATACTTTCTGAAAGTGTTAAATTATTGACCTTCTGAACAGTTTCATTTGAACCTCTATCCTTTGTTTGCCATCATCTGTGTTCAGATTTCTAGAAATGTTTTGAAATGTAAAAATCATTGATCCTAGAAGCCAGAATGATAGGTATTCTAGAAATGGGAAGAAAAATTTATCATCAGCAGAGCCTATTTACAAAAAATGAAAAGTTTGATTCCAGATTATAATGTTAAATCATTTATAATTATCCTGATGTGTAAATTAAGCCCATAGTACTTAAGACCTTGATGAGGGTGGAAGAAAACAGTCCCACAGGGATTCCATCATTGGTCTATTGTCCATGAAACATGCACTTAGATATCCCTACAGGGTTGCCTAAATGCCAGGGAGGTAGCAGCACCAGAAAAAGCCCTTTCTCCATGCTGATTTTCAGCACACAGGAAGGTCAGCTCTGGAGTTTGGCAGAGTCAAGGTGCATTTTATCAGAATTGCTGGGATACTGACTCCGCTGTTTTATTCTCTTCAGGATTATGACAATAAAACACAATACTTAGCTTCAGAAATAGGTAAATTTGGAGATAAAGGAAACGTGTGATACTTTCATACTCCAATTCACTTATACCCCCAGGAGAATTTATATGGGGATTACCTCCGTAGATTTTAGAGGAAACGTGTTTATTGAAAAGCCCATGGATTTTGCAGCCAGTCAAATCTAGATTTGATTCCTAGCCCCTCAATTTACTATTATTTGATTTTTGATGATCTGTTTAACTTCTCTGAAACTGTTTCTTTATAATGTTAGCAAATGTATAAAATTAGGGGAAAAGACTAAATGAGGTAAACCATATATGATTTTAAATGTTTGTTATCAAACCCAACACATAATAAATATGTGGTGATGGTGATGGTTAAGTTCTCTTATGTTCCAAAGCCAATCCTCCTTTATGGACGAGGGCAGGAGGCTGTGAATTAAACTCATTGTGAAGTTCCAGAGCGTAAGTCATCCTCTTACATCTTGAGGGCTAATTCAATGTTGAGATTAAAACTTAGGAGTTCCCATAGTGGCTCAGCAGAAATAAAACTGACTAGTATCTATGAGGATGTGGATTCCATCCCTAGCCTAGTTAGCGTATTAAGGATCCGGCGTTGCCATGATCTGTGGTGTAGGTGGCAGACTCAGCTTGGATCCCACATTGCTGTGGCTGGCAGCTGTAGCTCTGATTAGACCCCTGGCCTGTTTTAGGGCTGCACCCATATGCCATGGGTGCAGCCCTAAAAGCAACAAACAAACAAACAGAACAACCTCAGATGTGTGTCAGTGGGTTAAGGACCTAGTGTTGACTCTGTGAGGATACAGATTCAATCCCTGGCCTTGCTCAGTGGGTTAAGGATCCAACATTCCCACAAGCTGCAGGGAAGTTCACAAGTGCAGCTTGGATCAGATGTTGCTATGGCTGTGCATAGGCTGGGAGCTACAGCTCTGATTTGACCCCTAGCTTGGGAACTTCCATATGCTTCAGGTGTAGCTGTGAAAAGAAAAAGAAAAAACCTTAGTTTTGGTTTTACGTCTACCTTCCATATCCCAGCGACAGGGCAGACTAGCACTGTTTCTCTGCCCAGAGAAAGCCAGTGTGAAGTGGACAGTATGGGGGAATGATTGGGTCAGAGAGACATTGAGGTTTTTGCACTTATTTTTTGTTTGTTTGTTTTATACTTATTTTATTTTGTAACATTTCCCAACACAGAAAGCTTGGAAATCTGCTAGAATTTTCCATATCTCCATTTACTCATCAGCGAAATATGAAAATAATGATATATCCTCAGTTCACAACAATTAATTTATTTTAATATGTCACGGTAATATTAGTGACATACCATGGATTAATATCCTTAGACAGATCTTTGATCCTATTCAATATACTTTTTGTGGTCCTGTGTTTCAGATTTCCCCAAGCAGTATTCCCAAGTTTCCCTGAACCCTTGCCCCTAGAGATGTTCTGAGAAAAAAGAACAATCAAAGAGATCCATGCTCAGATGTAGATGGGCAATACTAAAGTTTATACTCGTTCTTAGAGTCACAGTTAATACTGGCATATTGAAAGCCTTGAGAAATTCTTCCGGAAAAGAAACCTGTGTAACTCAATGGTCCCCTGAGATTGTTTCCCAAAATATTAAGTAGACTCCTTCCCTTTCTTTATCATAATATCTTTTACCATGGGTGTTTAGAAGAATACACTTTGGGAAACACAAATTACGCTTACCTCCTCAGATTAGCTAAAATTTTGTAATAAAGGCAGAAAAAATGTGAAATGCTGGGTGATTACTTCATAGACGGCTCTGAATCATTCTGACAGCTACCCTGTCTGACCCACCTACATCACTTGTCAGGGGTTATTTGGCCTCACAAAGTGAATCCTCTTTTTAACTACTACATGGACTTGCATTTTGTTATTGTGTTTTAAAGCTGTCCTGTCAATGTTGAAAGAGGTAAATGCTGGGAAGAGAGAAAGTGACACATATAAGACCCAGAAACCTTGATGAAGGTATTAGCATAACTCATATTCCTCATAAGCAAGGATACTTTGCACTGATAATAACATACAGTTATTAATATGATTTAGGATTCTATGAACATTTAATTCCAGGCAAACTGAACCAAAATTGAAAAACCAAATCAAACCAAAACTGATTACTGTGAGGAGGCTCAGGAGTGGTTACTCTTATGCTGCTTAGGACCTAGTCAAGCAACAAGCCTTGTCAACTGACCAGTTGAATATAAGACAGAGTACTGCTCACTGGATGTACAGTGATTTGTAAAAAGAAAAAAGAAAAGGGGTGTGTGTGTGTGTATAACCTCCTAGAAGAATATCTGTCACATAATAGGCCCTTGGTAAATATTTGCTAAATATATGAGCAAACTAAGGCATGGAGTTTTACTAGGTCCTACAAAAATGAAGAGGGGACTATGTAGGTGCAGGTTTTATTAACATTTAGTGTTGACTTAAGTATATATTAAATAACTTCAATCAAACTTTCTGTCAGGTTCCAATTTGTGCAGGTTCTGCCAGTTGTGCAGGAAAGAATTAAGGATGAAGCTAGCAAAAGCACTAGTCAAAGTTTTGCACTAAAACAAAAAAAAATGCTATAATTTTCATGTAGGGCTATAAGGAAACAAAATATGTTACTTTCCTAAAGAAGTAAGACATCTGGGATCATGTCTCAGCAAAAGGACATGGCCAGCATGGAGTCCAAATTGTTACAGGGAAACGTATCTACATAAAAATTTCAATTACTACCTGGAATTTGGGTTGGAGTCCATCAGAAGAATGACAAGGATTATTTCCATGGGGAAGAATTTTTTTCAATGGGAAAGACTAAAGTTTGAGGATAGAGTGAAGTAATGAAACAGAAAGGAAGAAGTATAGATATGGAAGAAAAGAGCACCCCACAGATTCAGGGGCAGAGCCCAATCTAGAACTGGAGAAGAATTAAATAGGAGCTGAGAAGGTCACCGGTGTTGTATACCAACACATTTTGTATAAAGAATTCCTTATGGCTCTCTTTAAATTGGTAATTTGACTAAAGAGCAGTGCCTTTGGTTACAATAATATTTTATGGCAGCCAAGTAGCTTCTGATATGCTGAAAAATGCATGGAAATAATTCAGTCATATGTATTGCTTAGAATGGGGGCTACGGAGAATGTATTTATACTTGGGGACATTCTAAGATCATCATAAGTGACCAGAACACATTGGATTTGCATAGGGAGACCCGGGGTTCAATTTTGGTCCTACCATTTACTTCCAGTTATGTGACTTTAGGTAAATCATTGAGTCTAGTGAGTTTTAAACACTCAACTGATTGAAAATAGACATTTTGTAGAGATGATGTGGAGGTTAAACAATGTGTCTATAAAAGTGATGAACTCATTGCCTCCCACATAATATGTACTAAAAAAGTAGTTTCCCAAATATTGCATTGTCCAATGATGGTATCAACAAGTTATTGTGTTTCATAGAACTAGGCCAACATACCTATCTCTTTTTTCCATTTTCCATGAAAATTTTGCCTGCCCAGTAAATGACAAGGAAATAAATTGAACAAGGAGAACAGTTTGGTTGATTTTAAGCTTTTCTCTCCCCATATTATATTGGACACATATATTTCTAAAGCTTTAAATGCACTAAAACTTAACTCTGCAGTCCAATGTTTCTATCTGTTTAGCGTATGTTTTTTCTATATCAAAATATTAGAATAAGATATTTTCATAAATTTTACCTACTTTTTAAATATCGTGATACTTCAGAGAGTCATATAGAATGCTGAAATTATAAAGAGATATTTTCATGCCAAACCATAAAATATAAAGTACATTTGTATGTGATCTTACCTTTAATAAGACCCAGGTGTGCAAATCCTTGTTGTTTTCTCTACTTACAGATTTTTCTTAAATATTGTTTCTACATCATATTTTGATTTAAAGATAAAAGTAACTTTTAATAGTGCCTAATAATATTTATATGTGAGTATTAATAGGTCAAAGGTTGAATGAGTCATGTTAAAATGTAACCACAAAAAGGGGTTATTAATACCTATATAAATTCCAAAAAAATAATGTCAATTTATTTTTCTCTTTCTTAAATCAAACACAAAATTTTTAGTTAAATATGTTCCTTAATACATACAAGTTCCTTAATACATTAAAAAGAAAAATTCCAACTTAAAAAATATCCATTTTATTGAATATTAGTGTTTTAAAAGCTAGAGAATATTTGCTTATGAAAATGAGCATCCTCTGTCCATTAGTTGCATAAAATACATGAGTGCAATTAAATGCTTATGTATTTGTCAAATATATACATACTAAACATGAAGCTCTGAGGTCAGACAGCCCAGATTCCAACATTTACTATTTGGGGTACTGAACCTCTGTTTTGCTTAGATTCCTCACCTGGAAAAAATGGAAATAATCTTGTAAAAATGTAAATTACATAAAGTTTTTCGGCTCAGGACATAGCACAAAGTAACACTTCAGTTAATGTTAGGTCTATAAATAGTAGTAAATCATTGAGCTCTATCCCAATTCCTTTTTCTAGCCCATATGATTTTTAAGTAATTTAAACTACGAGGGGCCTAAACTTGGCCTAAAATATCATGTTATACTTATTTATAGGTCACCTCCACTTCAACTCTTTCATAAATGTATTTTTTCAGTCTGGTACTTTATCTTCCTGGGTAAAACTGCTTCTTCATCCAAATATCTGAAAAGAAGCTAGATGACTCAGGTAAAACTTCTCAGTTAAGGTCATTTTAATTATAATAGCAACAACAGATGTGTATATGTTCATTAATAAAAATATAATTTGTAGCTGTGTCCCTTGGAAAATTAAACCAGAAAATTATAGATTATATTGAGACACAAAAAGAAATTCTGCTCTCTAAATCAGATGCTCTATTATTAAAAATGTCATCCCTTATGAATTTCATAAATAGCAAACCCAGGAACAGAGTAACCATTTTAAAAAAGTCTGGAGGGGATTCCATTACAACATTTAAATGCATTACTACTCAAACAATTTGATTGGATTATAAAATATTTAAAACTGCAGCTGTAGTTGTAGTGTTTACTATAGATTATTTTGATTTCAAGATCTTCACACAGAAAGGGTATAGGCTTACAAAAGTATGTTTCACTGACAAGTAACTACACTATAAAATGAGCTGTACATAATACATATTTAGATTAAAAGGACAATTAGAAATAAAATCACAAGTTCCTTAAAAGTTCTACCTCCGAACAAGGTCAGCTCAAAACCCAAAATGCCAAATACATGTTCCAGTTGGAAGTGTTATTAAAAAATAAGTAAAATATATTAACATGAATTCTAGTTATCAAGTTTTATATTAACTCACAACACATGATTCTGTATAAATCTAAGGACACTTTGGAGATATGAAAGCATGTATAACCTAACAACTCTACAATAATGATTTTATTATTTTGTTTCTGAAGATGATGATGCCCAGTATCCCATAGAGTTTTTGCTTTAAGGTGACGTTTCCTCAATATATGCTATCACTATATAGTTAAAGAAACCCAGTGAATTAACCAAAAAATAAAGAAAAGAAATAAGAAATATATACACAGGTGCTTGGTAGGATGGTAAAAATATATGCATATATGTATATTACATAAATATACATATACACACACACATATATGAGGAAAAGAACGCAGCTGAAAAGATTTTCACTGTACCGAACTGCATTCCTTTTCAAGACAGAAAATGGACAATGATAACCAAACATTCTGATGAACAAAATTAAATGTCAGGCTTTGAAACTTTACCAGTTATCTGTGTTAAGTTCTATTTATCACTAGAAGCTAAAGCTATACTGATGATTCAAACCACCAATAAGAGTTCTCATTAGATGGGGAAATACCTCCAAGACAAGATTTTAATATTAAGACCACCCCTCAAATATCTGTAGTCCCGTAAGCACGTAATTTTAACTGTGTTGCCTGTAAATTCTGAATATTCACTGTATCAATCCACCCTCCTCAGCCCAATGCTGATAATAATAATAAAGCACTGTACCATAAACTTTTTCATTTATGATATTGTCAAATGGACAAATATGTTAAAAAAACAAACTCTTTTGTTCTCACTATTTATATTTGACAAATACAGAGAAACTAATACTCAGCTAATTAAGTGTCTTGCTAACATGACACAACTCATTTAGGAGAAAGCTTAGACCTGGGTAGGATAGAATCTTTTGCTGAAGTGGGGACTGGTTCTCTGGCTTTGAGGCTGAACACAGCAAGTTCAAAGCCCATCTCCATCACTTGGAGAAGTCATTTGAGTCTTCTGAGCCTCTGTTTCCTCATGTTAAAATAGGGATCCAAGTAGTAACTGCTTCATAATGCTATTCTTCAAATGAAATAATAGATGTATTGTTTTCGGAAGCTGAATAAATGAGAACATGAAACAAGCATAGGCAATGATGGTTTTCAAATGTACAATCTCTAGAGAGCTTTCAGCTAATTGGAGAATCTTTATGTCCTAATTAGGGATGTAGCTATTATTCACTAAAATTGTCAGGAGTCATTTGTACATCAATGTTGATTAATAATCCAGATATTTAAAAGATACCTAGATAGCTTAAAGAAATATAATAACAATTACATAGAAGAGAACTGGTTGAAACAAGAGAAATTATGTGTAGAGGAAAGAGTAAGGCAAAGAGATGTTAATATGAGTCCCTCTGTCACTTGATCGGCTTCCACTTTCTTGCCTCCACTTTCTGCCTCTTCTACTTTTACAATGGATACTTGTGGTATAAGTGGAAGCAGCTCAGACTATGAATCCAGATAATCTAAGTTGAGGACCACTATGCACAAGGTAATTTCAAATATTGCTGACCCTCAATATGTTTATTTACAAAACAAAGATAATAACACCTGTCTGTATGCCTCACCACATGTGTTGAAATAATTACATACGTGTATTTATATATAGACATCCATATATATGTACATTCTGTTACCTAAAACTGAGCACTCTAGATGTATACTGAGGACTTCTGGCTGGTGTCCTGCCAGAGATAAACTCATTATTCAAATTTTTGGAATCCTTGGAGTTCCCTTCGTGGCTCAGTGGTTAACGAATCTGACTAAGAACCATAAGGTTGCGGGTTCGATCCATGGCCTTGCTCAGTGGGTTAAGGATCCGGCGTTGCTGTGAGCTGTGGTGTAGGTTGCAAACGCGGCTCGGATCCCGCGTTGCTATTGCTGTGGCTGTGGCAAAGGCCTGCGGCTGCAGCTCCTGTTAGACCCCTAGCCTGGGAACCTCCATATGCCACGGGTGCAGCTCTAGATAAAAGGCAAAAAGACAAAAAAAAAAAAATTGGAATCCTTGAATATTTAATTTTGTATAATGATATTCTAGATATTTCAAAACTATTCTAGGTTGACATACTGAATTTCTTATCATCACATTATTTTTACATTACCTTTTTGAGAAATGGACTTTTATATATTTAAATAGCTAGGAAAGAGGTTGGTTTTGAATGTTTGGGAGCACACTTTTTTTTCATGCAATCCTGTAGTACAGAGATCTTACCTATGACAAAGTTTCCCTATAAGCAATAAGATGAACTCATGAGTCACACATGAAAAATAATCTTGCTGTTTTTTAATCACACTAGGCAGTTTCCCTGTATATTCATGATCTAGAAGATATAAGTAAACAAATATAATTTGGTAAGTTTGGTAATTTCAGAGGTGAATGTAGACTTTGAGCTCTATTAACTGAAACTGAAAATTAGACCACCATATTTCAACTACCCAGAAGTAATTAATTCCAGCATGTGAAGCTTAATTAAGGAAAAGCAAAATATATCACAAATTGTCGAAAAGGAAAGCCACCAACTGATGACACAGGACTATTTAAATATATTAAAGAAATGGTGCAGTATGTTAAGCATGTAATTCCGCCAAAATTCTCCCAGCTTTATTTTGTCTTCCTTTCCATATCCTTGGCTCTCAAAAATTCATTCTCAGTTCTTTGGCAAAAGAGACTGGAAGAGACCAGAAGGAGAAGAGGGGGAGTGGACAGCTCATGCTAATGCCACTCTTGATTTCATATTTTTGTTAAAAAATCCTACTTTGTGCATATAAAATATAGTTCATTTCTTATCCTGAGAGTTACCCTGGCATATGGCTCAATTGGAAACATCAAGGTTTTTAGTTCTTTTTTAAATGGCTTGCCTCTTTTCCAGACTTTTCTTCAGCTGTATTGTCAATGCCACTTTTAGAGTCTATCACCCATAAATTGGTAAAATCCTTTTTGTTTCCTGGCCCTGACTGTGAAAGTAGGTGAATAGTGAACGGAGCAAGTCTGAGAGTTAGAGCATCCATCTAGGCAGTTTCTTTTTCAGCTATGTCCTATCTTGTGTTCTTGGACTTCTTTTGTAATGTAAAGATATGTTCTCTAGACCCAGAGAGAAAACTCTTTACTACTCTTTTCTCTTCTGTTGAGTTAAATGATCCAAAGTCATCTCTAGAACTCTATAATCATGCTCTGAGATCTTAGTACCCAACTGAAGTTCCAAGAGCCCAAACCAGTGGGAATCTTCTTGATAAATTGCCATACCAAGTAACTTACCTGCAAGAACATTCCTATATGTCTGAGGGTCCTTCAAAAGCAATGTTGGACCAATGTGATAATAATATGACTAGAGCATCCAGTTCCTTAAAGTTGAATGTGTACTGCATAGAAATAATAATACCTTGTAATACTATGCATCTTGGATGAAATTTTTGGTTTCAAAAGTATGGAAATACTTATCCTATTTTATTTTATTTGTCATGATGGCTCTGCCTGAGTCTGCAAAAGTATAGGCTAGAGTCAATTGAATGCATTGAATTTTTGGAATGTCAAATCCTGCCCAAGGAGGGAAAGAGAGATAGCCTAAAAGTATGTACCAAAAAAGGAAGTTTTATGTATGAAATAAAAGGTAAGGTAAATGAAACTGGAAGGGGGTAGTTTGTTATTTATTTCATTCCTAAATTGTTATAAAAATATAAGAAATATGATCTTTTGGCAATGCTAAAAAAGGTTTTGAGGATACTTTATAAAAGAGACTTTCGACTTCTGGCTGGCTGTAATTTCTGTGGCCTAAGGCAATTTTCAGTCACTTTTTCAAATTGGAGGATACAATAATAGTTTTAAGAGGTAATGCTACTTCAGCTCAGTATGTATAGTCTAAATCTAAATATCATTTGTAAACAATATACATAGAATTTCATGTGGCAAAAAATTACAAGTTATAAAAATTTATCTTCAATCAGAAACATATAAATGCCTGCATCCAGACTTTTTGAAGGACTGTGCAAGGGTATATTTTTCCTTAGCAAACTCTTCATCTATTTTCCATTTTTCTTACCTGGCAGGCAGCTAGGGGCTACATAGTCAAATAATGAAGTTGTCTTTCATTTGGATATAGTTTATTAATGGCAAAACACTAATCCATTAATCAACTTAAAACAAGTCAGCAGATTAAAAAAAAAAATCGGTATCTCCTTTAGTAACGGAGATCACATGCCTCTTAAAAAGGATCCATTATCTCCATGGGTTTCTCAGCTGAAGTTAAAAATCTAAAAATGATTTCCATTCATTTCTCATTAATATGCAAAATTATTCAAATTAGATAGTAATTAACCATCTACTCAGTAGAAAACCTTTTCATGTTAATTTATGATAAACTCAGTTGCTGCTTTGATTGAGATTGATTTTTGGTGTTGAGGATCTATCATGAATACAAAAAAGCACCTGAAAAAATATTTTTAAACACCTAACTTACTGCTCAGCTAATTACATGGTAGCTGTGTTCACAAACTGTTCCAAAGAGAGGCTTATGGAACCAAGACCAGCACTGAGGAAGCTGTGCATGCATTCTTTAGTGTGCTTCTGGTAAATTTCATCCAGCATTGTCGCTGGATGTCTCAGTTTAGGTGATTTATATCACTTGGGGGTTTATCATTGTTTAATTCAGCCAACTGACATACTCTAAATGATACTGCCTGAATAAAAAAGAATTTCAATATGTAAAGAACTATGAAAATTTTTACATGTTCTCAGGATCAGTTGATTTCACAGGATACTTCGCTAAATGAACTCGGGGTGATTTGTAAACAGACTTCGGTTTCACTTTCTGCAGATGAGAAGCAGACCTCAGTAGTAGATGATGAAAGGGTGATTACCATGTGCTTGTCAGGCCAGTGGAAGTCATTTTCATTCTCAACAACAAAAGCTGGAGTTGAGTATCGGTGACCATAGGGTATGCAACTGAATCTAAACACTGGAGACTGCTATTCAAAACGTTGCTCCCTGGGAGCAACAAAACCACAGGGACACAGTTAGTGACCTTGTGTTAGCACTTTTTAAAAAGTACACAAAGGAAAATGCCTACTACTTTCAGTACCTATTTGGTTGCAGAGATCAACTATGGGTGAGAATTCCTGTGGCAATAGATAAAAAGGAAAATCTAACTCCGACTGGGTATAGATAGCTCCCTCAATCCCCCGTTTAAAAGCATGTTATTGTGGGATCACAATGTTACACACGACGTTTGGCAAGCATTTCACCCTAGATTTATATTCGTATGCAATAAGGTATCAGACATTCTAGTATTTGTTCCTCTCCTGTGTATGCTGGACACATTATACTCATTTTCCAGATAGAGAACTTGAAGCCTGAGCCGTGGAATTGTCAACAAGTTTAGACGAGGAGGGTCTAGAATTGATGTTTCTTCTACTATTTTTTCAACTATCCAGTGTTTTTCAAAACACCTCCCAAAGATGACCTCCATCAGTATCACCAGGGTGCTTCTTAAAATGCCAAATGCCTTCTCAGTTGGGCTGTGTCAGCCTCTGGAGAAGGAATCTAAGTATTTCCATTTCTAAACTAGCTGATCAAATAATCCTCATACACACACACACACACACACACACACACACAATTTTAAAAGCACTGCCTATAACTCTGCTTCACTGAACAGTTGATCTCTCCACCACTGCCAAGTGTACATTATACCTTCAGGGAATGGGGCAAGTGGGGAGGGTGATACCCTCATGTAGATCCTCTGGGGATTATCTGACATAGTGAAATATAGGGTAATTAGTAAAATATCCTGAAAACATTGTTCCGAATCTTTCCAGCAATGTCTGAGAAGGATAATTATAGAATAATGAGCATAAGCCTAAGCAAGGAGAAAAATCTGCATTCAAAAAGTAACACCTCGAGAATTTTTGAAAGATACCTCTGCAAAACTGAGTTTGGTGAAATGACTGAAATTTGAAGCATACTGCTCATTCCCATAGGGTACAGTAAGTTCCCTCTATAGATAATATGCATGCATATTCCTTCTGATAGGATTCTAAAACAACAGAATTAGCCATAAGCTAAGAGTTGCCATGATTTATGTTTTATAATAGCCCCTCCTTTCCATTTCCTGGTCAGCGTTCTGGATGATTGTTCCATTTAGCACACATTCTCTAGTTTGTTTCTTTTGCTTCAAGTCTATTTTACATTTTCCTGTACTGAACTGCCTTTGCCATCTGCTGATCCAATTACTTATACAATCCAAATCCTTTTGAGTCTGATTGTTTTGTTCCTCATTATTTGCTCAGCCTCCAGTTTTAGTACCCTCTGTAAACTCTAAAATCCTGTTTTCAATATCTCATCTGAATTACTTATATAACATACAACCCAATTAGTTCAAACTTCAGGTTTTCCTAAGGCTACTTGTATCCGAAAGGGATTTAGATGGGTTGAGTGGATTTGGATCCTAAGAAAGGACTGACAATTCACTCATCTAGGACAGCTGATCCATCAAAAATTGAGCCGGCCTCCTTAAATGAGAAGGAATCAAAAATACAGATTCTAAAATGATGCTACATGTAATAACAATATTATCCTCATGGTCATCATCTTTGTTATTTTTACTTATTACTACTGTCTCATCAACTGTTTATCAAGTTCCCATTTTAAGACCACCTCTGTGTGAAATGATAAACCCATCCAAAGACTAGAATTGAGGCCACAGGACCCAAATATAGGCTTTATTCTTTTTTTTTTTTTTTTGTCTTTTTGCCTTTATGTAGAGCCGCACCCGTGGCATATGGAGGTTCCCAGGCTAGGGGTCTAACAGGAGCTGTAGCTGCCGGCCTTCGCCACAGCCACAGCAACGCGGGTTCCGAGCTGCGTCTGCGACCTACACCACAGCTCACGGCAACGCCGGATCCTTAACCCACTGAGCAAGGCCAGGGATTGAACCTGCAACCTCATGGTTCTTAGTCGGATTCGTTAACCACTGAGCCATGAAGGGAACTCCCCAAATATAGGCTTTAACTGGCCAGTTTATTCTTCATTTATCTCTGTTTCTATAAGTTATATTTTTTCAACCAGATCTGTCTTTTATTTGGTATCTCACATAGTTTCTCTTAAAACATACAGGATTATTTTTCTAGCATGTTACCTAGCAAATAATGGTAAGTTTAGGAACATTAAATGGCTCAAAATATGTTCCCATGTTTAGTTTTTCTTACAAAATTCCTTACTAAACCACACAATTAGTAAGCAGTAGAGAGAAGTCCATGTTTCAGTATAGTGAATGCAAAATAGAATAATTCAGCTTTACTCATTGCTCTCTGAAATGTTCTTTCTCCTCCAGTGAACACCTATCATTTTTAAGATCTGATTCAAAGTTTACTTCCTCAGTGGACCCTTTCCTGGCTCCCTCCCTGAGGCTAAAGTATGCACTCCTGCACTTCTATTCCCACTGTATTAATTTCTATTATAGCCATGATGTATTTTATATTGTTCCTTTCTTAGATCCCCACAGAGAACATTAAATATAGATTGGATAAATGAATGATTGAATGAATGACTATTAAGCCATCAATTAAAAGTTTGTAAAATTTGAATAGTTATCCAGCTCTTCCTTCATCTCTGAGGAGTTAGGTCTTGCTGAATCTCCCCAGGACTAACTGGGTTACTGCTGCCTGCTACTCTGTTCTTTAGATTCTACACCCTGATCTGCTGGGCTCCGTCCCCTCACCTGATCAGAGTTCTAGCAGAAATACTGCCCCACCCCAGGAGGATTCCTGGTTTCTAGTTCTTCCCTCCCCAGGCAGAAAGTCCAGCTGTGATAAAACCCATCCACCCTCTTTGGGTACATCTTGCTTGCACTTAAACACAGCATAGGTAAAGGTGGCTTCTAAGTTTGCATTAGGAGAAGTAACACACCACTACAGAAGTGATAGAATTGAAAACATGCTACTGAATCTTTTAAATCAGAAAAATATTAGGTTAAAATACTTTATCGCTTTTCAGGACACCACGTGATCCATTTCTGAATGCAGTTAGCATTTAGAATGCCAGCAGGTAAACAGACCCAAAGGATCTGAATCCTATTCAAAGGTCTGCACAGCTGCATGTGGGGGTGGAGCTTTCTTCTTCAGGAGCAGTAGCAGAATGTGTAAGAGATCCATACTTTTCTCACTCTTCCCAAGCCTGAGGATGTCTAACTTCTGGTAGCTTCTTAACAATGCCCTGTGACCGTGAGGAAAGGATGCTATATCTCCTATTACTCTTTCTGTCTTTAGTGTACACTTGCCAACTCCAATTCACCTAGACTCTAGACCCTTAAATGTCATTCTGTTCCCATTTCCAGGGCCTAACACACCCTGACTTCTCTGTATTAGATGTTCAAAAAATGTTTATTGGTAAAATATATTTTATTTCAACAAATATTTACTGAGACACTGAACTGCATGCTTTGAGGAGAAGCCTAATAAGCAAGGCAGAGTTTTTTAACTATTCAAGGAAATTTAACTCAGTTGAAACAACTGACAGTTGTACAACATGACAACTCTACAACGTGTTAGAGGCTCAAAGGGAGGGAGGGAATCCAGGGTAGTTTTTTTGGTTGGACCTGCTCTTTCCAGACTACAGGATACCACAGAATGCATCATAAGGTTGATGCTGAATACAGCAACAGCTCAATCTTACTTTCTCTGAATATTAACTTATTTATTATAAACTTTTGTGGTTTGTAGTTCCTTTAGATTATCTCCATCTAGTAGCTGGAAAATAACCTCTGTGATAATCCTTAGCTCTAAATAAGAAGAAATTATTATATACCTAGGAAAATGTATCCAGTCAATGGGGTCAAATAAGAGATGCTTATAAAACTGAAGCTCATGGATCTCCGAGGTCTGTTTGTTTGTTTGTTTGTTTGGACTAGTCTTTCTTCCTTTCAAAAAGAACCAGCTTTCTCTCTGGTTAGGCTAACTTTCCTTGCTAATTACAATTCCTTATTCAAAGATGTAGTAAGTGGGAGATGATATTTCATAACCTTCAGAGCATAAGCAATACAAGCAGTTCAGACTGAGAACAGGCAAGACAGAGGCCTGAAACTGCATTAGAAGTGGGATCTGGAAGACAAGTCAAGAGTGGAAAAAGAAACAGAGGAGAAAGCAAGCTAGGTCCTAACAGAGTATATATGTTCGTAGCTAGTTCTGTTGACTCACTGTATTTTCAACAACAACTTTAAACCACTTTACCTCAGTCTCTATTTTGTGCCTTGTATTCTCAAGGGTTCATTTTCCATGAGTGATTTCCAGATTTCAGTCCTTTCATTATATCTTCCAAAGTAAGGTATAATTTTTATATGCAAGCATGTATTGATCCCCCTCAGAATCAATTCTTGTTTTGTAAAGGACCTTACTTCCATTTTTCCTTCAGTGTGTTATTATTCTTCTATTATTTCATGTTGCCTTTTTATATAATGAAACAGATTCACAATTTTCTATGCCAGACATACATTTTGTATAAAAAATTCATATAGGATGTTCATATGTTCCAAATAAAAAATTAGGGCACATAGCTCCACAAAAAAACATTTTTTTCTTTTGCAATTTTTTTCTATAAAGGGTCACATAGTGCTATAAAAATTAATTAATGCTTATTTGTACATAGAGAGTTGCCCTCATTGAAAAATAATGCAATTATTGGAAAGTAAATACATATTTCAGCAAAAATATATCAGTTACAATAATATTGCATTTTATTTGTCATTACTCAATTGTCAAACTTGATGGCATATTTTTCTGTTCACACTTGCTTGAAACTGGGTAATTCAGTAATATTTAATTCTTCTTAAATACCCTGAACATCTCTTGGGAATAATCAGAATAATAAATTTGTAATATCAAGTAGCTTACTCTTTTCTTGACCATGAGTCATTGATAATTATTTTTGACATGCACAGTGGTTAATCAGTAAAAATACTTATTGCATTCTTTGATCTTGATAGTGACATGTTGAGACTGGATCTTTTCTTTGTATTTGAAATACTAATTGTTCTCAAAATAAAAATCTCACAGTACATGTGGGCATCTTATACTTTCAGAAACACATGCCATTTAGATCATTGTTCAGATTAAAAATATCTTGTACGAATGGAAAAAATATTGTCCAGATAGTCCCACTGAATCCTTCTTCCTTCGTCCCTTCCTTCCAATATTATTTTACATAATTCAATAATTCACAGACTAAAGTAACAAGACCAAATTTCCACCTTCATGGGATTTCACAGAGACAAGGAAACAGAATAAAGCTAATTAAACTACTTCACAGAGAAACTGAATTTGTTCCCTAGACCTCATCCGAAGCCTGCTCTTAAAAATAAGTAAATAAATAATGATATATATATATTACTAACAAGAAAGTCATTTGATAACATTTTATACAATTTGTTGTGCCGATCTTAGAAAGAAACACAACCATGCCATCTGATCTAAATGCCTCCTGAGACCAAGTACCAATTCTGATTGTCGATAATAATGACGCTTAAAAGTGGAAATTCAGGTTTAATACAAAACTTTTTCCTCCAGTCAACTAGAAAAACTTTAAACTCCATTGTCAGAAGTCTGGTTACTAAAGTGTCACAAAGCTAGGAATAATCTTTCGGTCACTGGAAATGTGTCTTCTAAACTAAAAAGCAGATAATTATATTAAATGAAGCTGTCAGTGGCCTCAAATAGAGTCTGTTCCAAAATTTAAATGTTCAGAAAAAATTAAGCGTGACATAAATTTTGCACCAATTTTGATTCCATGTTTTTTATACAGCATATGATATTGGAAGCAGGATGCCCGAACTGGACAAACATTGCATTTTAATTTGACCTAGAGTACTGAATAGAAGTAATAAAAAACAATCTTACTTTAGAAGCATAGGTGTTCATATTAAGAAGGGAAAGGGAATACTGAAGCTAGTCTTTTTTATACATTATAAAGTTTATTTCTCAGACTACCTTTCTGACACATGAGTCTGTATCGATTAGATGCTGTTAGAGTGACATTGCCTGACCTGTCTAAATCCATCAATTGCTAAGCTGTTGATGCCTGATTCCCAGGAAATTTTAATACCTAGCCTAAATTTGAATGTTATACATAAGCTTTTTTTTACTAAAAAGATCAGTAATTATATGCATATTGCATTTGCATCATTGCTATTGCTAATGGTGTGCTTTAGCTGGCCACAGAGTACACTCTTCTGCTTAGGCTACCATAGATGATAAACATTTCATTAGCAACACTTAGAATGTACACAAGGGACACCAGATCCCCAAGAGTATATACGTGAATTATAGGGAACCTGCTCAGTATTAGGATAAGTACATATTCCCTATAGTTTTCATTGTATTTCCATTCTGTGTACCACAAACCCTACCATTAAATATATTTTGCCCACTTAAAAACTGCTTTGTGGGGAGGCCATGTCTTAATTGTTCCCAGGACAATGTATAATGCAATGCTGTGATGGGCCTTCAGTTAAACTAATACGTAGGCAAGTCGCTGTCTGTTTTTTCAGCAGATTTTAAAGCACTAATGAAACTCACTGAACTAAAAAAAAAAAAATCAAAAACTTGTTATCAGAGGAAGGAAAATAGGATTCCAGAAGAGTTTTTCTGTTTTTTACTTTTTACAAATAAAAACAGGCAACACATGCATTTTATTGAATGATGGTAACACTTCCATTGTCTTCTATTCATAATATATTTTAGGTCCAAGAACAGAGAAATTGATGCCAAATTTTCCAAAGCAACTAATTTGTGAGTAAAAATTATGCAGAGCAAGACAAAATCAGCTAGTTGTCCTTACAAATCAGGCAGTTGTGCATGTAAAACAGGTAATGGCATATTTTGCACCAGCAATTACCTTTCTTGCACCTGTGAGTAGCTGTTTTGCATATGTAAGTAGGTCCCTGTTTATTGCATTTAAAGCTGCCACCTCAGCTTCTTTAGGTAAACTTTATGTTTTTACTAAATGTCACTCTGAAACAAAAAGAGAGGGGCCATTTCTCTGGTGGATTTATGTGTATGTGTGCATGTGTGTGCCTGTGTGTCTGTTTTTAAATAACTGTAAAATTGATGCTAACTTCATTTGATTTTAACTACTGTACCTTGCAGGGCTGTGTTCAGTGAAATAAAATATTTCATTTTGGTTTTATGACATAAATGTCTAAATGCCCTGCCACTGAGAGGTATCAATCAAATCAAAGGTTCAATTTAATATTATCCAGGTGCCTGGATGAGAGGGAAAATGATACTTCAGTTCACAGTCAAGTGACACAGAACATCTTCACAGTCAATAACAAGCTCCTGCATGTGCCTCTCCTAAAGCCATCACTTCAGAGTTCATAAAGTGGGATGTGGCACTTCTAACAATTCTGTAGTTTTTGCCCCCCTTACCTATGTGTGTATATGTATAGATAAAATTGTTATTTTCACGGATAAGGGAAAATATCAAAGCACTTTGTGTAGGATCATTTTAGATAGGCATAAGCAATTAACATCCACAAGGTTTCAAGGACAGTTCACAGCTTCTGATAAACTGAAGCAAAGCTGAATCCATTTTTGTCATCCTACTGCATATTGTATCTAGTCATTCTGAAGCTATCAAACTGAAATGCCAGAATACTTCTTACTGGCCTATTATTTATCATTAAATATCCAAGAAGTTGTGCAAGACATGATCAGTCCTGCAGACCACACCACTAGGCACAAATCTAGGAAGTAAAACTTCAAGCAGGAGTATTCATTACTTTCTAACTTTATGGCAAATAGCGCAAGATATAGCCCAAGTAGGCTTCATAGCAGCCTACTACGTGAGGAAAGTTTATGGTCATGAAGATATATTTTAGATCTAAGAGTAAAGAGATCTGTTTCAAAATCAGGCTTGGAAAGTCTTTCTTCTCTCCTGAGCCTCCCACGAAGGGCCCCAGATGTTGTAACATGATTACCTAATAATCACAGAGTGTCTGGCCTTTTTTGTAAGGACAAACTTTGCCATAGGTACATTGTCATTTCTTAAGTGTAGTGAGGGACAAGCAAATCATACTGTGATTTAGAAGATGGCAACTCAAAGGCCAAGGGCATGGTAAACTTGAGACCACCAGACAACAATAGGGAAGGAAAAAAAGGGAGTGAGCTCTTTTCTCTCTCCAGACTTTGTTTGGGCTAAGATGAAAGGTTAGGCATAGCTTGCCATAGATGTTAATGAAAGAGTAATTTTCTACATGTGCAAGGTCATTCCTCCAAACCAGGGGTCAGCAAACTCTTTCTGTGAGAGGCCAGACAGTAAACATTTGTGGGCTTGGTGGTCCATATGGTGTTGTTACAGCAACTCAGCTCTGCTCTTGTAGCAAAAGCAGCCATCGACAATACAGAAGTGAAATGGGAAGGCTGTGTTCAATAAAATTTACTTTACGAAAACAGGCAGTGGGCCAAATTTGACTTGTGGGCTGCAGTTGGCTGACACCTACTCTCAATGAAAAAAAAAAATTAAAAAAGCAGTTATGGGTTTGAACAAAACCAGTGTCTATAAAGTTAATAGGTAATGTTTGCCAATGTCAACATTCATGTCTTCCTTCTTAATGACATCCATCTCATGGAAGTGTTTACAGCTGCAGTGATGTGTGGGGTCCAAAACTCCAGGCTTCTTCTCCTACTCAATGTTATATTCCTTATTCTAATAGTTAACACTAGAGAAACAATGTTATTGTGTGTGTGTGTGTGTGTGTGTGTGTGTGTGTGTAATGTGTGGTGTGTGCTGGCTATCATACAGTAGACACAACACTTTAGCTATAGGTAGGCAAAGAATATAAGGCAAAGAAACCCATGAAGTTCTTAGCAATATTTATATTAAAAGGTATTTGAAAATGGTAAACATTAATTCATTAATTCATGCATTAGATAAACAAGTAAAACAGCAAAATAGTCACCTCTTCCCTTTTTCAAAGAAGGAAGAGCAAGAAAAGGAAGAGGAGGGGTAACAAAGCCAACCATGCACCAGGCACTGTGCTAAGTGTTTTGTATGCACTTATTCTAGCAAATTAATTTCCAGCAAAACTCATGTGAATGGCTTCTCTTGGCTAAAACTGGTTTACATCAGAAACTGAGCTCAGCAAGAGTTCAGTAACTTTCTCAATGCCACTCAAGTAATCAGTGATGGCACGGATGATCCAGAAATGCTTGATCAATAATTATATGGAAAACTATTTCTTATAACATGAATTCACCAATTTCCGTATCAAATTTTAAAACCAAGAAATATCAAGTAAAGAAAAAGACATATAATTTCTACTTGGAAAAAATCATGTATTGATTATTATTTCTCTTGGATACACTCTGTATTGCAAATCATAAGCACACCTGGAATATAAGTATACATATGCCCCCTCAAACTTCCTACTTGGAGATTTTCCACTGATAGGCCCAATGGTTGCCCCCTTTCAGACTACCCCAACTATGACCTATCATATGCAGTAGCCCAAGTTCTCGTACACAATAACCACTCTTCTGGAAAAATATGTTTGTATGTATGTGTGTGCATATATATGTATTTTTATATATACAAAATATATACATGGTGTGTATGTGTGTAAACTACCCTAACCCGACATAATTACTCTATCCTGCTGATTAGTTCTATTCACAATACCTGTAAAATATGCTGAATACTATATTGCAAATCCTGCTGATGTTATTAACCCTACTGGAAGTATCTTTTCTCCATCTTAGTCCACTTCATAGATTCAAATCAATGAGTGGAAACAATAAATGACTTCTTAAGCTTCTGCCCAAAATTCATACTATCATTTCTACTTATGTTTCATTGCTCAAAGCTAGAGACCTGAACAAGGACATAGCCTCCTCCAGAAAAAAAAAAGAGTTCTACAAGCCCTATCATAATGGGCAGGGATGTCTAATCCTCTCATGTTGAAAGAGAGAATGAGTGTTTGAGAACAATAAAAAGACCTGTCAGAGCAAAGAAATTTTGGCTAAGAAACCAAGGAGCATATGGAAAATTTAAGTTGCATTGTCCCTGCTACAGTCCACACTTCTTGTCACCCAATATCCATTTTCTTCCTTCTTCCTACATACAGAATATATTCAATTCCTCTCCAAGGGAACATTTCAAAATCCCATAAAGTCATTGCATCCAGTTCAAAGTCCAGGAATGTCAGGTTTTCCATCTGGTCCAGACATGGTTTTTGTTTCCTGGAGACCTACGTACTAAAAGGAAAAAAAAATTAAATAAATTTTATTGAAAAACCCAAGCCATCTCCCCACCAACCCACCACACAAGAGCAGGAATAGTAATAAGATTAAACACTTATAAGGGGAAGAGTGGAGAATGGTGTATTATTTTATTAGGGCTACTGCAGTAAAATACTCTAGACTGAGAGGTTTAAACAGCAGAAATTAATGCTTTCACAGCTCTGGAGGCTAGAAGTCTAAGATCAATGTGTCAGTAGTTTGGTTTCTTCCGAGGACCCTCTCACTGGCTTACATCCAGTCACCTTCTTGCTATCTCCTGTGGCCTTTGCACTGTGTGTAACTGCTTCCCTGGTGTCTAAGGGTCTACATCTCCTTTTCTTATAAGGACACCAGTCAAATTGGACTATGGCCCACCCTAATGGCTTCATTCTAAATTCATTACCTCTTTAAAGGCCCTGCCTCCAAATACAATCACATTCTAAAGTACTGGGAATTAGTGTTTCAGCAGATGAATTTTTTGGCAGACACAATTCAGCCCTTAACAAATGGGAAGCCCAAAGCAGTCACTAGTGTAAAGGCCTTCTACCCTGGGAGAAGGGATCTTCTTTGGTTATACCCTGATTCTACTCTGGAAGGAAACTCCTTGCCCATTTTTCTCTGAGGCCCCTAAGGCCACCTGCCGAAGGTTCTCCCTTTTCATTATCTTCCTTGACTATAACCTTAATAGTCATAGGGGAGAAGCCCTCCTTCATAGCCGCACAGATTTTCAGTGCACACCTTACTTCTATAAAACATGGACCCAAAGTTTGTTTTAAATTTCAAATAGTCAAAGGCTTTTAAAATCTGGGGTCAAGATTTTATTAGCTATACATTTCTCTTAGAAAATTGCCAGGCTTGTAATCTTTTCATCCCAGTAACATGTGCCTGGTAGTTTTCACACTCAAACCTATTTTTAAAATATTGATTTCCGATTTACTTTATTTCCTACCTCTGTGGTCTCTATATCGTCCGCTTTCTCTTTCACCCATCTCACCCTATCTCTCTCTATAGTAAACAGAATTCTAAGATGACACCCAGGATTACCACCCCTGGTGTAATATCTTGGATAATATCTTCCCCTTGAGTGTGAGTGAGGCATCTGAATATGATGGGTGTCACTACTCAGATTATGTTATATGATAAATGTGAAGAAAATTTTATAGATGCAGTTGTGATTCCTAATAAATTGGCTTTGAATTAACCAAAAATGAGATAAACTTAGGTGGGCCTGACCTAATCAATCAAGCCTTTAGAAGGAGTTTAACTCCCATGCCCTTTGGTTGGGGCTGGTGAGTAAGAGAAGTCTTACAGAATCCTCCTGCTCCAAGCCTATACCAACATGTGTGCACAGACAAGGCACTCTATTGCTATATTGATGAAGCCCATAAGTTACCCTAGTCAAGTCATTTTTCTGCTACCTTTTTGAGGTAAGAAAGTAAGCCACACATACTGTACTCTGCAGTTGCCCGATTAAAGCCAGCAAGGCACACAGTTCACAGAGGGGATATCCTCTGATCCCCTGGCCCTGGTGGTGATGGCAGCTGGCATTTCTGAGCTTATAGGACTATAACAGTCAGAAAGATAATTTTTGGCAGGTCACCATTACCAGAGCACTACACAAATAGACTAAAACACAGCCCCAGTCTTCCTATGAAAAAAGCCTATTTACTTAGTCTGGAGTGTCACCCTGAGGGACAGGCTTTAGGTTTTGTACATAGCCAGAAGTTAAAAAGGTGCTCCCAGGGAAAGAAAGCTGGTAGACTTACACATTCCTTTGCCCTCACTACAACTTAACAAGACTCTCCAGAAATGAGCTTATACATTCATTAGGAACCCCAATTTTTGCAACTCTCACCCACAGGCCACCTCCAGTTCTCCTGGTCCGGAGGCCAGAAGGTATTGTGATTGCAATTCCACAGGATTGTATATATCTTTATATTTAAAAGCTTCTGCCTGAGACTCTGGCTTCCAATCAGCCTAAAATTAAGTGCCAAATGAGATGCATCCCCTTAGAACATGACAGGTTTCAGCAAACCTCCAACAATAGGGCCATATCAAGAATAACTCAAGCAATATAGATCACTACAAAGATTTAAGAGACAATAGAGAGCTAGGGCAAGATTGAACAAGAAGAATCATCATCTACACATGACTACTACTTTCAGACTGAGAGAAGCAGAGTTTTGCGTAATATGTAAAAGCAAATACAGAGAGCCAAGCAAAATGATGAAACAGAAAAATATGTTCCAAACAAAAAATAAGACCAAACCTCAGAAAAAAAGTCCAAACCAAAAAAGAAAAAAAAAATAACCTTAATAATTCAGAGATAAATAATCTACCTGATGAAGAATTCAAAATAATGGTCATAAAGTTGGTAACCAAACTTGGGAGAATAACTGAGCATAACGAGAACTTCAACAAAGAGATAGAAAATATAAGAAAGAACCAATTAGAGCTGAAGAATACAATAACTGAATCAATATATACTATAGAGAAGCAACAATAGATTGAACACATCAACAAGCTGGAAGACAAGACAGTGAAAATTACCTAATCAAAGCTGCAAAAAGATAGAAGAATTTTAAAAATGAGGGTAGTTTAAGGGACCACAGGTACCACATCAAGCATACTAATTCACATTAGGAGAGTCCCAGAAAGAGAAGAGAAAAAGAGGCATAAAAATTGCTTAAGAAATGACAGCTGAAAACTTTCTTACCATTGAAAACATATAGGCGGTCAGGTCCAGGAATCACAGAGTCCCAAACAGTACAAACCCAAAGAGATCCATACCAAGACATATTATCATTAAAATGTAAAGTGTTAAGGAGAGAATTTTAAAAACCAGCAAGAGAAAAACAACTAGTTACATATAAGGGAACCCCTCTAAGACTATCAGTGTATATTTCAGCAGAAACTTGTAGACCAGAAGGGAATGGCATAATACAATCAAATTCCTGAAAGGAAATAAAACTTCTATCCAAGAATACTCTGCCTGTCAAGATTATCATTCAGAATTGAAAGATAAAGTTTCTCTGACAAGCAAAAGCTAAAGGAGTTCTTCACCTCTAAACTGACCTTGTAAAAATGTTAAAGGTACTTCTTTAAAGTGAAAAAATAAAGTCATAACTAGAAATAAGAACATATATGAAAGAACAAATCTCACTGGCAAAGGAAAAATATAGATTAAAGGTAGTGGATGAGCCACTTATAAAGCTGGTGTGAAGGTTAAAAGACAAAAGTAGTAAAATCAACTATAACTAATAAGTAGTTAAGAAATACCCAAAATGGGAGTTCCCTTCGTGGCTCAGTGGTTAATGAATCCGACTAAGAACCATGAGGTTGCAGGTTCGAGCCATGCTCTTGCTTGGTGGGTTAAGGATCCGGTGTTGCCATGAGCTGTGGTGTAGGTTGCAGATGCGGCTTGGATCCCGCGTTGCTGTGACTGTAGCGAAGGCCGGCAGCTACAGCTCTTGTTAGACCCCTAGCCTGGGAAACTCCATATGCAGCGGGTGTGGCTCTAGATAAAAGGCAAAAAGACAAAAAAAAATTAAAAAAAGAGAAATACCCAAAATGAAAGGACACAAAATAGGATGTAAAAAAAACTTAAAAAGTGTAAGGGGATAAAGATGTAATACTTTTAGAATGCTTTCAAACTTAAGCAACCATCAACTTAAAATAGACTGCTTTATATAGAGATTGTTATTTATGGACCTCATGGTACCACAAACCAAAAGTCAGTAACAGATGCACAAAAATAAAGAGAAATGAATCCAAACATAATGCTAAAGCACAAGGAAGAGAATAAGAGAAGAAAGGAACAGAGATGAACTACAAAAAAACTCAGAAAACAATTAGCAAAATGGCAATAGGTAAGTACACACATTCAGTCATTAATTTAAATGCAAATTGACTAAATTCCCCAACCAGCAGACAGAGTGGTTGAAAGAATTAAAAACAAGATCCATGTATATGCTGCCTACAAGAGACTCACTTCAGATCTAAAGACACACACACAGAGAAAGTGAAAGGACAGAAAAAGATATTCCGTGCAAATAGAAATGAAAAGAAAGTTGAAGTCCCAATACTTAAATCAGATAAAATAAACTTTAAAACAAATATTGTAACATGAGACAAAGAAGGACACTATGTAATGATAAAGGGATCAGTCCGACAAAAAGATATAACATTTGTAAACATTTATGCACCCAACCTAGGAAAAATGAATCCAAACATAACAATAAAAAAAAACCATCAAGCCTCAAGGGAAGAGAACAAGAAAAGAAGAAAGGAACAGAGAGGAGATACAATAAAATCAGAAAACAATTACCAAAATGGAAATTACTATGCTATTATATGTCAATTATATGTCAATAAAAATTTATAACTTTGAAAAAAAATCTACAGATCAGACACTTGAAGCAGCAGAGACTCTCTCTTCTGGCCCTGAAGAAACATATTACCATGAATCTACAAATGCAAGGAAATTAATTCTACCAACAGTATGTGAGCTTGGAAGAGTACCTCAGTATCACATGAGGTGATACTTTGATTGCAGCTTTGTGAGACACTGAGTAAAGGATCCAGCTAAACCATGCCCAGGTTCCTGACCCATTGAAAATGTGAAACAAATAGATATTTGAGGATTTTAATAGCTTTATTGAGATACGATTCACACACTACAGATTATGGGCAAATAAATTTGTGGTAATTTGTTACAGAGCAATAGACCACTAATATATTATCTTTCAAATAAATGGCAGCTATTTTAAAGCCTTTAAAATGGGATAGGAAAGCTCAAAGTTGTTCTGATTTTTGATCCTAGCTATTTAATCTAACTGATAGCACTTATTAGACTGTTGATCTTCAAAAACTTCATTAATACCATTTTTTACTGATAGGGTCCTGTAAGCAATAGGCTTTTCCAAACCTTCAAAGCCCAAATTTCTGAACCTATACTTCTTTTCAGTCCTGCCACAAACCAGACAATTCTGAGCTGATCTCATTCTTACAGCACTCCTCCACACACAGTCAGTAGTAACTAGGATGTAAAACTGCTGTTTGCTTTTCCCACACTTTCATCTGGAATTGCCAGCTCAGAAATACCCTTGTATGGTCTGCTTCCTAAAGTACTACTGATAACAGTGTTTTCAAGTGCTTTGTCGCTGTAAAACAAGGATTGCAATTTTTTCCAGGCTTTAATATCTGTTTCCATATTGACAGTAGAACACATTCTAGATTTTTTGTGATGGCAGTTACCCTCTTCTCCACCCAATTTCAGAACTGGTCACAATAGGCTAGACCGAATGCAAAAATCTCAGAAGGTTAATACAAAAATTCTTATTTTTGTTTTTACCCACTCAAAATCCATCATGAGTTGAGTAACCCACTTCTATATTGTAATTTGTGGACATTAGGATCACCATAGTAGAGGGAGAAAGATATGGAGAAGGCATTTCGGTTCTTAACTTCCTTGACCTAGAAGTGACACATTTCTTTTCCATTCACAGTTCATTGAACAGACCTAATCATAGGGCCGCAATCTAAAAAGAAAAAGAAAAACTGGAAAATAAGAGAGCAGCTGGAACATTGGGTGATCATAGCCTCTGCCATAGGAGAATTTAAACATACAAGCTCTACAAACTTTTCTAATTGTTCGGTCTCATCATCGATTCCATGTAAGAACTAGGAGGGAAAGCAGGAGTTTTAGGGAAAAGAATCAAGAGCAAGCAGAGCATAACCAAGGCACAAACAAGAGGAAAAAAGGAGAGCCTAAGGGAAGTGGAAAAGTAGGAAAAAGTAGAGGATCAGCTTACCTGTATTTTGTTAAAAGCCTTTGAAGCAAATTTGCTTCCTTTAGGAATAGAACATCTCCCTGTCTCCCAGAGTCCCTGAAGTGACCTGCTTTCTTTCCATGCATGGAAGAGTTATTGAAAAATTCAAAACATGCTTTACATGAGCACAGTGGTGCAAGGTTAATTTGATGTATCAGGATAAAATTTTATAGATTCACCTACATGTGCTGCTACATTTGTAAAGTGTGAGATTGTATGCCACAGCTGTACAATAGCATTTATAAGGTAATAAAAATAGCTGCTACAGAGGAGGTATTTTTACACATGGTTATGGGAAGTATCAATGTTGAACTTTCAGCAAATCACAGAGGCTCTGCAGTGGACATTTCTCTCTGGCTAATCCTCACCTTTGAGAGTCTAGCTCACTTTAGTAAACTCCCAGGCTCAAATTGTATCAGAACAATGCCAAAAACCCTGGAGGAACAATGAAAAAAAAATGAATTAAGTATCCTAATATTATCTTTAAATAATGGAGTATAAAGATTTGTACTATTTGTACCAATTGTAGCTATTTTGCTGACCTTTTTGATTCTCCATTTGTCATTCATTGTGGGGGAAAAATGTCTAAATATGATATTATACAGATTATAAATATTTTATTAAATTGAATGACAGCTTCCTTTGGTAGAAAAGACCACTATACTGGAAATCAGGATCACAATGTACTAATTGCAAAACTGTAATTAATTAATTATAGAAACTCTAGCATGTCCCTTCATTTTATCTTGTCCTGACTTCCCTTATCTTTAAGGTTAAAATATTACTGCCTCTCATGCTTTCTTCTAAGTTTCTAAGAGTGTATCTGCAGTAAGCCAAATAATTATTTCCCAAAGAAGTCTATGTCCTAATTCCTGGAACCTATGAGTATGTTACTCTACATGACAAAGGGCTTTACCTATGTAACTGAGGTTAGGAGCCTTACAATAGGGTGAGCATCCTACATTATCCAGGTGAGCCAGTCACTCTCAGGATCCATTAAAAGCTCTTAGAACGTTTTCTAGCTAAAGCAGGAAGAGACAAGTGAGATGTAGGAGAAAGGGGAGTCAGGAAGATTCCAAATGTGAGGAGGATGTAACCCACCTTTGCTGGAGGAGGGTCAAGTAGTCAGGAAAAAGTAAGAGAAGGAATAAAAAGAATGTGAAGAAACAAAGACTAACCCTTGACTGACATTCAGCAGGGAAGACCCCGGCGCCACAATTAAAAATAAATCAGTCCCACCAAGAACCAGATTTGTCCCAGAGACTCCTGAAAAGAACCCAGACACACAACATTTTAATTTTAGCCTCGTGAAAATCAGAGCAGATAGACAAGTCACTCTGACTTCTGATATACAGAGATATGAAAGTGTTGTTTTAAGTTGCCATATTTGTGATAATTTGTTATGATAGCAATAAAAAACTAAAATAGCATACAAACGCAATCCACTGCACACAGGAATATTTCTGAAATCTCATATACTATGCAAAAAAAATCATGAGAATTTTACATGAAACATGCTGTAAAACAATATTAACTCCAAAAGAGGAGTTCCCTGTGGCACAGCAGGTTAAGGATCCAGTGTTGTCACTGCAGCAGCTCTAGTCACTGCTGTGACGCAGGGTTGATCCCTGGTCTGGGAAACTCCATATGCCATGGGCATTAAGTTCCCATTGATCAAAAATACATATTTATCGTATACCCCTGTTTTAGAGTATATTTCAAAAATACTGTGCTCTTGAGGAACCCGAGTACCTCATTGCACCAAAGAGGATGATGAATCCCGGTTTGAGAGAGAACAATTAGAGAGTCTTCAAGGTCATCCCCAGTGCTAGTGCTTTGTCATTACATGAAATGTCTTAAATTAATATTGAAATTATGTAGAAGTTAGATGGTATATTCAAACACAATGTGAATATACAACACAGAGCAAGACATGGCAGGCTATAATTTCAGGATAATTCAGCCAAACAAAGGAATTTACATTATGGCCCACTTGCAAGCAATGTTTAGCCCTACAAAGTGTCTTAGTCATGTGGAGGTTATTTTACTACAGATTATCTGATCTGAGCTGCACCCAGACACTAGATGGTCCCATACCCCGTCAAACAGGGAATATTGTTTAATGTAAGATGGAAAATAGCAGTATGTAGCCAAAGCAGACATTATGCTTCTGGACTACCAATTATATCAAATTTTGCTTTAATGTGATGTGAAATGAAAACCCAGCGAAACGTAAGCTTAATAACAGCAAAATTATACTATGTTGGTTGTATCTATATCTGTAACTGTTCATCTGTGGAGAAAAAAGTTTAGCATAAAATGAAAAGAAGCAATTTAAGTAGAGCATGTAAATAATGATTTGACATGGCAATACGAGTTTATCATAATAAATTATTTGGAGCAGTAGATTTTATTATATTTAGACAAACTTAAGAGGTTTAAAAGACCCAAAGACCCACTACCTGCCTATTTGCAATATCCAGTGAATAGAGTTCACTCTACAAGCACATGAGGGGTGGAAGACTATTCATATATCTGCCTTAGTGAGAGGGGTATGACTTATGCATATCTGTACCCCAACACATACATATCTTAAAATCCCAATAGACACAAAATATGATTAATTAAAATAAACATTGCTTCACATCTAAAGTTAGCCAGACAGCCCTTACCAAAACTCAGTAATTGTAATAACGCTATATTTTGTCATTAAAGTAATTAAAAAATAAAAAGAACGGCTATAAGAGGCCATGAACAACTCAAGTAAACCACCTTTTCTGCTATTTACAGAAACTTCAGCTTTTTAGAAATGTGTACATACAATAAGAGTTTGCAACATTGCACATGATTGCACCAACAGCTGTCCTCACATAATTCTGATTCAGCCCTCAATAAGTGCTATTCATATACAAATTTTAGCAACTTTGTAATTTACTAAGCGACAGGTAAAAGTTAATATGTTTTTAAAAGCAAGTTTGGACTTGTATTATCATTGACCCACAAGAAACATCAAAAAAATGCATTTATTGGAGTTCCTACTGTGGTGCAATGGGATTGGCGGGGTCTCTACGATGCCAGAATGGACTTGCACAGTGGGTTAGAGGATTCAGCATTGCTGCAGCTGTGGCATAGGACTCAACTGTGGTTCAGATCTGATCCCTAGCTGAGGGGCAGCCAAAAAAAAAAAAAATTTGCATTTATTGACCTGATTTCTTCCTCATTAGGAGAACCCTGATTGTTAGTTGTTTGGTGTTTCATGACCCAAATTTTGAAAGTCAGCATTCATATTCAATAAAACATCAAACAATTACAATTATGGTAGCTCTGATTAAAACCAATGAATTCTAAACTATATTCTAAAATCAAAGATCAACACTTTCATCCAGCCAAATTTATGAACAGTCTAAATTCTGTAGAACTTTCTGTTAAAACTGCTATAGTAAGAATACCAGTGGCAAGATTTGCATGTGTGTAAGAGCTGGGGAGTTTTCATCACCTTTAATTTACTATAGCCTGGCTATTGATCTATGATTCGGTTAATAGTAGTGCCTAATCTTCATGAAGTCATCATGCAGCAATAGATAGGCCCAAAAGTTTTTTCCTTGGTCCTATTTAATCATACTTCACTAATTAGCACCACTATCTAAAATGATAAAAGAAAAAGTTAACCATAGTAAAGGATTTCAGGTTTTTAAACTGTTTTTTCAAAAATTTAGCATGTATTCCTCTCTTTCTAAAACTAGTTATGCATCACTGCCAGAAAACTGGCACTTATTAAACAAACAAGAACAGATGGTCATATGTAAGTAACTATCACCCAAGTCAAAGATGTCATGATTTTCTGAGGAACAAAGCAGAACTGGGTCAAGAAATCTCAAAAAAATATAACTATATAGAATGATTCCCTTCCAAAACAGTAATGGTTATGTGAGAGACTATCAAAGGGCACCAACATTTTTAAGCATTTTATACACATATATGTATGATAATAATGTAGGGAGTTCCACTGTGGCACAGCAGAAGTGAATCTAACTAGTATCCATGAGGATGTGGGTTCAATCCCTGGCCTCACTCAGTGGGTCAGCGATCTGGAATTGCTATGAGCTGTGGTGTAGGTCAAAGACGTGGCTTGGATCCCATTCCTGTGGCTGCAGCATAGACTGGCAGTTATAGCTCCAATTCGACCCCTACCCTGGGAACTCCCATATGGCGCAGGTACAGCCCTAAAAAAAAAAAAAAAAAAAAAAAGGAAAAAAAGTATTATTGTAATATTCATTTTATATATATAAAATCAATAGCATAGATGCCATAGGACGTGTCGCATGGAATCACCCTAAACACACAAAATTTATAAGAGATGTCCTGCCATGATTTTCATGATCTTTACAACTGCCCAGCTTAACATGTGGTATCTCCCTGGGAAGGGAAAATGCTTTTTTTTTTTTTCTGTAAAAAGGTTTATTGTGTCTTTTTAGTTTCCACATGTAAGCGATAGCATTGGGTGTTGCTGTCTAATTGTCTGACTGGTTTCACTTCGCATGATAATTTCTAAGTCCATCCACGTTGCTATAAATGATGGTAATTCGTTCCTTTTAATGGCTGAGTAACATTCCATTGTGTGTATGTACCATATCTTCCCTATCCACTCTTCTGTAGATGGGCATTTAGGTTGTTTCCATGACCTGGCTATTGCATAGAGTGCTGCAATGAACACTGGAGTACATGTGTCTTTTCCAGTCATGGTTTCTGCTGGATAGATGCCCAGGAGTGGGATTACTGGATCAAATGGAAATTCTATTTTGAGTTTTCTGAGGAATCTCCATACTGTTTTCCACAGTGGCTGCACCAGTTTGCATTCCCACCAACAGTGTAATAGGGTTCCTTTTTCTCCACACCCTCTCCAGCACTTATTGTTTGTAGACTTTTTGATGATGGCCATTCTGGCCGGTGTAAGGTGGTACCTCATAGTGGTTTTGATTTGCATTTCTCTAATGAGGAGTGATGTTGAACATCTTTTCATGTGTTTATTTGCCATCTGCA
>PVHT021183519.1:14578172-14631135 GCA_004024745.2 Catagonus wagneri
TGGAGAACTGTCTGCCTAGATCCTCTGCCCATTTTTGGATGGGGTTGTTTGTTTCTTTGGTGTTGAGCTGTAGGAGCTGTTTGTAAATTTTGGAGATTAATCCCTTGTCAGTTGAATCATTTGCAACTATTTTCTCCCATTCTGTGGGTTGTCTTTTCGTTTTGTTTAGGGTTTCCTTAGCTGTGCAGAAACTTTGAAGTTTAATTAAGTCCCATTTGTTTATTTCTCTTTTTATTGTCCTTACTCTGACACATGGATCTGAGAAGATGTTGCTATCATTTATGTCAGAGAGAGTTTGGCCTATGTTTTCCTCTAAGAGTTTGATAGTATCTGGTCTTATATATAGATCTTTAATCCATTTTGAGTTTATTTTTGTGCATGGTGTTAGGAAGTGTTCTAGTTTCATTTTTTTACATGTAGCTGTCCAGTTTTCCCAGCACCACTTATTGAAGAGGCTGTCTTTTGTCCAATGTATATTCTTGCCTCCTTTATCATATATTTGTTGACTATAGATGCATGGATTTAATTCTGGGCTTTCTATCCTGTTCCACTGATCTATATTTCTGTCTTTGTGCCAGTACCATATGGTTTTGATGACTGTAGCTCTGTAGTAGAGTCTGAAGTCAGGGAGCCTGATTCCTCCAGCTCCATTTTTCTTTTTCAGGATGTCTTTTGCTATTCTGGGTTTTTTGTGTTTCCAGACAAACTTTAAACTATTTTGTTCTAGTTCTTTGAAAAATGTCATTGGTAATTTGATAGGGATTGCATTAATTACTCACTTCCAGAGTTATTACAGAACCACTCAGAGATTATTGAGAATAATGTTGGTGTTGTTCTTCCTACATGTAAATTATTTAGTAATTTTTAATTCAGTACAGATCCTACTAGAGCAGTCAACAAATGTATATCAACATACAAACACAGCTATTCTGTGAGTTGCATTCCACATGTGATAGATATGGTACATATATATAGTCCAGAATGTTGGTGATGTGATACAACTTTTTACTGACATTGACAATAAAGTCAGGTCCACCTAGAATATTCCAATAACCTGGCCCCAAACTATACCATTTTCCTGACATTTTTGCACACTTTGCTTTTTCTTTCTCTTCAGAGGTTTCTCCACATCTGGCATATTTTTTTGTTATATTAAGCTAGACTTATAAATCAACATTGGTGAGCCTCTTTTTACTCTCTCCTGGAGAAAATATTCCCACAGAAACTCAGACCCATCACAAATAATCCCTGTGCCCAACAGCATATTCAAATAGGTTTTAAGTTCCTAGAGCTAGATTTAAAATACTATCATTTACATAAGGGCTTTCTATATTCAAAGCCTTATACTCAAACTGTTTTAATTCACTAAGCTAGCTTTATCTAACTTGATCCTATTAGCACCTGGTCAAATCTCTGATGCCAAGATATCATGCAATTGGAGATCTGGTACCAGGAAAATCTTCTTTTCACTACACAGTACTTGCGATCAACATTTTCCCTCTGTTCTCATTAACTGATGCCATGTTTATTTAATCAGCCACTTCAGTGAGTACTATGTGAAGAACTCTTTTAAGTTATTTGACTTTTAAGTTGAAGTATTACATAAAGTACAGTACATATATTTTTGGTATATAGCTTGATGATATTTTATACTTGTGTACATGCATTCATGTAATCATCACCTAAATCAAGGTATAAAACAGAACACTTCCGGCATCTCAGAAGCCTGTCTCCCTTCCCAGGAAATATTTCCCCTATTCTAACCAGTATCACCATAGTTTGTTTTACTCATTCTTGAATTGTACATTCTTCTGTGTAAAACTTTCATAAGACATTCTGGGGGAGGAAAGGAAGACCAGTGCATGTAGATTTTCATTTATTTTTTCCTCTCCAGAGTTGCACAGAGCCCTCTGGGAAACCATTGAGCTGTATCCAGCTCTGCTGAAATGTACACTCTTTACTTGATAATATGGCAAGTAATGCAACTATTTTTTCTCTTTGAAAATTGCCAATAAATAATTTATTCTAACTTGTTGGGTTTTACATTCTAGTAAGATTTTTAAGTGACACATTGATCAAAATAGAAAACATTCTTAGAAGGGAGATTTGGATAGCATCAGTCTGGTACTGGTAATAAGGAAGCCCACATCGGTTTTCTGTGTAGATACAGGTCATTCTGAAACAGGAAAAAAAAATCCCAGATGAGCCTGAGGAACAGCTGATAACAGGAAAATAGAGTAGGTAGAACCTGAACAAGAGACTCGAAGTATGTATTTTTGAAAGGTATGAGACGCAAGAAATTCTAATGTCATCAAAGTTAAGTGGGAAAAAAAAATGCCAACAAGCAGAAAGGGAGGTTGATGAAATAAGAATAGAAAGAGCCAGTACAGTGAACCTGCAAAGGGAGCTGTGAATTCACCCAGAAAGAATTCACTAGTAGCCTTACTGAGGACAGTCATGGTAGAATGTGACAATGGAAGCGAAATTGCAAGCATATTGAGGAGTTAGTGGAGAGGATGTAGAAGTATTTACTTTAAACAACACAATCAACAAATTGAGCTTTCTTAGGGAAAAAGTGGATTAAATGAGACTGAAAAAATTGTGATGAACAGTTTCCTACAGAAATAGAAAGGCTGCACCAAAGCTTTAAACAGTTAGAGAGAAAGAAATGTAAATGGAGAGAGAAACTGATAAATGGCAAATAGCAAAGGCAAAAGTGTTGGCTCTTTCCTCAGAAGGAAGGAAAGGAGAACACAAGTGGCTGTTTTCAGCATTTTATTGACAGCAATAAAGATGAAGAAAGTGAAAGAAAGGAGATGGCATGAGTGAAAGAGGAGATGTACATTTTGAGAGAGTTTAAATTATTTATTAATTATTATATTAACCCATAATTTTTCAGAGTTGTTTAATAAACATTTAACAGTTGATTCAACAAACATTTAATAAACATTCAACAAACATTTCATAAACACAACCTGCCAAGCATTTTGCTATATGCATGTCCTGAACATAATACATATCCTTACCTGGAAGAAACATTGTTTACAAGGCAAAACATGCACACACACACACACACACACACACACACACGCACATAAAAGCAAATTAATGTAACTTTTATGTGAGTAATCCATATATATGAATTCATTTGCATCTCAAAAAACCTTAAGCACCAAGATAGATGTTAGTCTATCCTGTAGATGAGGAAACTGAAAATCAAAGAAATAGTGTGACTGTCTAATTAAGACTCAGACTCAAGATTTCTGGGTGGAAACTGAGGCCAACTTAACTGAAACCTAAAAGCCCACAGTGCATTTGTCAGTGGATGTATTTTCTCTTTCGTTCTTTTTTCTTTCTTTCCTCTTTCTCTTTCTTTCTGTTTCATTTCTAAAAGTTTTATTGAAGTATAGTTGATTCACATTGTTGTGATAACTTCTGCTGTACAACAAAGTGATTCAATTATACATGTATACACATCCATTCTGTTTCTGTCCCACATAGAGAATCACAGAATATTGTAGAGATCTCTGTGCTATACATCAGATATCTGTTAGACAATCATTCCATATTTTGCATGTGTTTTCTGACTGTTTGGACCTTGACTTAGAAGTCAATGAAACTTTCACCAACTTCATTTTCTGAACTTCTCATCAGATGTGATTAGATGATGCAGTCTGTTACCTTCCCAAGGACAGAATGACATGTAACCGTATGACAGCTTCATGCAAATTACATCCAAGCTCCTCAGATTTTAGAAACCTTAGGTACAAAAAGTTATGGGGGTGGAATTAACAGAATATATTTTTTTTAATTTATGAAGAGGATAATCCAAAACTAAAATGTGATATATTTATTTTCCTCTTCTGTTGCCAGTTTTGACTGCTTATAAAGAAGAAATAGTTTGCTTTATCTCTTATCTGACTTGACATTGATGCTGATTACTTTTGTCTTGTTTGTAAATAACTATTTTTCTCCAAATTGGTTCATTTTGAGAGTTTGTCACAACATTTTTTATGATGGATTTGCCTCCCCTTTGCTCATTTTCCCATGTCTATATTAGGACCTTAACTATTGATAAGACATTTTCCTGTGGATATATTAGTCCAGGAATAACCTAGATAGTATTAGCAATAAAGAAAGGGAAATTGTTTTGAGTCCATCAAGAAATACGGCAATTATTATTATATTATTAAGGAAATATTAGATTCGCAGTTATATAAAAGTACCTTCTTGTATAAGGAAGTTGTTATAGTTCCTGAGGTTTATCTTTTACACACAGAATTTTTTTTTTATTTTTACACTACTTCTGTGATGTAGGAAGATTGACTGCGATCTTCATTTGTAGGTAAAGGAAGTGAGATATGAGGAGTAGCTTGTTGATAGCCACAGTAACAGAGGAAAACATTTCCACCTAGAGGCCCAGAGTAGGAGAAAAAAGGTAGAGGTAAAATGTTTTCAGACTATAAGTTCTATTTTTTTTTTTACATCACAAAAAAATACAATGGATTCATATCACAACCCTAATCTGAATTTACATATAAGTAAAAGGGTGGATGAAGACAATGGATGAAAATCTATTATCATAAGGAAGATAACAATAGATAACACTACATAAGATAATGTGAGTTTAGCTCTTTCCATGCAGGGCCTTTCCATTGTATATCCTCCCATACCTTCCCCTATCCAACCTTCCTGATAATCCATCACTCTGTCACCTGTGTCAGTTTTCAGAATACCATGGTTCCTCAGCAAAAATCACCTGTTTGACTGTATTTGTATTCCTGCCATCTTCTGTTTACCCCATACTAACTTCAGAACTTCAGGACACGGAACTCCATTCCCTTAGCTGGACTTTTAGTGGGACTGTCAACGCTACAGTGGAAATAATTATGCAGTCCCCATTTTTACCCAAATCCTCTAGAAATCTTGAACCATTGAATAAAATAACTAAGATGACCGGCTTAGTGATTCATTCTATTCACAATGGGTTCTAAACAGTAGAAAGAGTCTTTGGCATGGATGAAGTGGTATGTGTCACTTATCCGACCCCCGCAGTTTAAAAATGAGGGAATGAAAGTATGGATGGGTTATTCAAGCCTATTCAGTTGCATAATGGAATTTCTGTAGTGAGTGTGTATCATTTTTAAAGATTATAATTGACAAAGTACTGTGTAACTTTAAGGTGTATTATATGTTGATTTGATACATTTATATACTGCAGTATGATTATCACCATAGCTTTAGCTGATATCTCCATTATGTTACATAATTATCATTTTTTTCTTTGTGGTGAAAACATTTATGATTTAGTCTTTTAGCAATTTTGAAGTATACAATACAGTATTGTTAACTATACTGTGATAATCTCCAGTATTTACACATCTTATAACTGTAAGTTTATAGCCTTTGACCAGCCTCTCCCCAATTTCCCCAACTACCAGCCCCTGGCAACCACCATTCTATTCTTGGTCTCTACAATTTCAGTTTTTTCAAAGTCCACATATAAGACATTTCGTACAGTATTTTTGCCTTTCTCTGTCTGACTTATCTCACCTAGCACAAAGCTCTCAAAGTCTGTTCATGTTGTTGCAAATGGCAGAATTTCCTTCTTTCTCAGCAGAGCCATTCAGTTAGAACTAGAACTAATTCAAGAAATTGTTCCTTGATTTCTACCAGTCTAGTTTTTTTTTTTTTGCATTCTACTAAGTAGAATCTTCAATATGTCATCTTTTTTTTTCTTGAACTAAATTACATTTTTGAGGAAAAATTTTTTACAAATTTCTAAAAGTAAACACACTAAAAGTATGACATCTACTCTAATCTTTTCACTAGTACTATTGAATTCAGAGTTACAATATGATGGCAATGATGATTGTAGATTCAACTTCCTTATCACAGCCTGAGTATTTCCAGGCCCACCTATACATCTTAAAATCATGGGCCTGATTGAATTAGACATGCAGTTCTTAATGTCTAAAAGTGAGTTTATCATTACTAGTGGGGAAGAAAAGGCAAGACACTGCCTGCTGAGAGTGCCATTAATTTTCTGCACGAAGGACAGCATATGTAAAGATTGAATCTTACAGAGGAAAGAAAATGTGCACTGCTTATGTTTTGACCATAAACAGGTTATTGGAAATGTTAAATTAGCTTGATCCTTTCCCCCAGCTAAGTATGAATCATGGAGATAGAAGACTATCAAAAGGTGTTTTAGAGCATATTTACCAAGACTGGGTCATGGGGTAAGGAATATGGTCCATAAATATTGGAGAAGAACATCTCATGGTCTAAAATGGGTTTGAAAATACTAGGAGTAGAAATGAAAAACTTTGTTTCAACATTGTTCCCTGGACAGAGTAAATTTCACCAATATTATTTGAAGATTATATTTAAGAACTCTCTTGTAGTCTTTAATACCTCATAATACAATCTTGGGCAGCATGTATGAAAATGAGGTATATTATAAGAGGTCTGTATATCCAAATAATTTTAGAATATGAAGATATTATAAACGTGAACTTTTGGGAGTCCCCACTGTGGCTCAGACAGTTATGAACCCGACTAGTATCCATGAAGATGTGGGTTGATCCCTGGCCTCAGTGGGTTAAGGATCTGGCATTGACATGGCATAGGTCACAGACATCAGATCTGGCATTGCTGTGGCTGTGGCGTAGGCTGGCAGCTGGCAGCTGCAGCTCTGATTCAGTCCCAAGCCTGGGAACTTCCATATGCCACAGGTGTGGCCCTAAAAAGCCAAAAAAAAGTGAAGTTTCTGCATTGAATCAAAATATCCAAAGAGACATGAATTTATCTCCACCAATACCAAATAGCCATTGAAATGATAGAAAAATATAAAAATAGAAATGAATCAGTAATCATATAAGACAATAGAAAAGAAATGATCTCATCGTATTTGATGAACTTCTGGAAGATATAATATATATGAAATCTAATTGATTGTGAAGCCAACAGTACTGAAGAAGCAGAAGTATACACAGAATAAAAAATTAATTTTCCCACTTAATTCAAGACACCAAACCATAAAAGAATATCTCCTCTACTAAAAGAAAAAATTCTAAAGGTTACTATGAGAAAGAAGCAATCAGAATTCTTGGACAGTATAAATATTAATATCATTAATTTATAAACAACAATAGAGGGGCTGATTTTTTTTTTTACTAGTTATGCTAAAGAAAAAGACTCTGGAATATCAACTTGTATATTGCCATAATGCAAGGCAAAAAAGACAAACTTAGGAGAGACATGTAAGAGAAAATATTTATCAAAAATTACTTTTAGAAGCAGAGACATGAAGAAATAAAGAATCAAGTAAGTGTTAGAAGCATATTTCCCTGAACTTAAAAAAAGGCAATTTGTCAAGTAGAAAACTGTATTGATTGCTCTATAAGAATAAAGATGGAGTCATTTAAAAAATCCATCAACACCATTGGTAAAGAAAAAAATATCACAAATTCAGTAGAAAAAAGGAAGTGACTTGCAAGGGATAAAAAACATACTCTCAAATGTTTTCTCAGTTACATGTGGAAAATAATAGAATACTACCCAAAGGTCCTGAAGGTAAAATTGCCAACCCCAAATTTCTATATTCAAAAAAAAAAGCTACCATTCAAGGATAAAGACAAAAGAATGTATTTTAAGGATTAATAAGCTTCAGATATTTTACTATGTACCCACCCTCTGCAATTCTCAAAAAATGTTTTCTGGCTAAATGAGAATTAAATTCTAGGAAGTAGAAATCTAAGACATAAAAGCTTGTGATAAACAAAGATGCTGTGAAACTAACCATTGATAATATGGTGGTTAGTGTAATTTATCAAAGATTCAGAGACAAAATTAGGTAATAATATTAAGAAGAGCTACTGGGAGGTACCTCAGGAAACTATAGAACTACCATATGACCCAGGAATCCCACTCTTGGGCATATATCTGGACAAAATGTTCCTTGAAAATGATACATACACTCCTATGTTCTTTGTGGCACTGTTCTCAATAGCCAAGACATGAAAACAACCTAAGTGTCCATTGACAGATGAATGGATTAAGAAGATGTGGTATATATACACAATAGAATACTACTCAGCCATAAAAAGAACAAAATAATGTCATTTGCAGCAATATGGATGGAATTAGATACTCTCATACTAGGTGAAGTAAGTCATAAAGAGAAAGGCAAATACCATATGATATCACTTATATCTGGAATCTAATATATAGCACAAGTGAACCTATCTACAGAAAAGAAACAAACTCATGGACTTGGAGAACAGACTTGTGGTTGCCAAGGGGGAGCTGGAGGGAGTGGGATGGAGTAGGAGTTTGGGGTCAGCAGTTGCAAAGTATTACATTTTCAGTGGATAAGCAATGAGATCCTGCTGTACAGCACAAGGAACTATATCTATTCACTTGTGATGCAATATGATGGAGGATAATGTGAGAAAAAGAATGTGTGTGTATATATCAACTACAATAGAAAAAAATAAAAATCTTAACCAAAAAAAAGAACAGCCACTGGGAGAAAATTCATCGTGAGATTTCAACATAATGGCTTGATGATGGAAAATATGAGAGGAAAATATTAAATCACAATATAGGCCCTATCTGGCTACAAGGAAAGTTTACTAATGCTGATTATTTTCTGAACCTTTATGGAAAAGTTTTATTGAATACAAATTTTAATGTTTGTTAACAATTTGGGTGCAATCAGTCATATCAGTTGGGAGAGGCTAGGCAACGTTGCGGTAAAAAGCAAGCCTAAATCTCAGGAGCATGAACATAATGATAGTCACTCAGGAACTCGCTGACAAAGACTTCATCTTCCCTGTCAAATTGAGACATCAAGGTTCACTGCAGAGAGTGTGCAAGGAAAGAGGAAAGGAGATCACAGGAAACCATACACTGGCTGCCAAAATACTACAGCCCATAAGTAGTGGATTTCCTGCTGCTCTTATTTCACTGGCCAAGTCAAGTCACAGCACTATGCCCACTTTCAAAAGGATAAAGAGGTATAAGGCCCCCCTATTTACAGGAAAGGAATGTCAGTGACCTCTATTGACTCCCATAACCATAGACCAGAAATTACAGGTAGAACATCCAAAGCTCTATGAGAAATGCAATAAATTAAATAAAATGTCATTAATTTGGCAAAAATGTGGAAATCAAAAGGGAAACCACAACAACACAAAATGGGAAATATATGGTATGTTTTCAGAAATAACATCAAACATATCAATGATTATACTAATGTAAATGAGAGATATGCCCCCAATAAAAGATAATAATACTCAAATTGGTTACTAACTCATTAAATAAAAGTCAGTGGGATTTTCAGCCTGAGAGGTCCAGGTAAAATGATACTAAAACTTGAGAATAAACCATTGTGAAAAATAGTAGAATTATAGTAAGATATAGGAGGAAGAGAGTAAGAAGAAAAAAGAAGGTGAGAAGGAAAAGGAAGAAAGAAGGAGGGTAACAGTTGACGTCAGACAAATTTGAATGTGTGGAGTTAAGGGAACTAAAGAGAATCAAGATGATTCACATTGGTTAGAGGTAAAACATCTACCAAAACTCTACAAAAGCTATGATATTTAACATACGTTTCAGCAAATAATAAAAACATAGGAAGCAAAACAAGTAGAATTTGACATAACTAAAATGAAACAGTGCCTGACAGCTCAAGGACACACAGAGTAATAATATAGAGGATTTGAATGACATAATCATCATGACTCATCTGTACATATGTGTGTCTGAGTGGATGTGTGTAATATATTGTATTAATACTCAGGAAAATGTAAAGACAACAAGTTTTGTTTAGGAATGGCAAAATGATAATAAAGAAAAAAAAGACACAAGATTAAAGAAATTTCAGTAATTTCCCATTCCCAAAGAAGTGGAAGCTAACAAAGCTGCTAAAGATAGCATTTTGCTTTTATGACCTTGTTAACTTCGGTTTGTCAGTCAAAAAGACTGACATGAGATTGACATGCCAGCCCCATGTATTTGCATAGTCTCATTGTAATTTCTTTATTTGGAATATTTGGAGACAAGTTGAGTTTAGTAAGTATAAGGATTTTTTAAATTATTAATGTATTACTCTTATTTGGGGGACCAATTAACAAGTCCATTAGCTTTTGTATGTAGATAACGTTTTCGTTATTTTATCAGTCACTTAGTTTTACTAAATTCAGAAGACATAGAATTCCAGGTTATATCATCATCACATTATTTTCTAAATTTTAAATTTGGCTTTAAACTCCAAGCTCATCACTCAGGCTATGTCAAAAATGAACTGACAAGGCCAAAAATATGAATGCCTACAGGATGAGACAGGTGAGTGCTGCAGGTGGCAAGAACTCTGGAAAACCGGACTACAGGTGCCTCACCTTAGAGTGGAAAGGCAACCACTACATGGCTCCAGCCAATTGTCATCATTTAGGAATCAACACCATGTAGGAATTCAGTCCCATGCAGCCACATTTTCTAATATACCAGGAGAAGCTGGAATAGTTTTAAACCTGGCAGTTATGGGTCTTTAGGTAGACACATTTATCTCCAGGCAATAACCGGCATGAGTTTACAATCAATACGGAGAATGCAGGATAGAAGAGCCACTACAGTAACCTTGTAACTAGTTAACCTGCCTGACTCTTACATCATTGCCATTCATTCTCCACAGCTTGACAGAGTGATATTTAGACACTCAAATTTCATGAAGTCACTCCTGTTTATAACCTTGCAGTGGCTTCTTACTGCTATAGGGACAAAGACCAAAACTGTAATACATTGCATAATTTTCATGGTCTGCCCTCTGCCTACTACCCAACCTTATCTCTGACCTCCTCCCTCTAGTTCAGTGTGCTCAAACTTACTGGCTCCTTTCAATTTACCATGTATTTTCTCCTTTTTCCTTAATATTATCCCTAGAAGTTTCTAACTGCCATCTGTTTCTCCAATAATCCCACAATTAAGAGACATACATCCATCAGGTCACAGTTCAAATATTATTTACTTAGAGAATTTTTCCTGATTATTCTCATCCTTGGTAGTCCATTACATGCCCTAACACACCTGTGTACTTTTTCCTTCCTAAGCGCTTATCACAATTGGAGTTTAATAATTTATCCTATTAGCCTGTTAGCACTGAGAGATAAGGAATGGGTCTCTTTTGGTCAACATTATAAATTCAGTGCCTAGTGCAGTACCTAGTAACTAGTGAGTTTGAACTAAGTAATTGATGAATGAAAGAGCAAATGAGCTGCAGTGGGAATGCTATGGTTTTTATGAACACTTATAGATGATTTTGTCCTCTGAGTCTGTAATGAAATAATTAAAGACAGAAGAGAATGTTTGGAAGGCAAAAGTTAAAATGTCATTTGAGTACAAAGACAGCAAGTTTTTTACCTTTGGGAAGATTTTATTAGATATTCTCAATAAAAGTTATAAACAAGGGAAATTTTTATAAAGAGTTGAATTTGGATTAATGTAGAAATAATGTTAAGACTAAGACTGTTTCCACAGTTAATAATAAATATATCATTCAACATATAACAATAGATTTTAAAAAGAAATGAACATGCTGCAGCATTAATGGCATTATCTGTTAAGAACTGTATTCATTTAGTTTGCACTAAGCCTCCTTCTAGGATGCCCTAATGGACCGTGAAGCAGCAAACATTTAGATTGAATAAGCACCCTCCCCTCTAACTAAATATTTAATTCTTTTATCTTTTTCCATGTTTTCATCTGATACTTTATTCAGTTTTCATTTGAGCATCTATATCAAGTTTGGGAAATCCACTTTTTCTCTTCCTTTGAACCTTTATCTGAAGAATCAAACTTAGTTCTACTTACAGGCACATCTCAGAGGGTAAAAACATGGATTCATTATGCTCTGGTTGGAGAAGGAAGCAGGTACTTCATGAATAGCAGCAGCTTTCCAATGAGAATATTCTTGATACTTTAGAAATGAAGCTTTCAGAAATGAATCCTCCAGCTTTCACCAACTTTCTATTCCAGTATAAAAACATGGTTTTAAAACCTCTGCTATTGTGCTACATGTTCTGAGCACTGGTATGTCAAACATTAAAATGTCATTTTGGATCTTCTTTGTACATTGTATCTTCAGTATGTAGCTCTAAGGCCTATTATGATTTAGAAAAACCAGATCATCTTGTATTTTTTTCTGCTAAATAGTTTGAAAGCTTTCAAGTTGAATCCCTAGGAAGTTACTCTCTCTCTTAATAGAAGACTTAGTAAAAGGAGGTGGAAAAAGGATAGGAAAATTGTCAGCTCTATTGATGGTCCTTAATTCACATCTGTAGGTTCCAGGTTAACTTTTGATGATAGCCCTTTATAACTGAAGTAAAACTGAAGTCATACTCTATTCAGAAAGCTGATACAGTGAGAAATAGTTTAAAAATCATTGCGAGGAAAAATTTTTATTAGTATTTTCACTGGTACTTTGAAAATTCTTTTTTTCTTGTAAAAGGCATATTTGACGAATACACATATTAACAGGATTAGAGTGCAGACACCAACTTTAGATTGCTTTTCCTGTGAAAGTGAAGGATTTGCATTACCCACGCAATGCCTTCTCATGGCACAGCTTACAAAGCATGCAAATCACCTGGATAGTATAAGGCTATGATTAGTGACTGTGTAACAATAGAGAGTACTCCACAGGAATTCAACACATGGTTTTGACCTCATTTTCACAACATTTACTCTCCAGCCAAAATGCTGACCACCAATGCAATGTACTGTCTCCTTACCTCTTACCAACTGAAATAGGGAGTTTAGCTCTGAATCATACAGGTGAATTTTTTTCTAGTTACAAAACTGTGTATGCTAGGAATCTCCTAGACGCTATTATCAACTCCTTTCCAACACCTGAATAGAATGGTCTCAACACTACTTGACTTTGATAAAAGAGAGAAGAAAGCATTTGATATGGCTTTCTTCTAAGTTCCCAATCCATTTTACAGACAAGGCCAATGGAAGGTTGGGCTCTTTCACCTTCCACTTCATTCAAGTCTACCTTCAGATGGAGAAGTCAGGGCATCGTGAGTCTGCTTTCATTGACATTGCCTACATTAACTGGACAAATGTCATGCCTGCTCAGAACCCAGGAGTTTCCAAGACACACACAGACATTGACATACTTCTGCCCTCCACTTCTGTGTAAGTAAGCTTATAATTCCACCCACCTCAGATCCACTTTGGGCCCTTCCTCCTGTGCAATTATCCCTTTATTACAAACCAATAAAAGCAGATTTTACTAAGAGCAGCTAAGGTAAGACCCAGATGACTAATTTTTTTTAATTTTATTTTTACTGGTCTTTGCACTTTGGGCTCTAGTTTAGTTCCAGAGACTGATTTTATTTCAGATTACTTGTTTCTAAAATCTGATGAAATCTTTTTGTCAGTTTAATTTTACTAACTTTCAGAAATAGGAATCAAATGTTTACATTATCTTCTCCTAAGCTGGGACCAAAGGTTGCTGTGATGATTACCTAGTACCTTTTTTACATTAATCTTCTGGTTCCATTTCATTTCAGAGCTTACACACACACGTGATTTTATTATGCTGAAAGAATATTTGAAACCAGTTTTTTAAATTTTGTTTTCATTATTAAAAATGAATTTTCATGGTTAAAAATTATTTCCATTTTCCCTCACTTTGAAGCTTTGGTGCTTTTAGGGATTAGACGGCATTACATTCCATTTGCAGTTAACGCTATTGGTACAATATAAACTGAGGACTAATTATTGATCCCTGCATGATTAAGATAGTATTCAGAAACCATAATAAAGAAAAAATATATTTAGTGGACAGACCATACCCTGCAGCTAGCTCAGAAGTGAATATCACTGGTCATACAGGAAAATGGGCAAGGAGGTATAAAAATCTCAGTAATACTAATACTTAAGACTAGGAAAGGAGTCAGGCTCAGGGGTTACAGATGATAGATCAGTGGCATCACATTTTTATTTCAAGGACACTATGTTTTATTTGTTGACAATCTGTAAAGTTCAGTTGCAGTTTCAGAATCAGTTGTGCCAATGTTGATAAACGTCTGACCTGTGTAGCATATTTCTACCTAGAACTCTCTTATTCTTACATTCTGTCTGCAAAGCCAAGTTTCAGAAATAGTCACCATCCATCCTTTTTTTAAGGAGAAATTCATTACGATTAAACTGTATCGTGCCATTTAGAGGAAAAGTTTCTGAAATGCAGAAAGTAGAACAAACTTGGGTTTCCTACCTTTGAGTTCATACAATTAGTCCAGAAACTGGATCTTAAATGGCACAAGGCAATTTTCATAGTTTAAAGGGAGAAGACTGTAAATCTGGTTTACCATGTTCTTATAATTCTTTCAGAAACATGTGAGGAAATGTGAGGACCACTGTGAATCGAACAATAATCATAAAATTAGGAACAAAAGAATCAGACGGAACAAAGCCTTTTTGTCTTTTTTTTTTTTCGCCTTTCTTTTTTAGGATTCTAAATCACATACAAAACATTTGTTCTGCTCCAGCTCTTTGTGAACTAATTGGCTCTCCTGGAGGGATAGGTAATTGTACCTGACTACACAAGCTGTCCCGAAGCTCCCTTGGAAAGCTCCAGTAAGCTTCTAGTGTTAGCAGCCATCAAGGATTTCACAGGTCAGGCATCGGATCGATACAGCTAAAAGCAGCAGGGACTGTAATGTCGACAGCAGGTTTCAGAAAGCACTGCGAGTGCCAGTTTGTTCCTCTTCATGCAGAAGCTCAAGACAGCTTAATTAACCCTTGGAAAATACAATTTATCCAGAGGCTCGGCAGGTCCCTACCAGGCCTTATTGGTGAACTGATAGGAGAGATGCTGTAGCTGGCAGCGCTGAATTCCCATTTCCCCCTTTAATGCTGTTTCAGTTAGGATGCAAAGAAAACATGATTTTCGGTGGATGTGTTCATCCTGTCCTGAAGAGCATGTGGTGGGAGGCAGCTTTAGAGGGGTGTGTGTTAGAACTCACATGTGACTACAGCAGCAGCAAGGCCAGGCCTGGGCATTGATCATCAGAGTCCTGGGGTGAGGAAATGGGGTGTGTGTGCCTGTGTGTGCATGTGGGTGTGTGTGTGAATTAGATGTGTGTGTAAATTAGATATGTGAGGAGTGTGAGTCGGGGGGGCAAAAGCATTTTTCACTTTTTCTCTGATGTAAATGCTTCTGTGACCTTATTTAAAGATATCCTCTTGATCGTTGTCTATTTTTCATGTCTGTAATATCACACAACCAAGGAAAAATAAGATCTGAAAATGTTTCACATTCCTCCAAATACTTTATTTGGGAAGACAAAACACCCACTGGGGTAACAATGAAAAAGAAGCTAATTTGTCATGTTATACTCCAACCCTCTCCTCCATCATTGCCCGCTGTGCCATAGGTTTTCCCCTAGTACGGTTCTTCCATGCTAAGGCAAGCAGCCAAGGAGACATAAATGAAGCTAGACAGACACAGGAAATATTGAAAGTTAGTGGGGCTTGAGGAATTGTGGCCACATGAATGGTCTAGTGCCTTCATTTAAACTGATTGTATCTATTTATATTCGCATTCACATTCACATTAGCTACATTTTTTAATTTGTATCATTTCAATTAATTCATATAAAAGTATTTTCCTAGGTTCTTATCTATGGTCATTAGCGAGAGTTCATGGTGTTCAGGTTCCAGAACAGTGAACTCTTGCAGGGAGGCAGGGCCGATAGATGCCATCCCCTTTCTGCTGGCTCATTTCCATTTATGATCAGAAGCAAAGTAGACTGAAGTGGAAGAAATAAAATTAAATACAGATTAAATGTTCACAGGATGGTGGTATATTTTAGACCAGGATCCAACCATGATCTCTTTAAAGTAATTTATAACAAATGTAACACACATAGAGTAAAAACAATCATATTAGATGAGAGGTGAGGGTCCTGTACTCTTCCCCCACCACCAGTCTTTCTCTCTGTGAGTTCAAAATGTAACCACTTCTGCTACTGGTTCTTCTGTTGGGATCAGCATGCATTTATTCAACAAATGCACACCGAAGGGTTACTATATGCCAGATTCCTTTTTAGACTGAGGTGAAAAGACAATTATGGCACAGTGGGTTAGGATCTGGCATTGCCACTGCTGCAGCTTGGGTCACTGCTGTGGCACAGGTTCAATACTTGGCCTGGGAATTTCCGCATCCTGAGTATAGCCAAAAGAGAGAGAGAGAGAGAGAGAGAGAGAGGGAGAGAGAGAGAGAGAGAGAGAGAGAGAGAGAGAGAGAAAGGAAGAAATAGGAACTACATCAAAGACTTTATTTAGTACTGTCAATAAATAAAAAGCAAACAAAACATATATAATAATATCTCAGGAAGTGACTGTAAAGAAACACTGCACAGGGTAAGACCATAGGGATTTGAGTTTCTGTCACTGTCATTCCTTCTAGCATGGTCAGGGAAGGCTTCTTAAAAAGCTGACATTTGAGGAAACTTTAAAAGAAAAGAATATGATTTCAGATATCCAGAACAGAGGAAAAGTCAGCACATGCAATGGCCGTGAAGCTGCTTGGTTGAATGAGACAGGAGGGCTTTGTGACTGAAACTTGTACATGGCAGACGAAAGCAGGACTTTAAGTCACAGAAAGAGCCAGGGGCCAGATCATGTAAGGCCTGATAAATTCTTTCCAAGGATCACATAGCTAGTAAATGCAGAGTTGGGATTTGAATATAACGACATGTTTCTAATCACCACGCTGTACTGATCTTCTCAAACGTATTTGCAGTCATCTATGTTCTCTCCCTCCTGCACACCCGTCCTCCCCCATTCTGCTTAATCAAAGTTGGCTATAATTCCAACTTTATAGACATTAACTTGTCAGCAAGAATGGCCTAATCTCCAAAATAGACGTCAGTGCTTTCTAGTTGCGTGTAGTCAGCAGTAACAGAAACTTAATCAAGAATTACATATATGTCTTCTAATAAGACTTCCAACAGGTTGCATACAGACCCAGCTTTTGAAAAGTGACACTGAAAAGGACCTCAGAGATTAATTAGTCAAACCTCTTCATTCTACAGACAAAAAAAAAATAGGCCTAAAATGCTTCGTAGTTTCCTTCCCAAACTCAAAAAAGTAAACTACCAGGGAGTTACAAGTTATCTAGGACCTGTGATTTCTTACCTCAGTGTCTGATATGGCCCCTTTCCCCACCTTTTCCCTGTCTGAATAACTCTTTTCAGTCCTCTCCTGCAACTTTAATTACTGATGTCATCTTAGTCACAGTATAAATTGTTTAAAATGTCTTATGGAGGGATAGAAGAAAAAGATGATAAGAGTTCCTTTGTGGCTCAGCAGGTTAAGAACCCGACATAATGTCTGTGAAGATGGAGGTTTGATCCTTGGTTTCGCTCAGTAGGTTAAGGATCTGGTATTGCCACAAGCTGCAGCCTAGGTCCCAGATGTAGCTTGGATCCGATATTGCCTTGGCTGCGGCATAGGCTGCAGCTGTGGCTCTGATTCGACCCCTACCCCAGGAGCTGCCATATGCTACAGGTATGGCCATAAAAAGGCAAAAAAGAGAGAGAAAATAAATGAAATCCCTAAATCACATTTTCATTTCACTGTCATTCTTCAGAATATTTCACTGGAGCAGCTTGCAAACAAAAGAATAATTCACACATGTGAATTTCACTTTCTTTCTAAGACCTTTTGCTATGAAGTTCAACAAAATGGCAGAAAAGTAATGGGGGAGGGTGAGACAGTGAATGCTAGAAGCACAGCACAAACTCACTAGTCAGGTGACCTCACATTTGCCATGTGATATGGTTTTGAGCAAGTCACTTATCATGCTAAGCCCTAGATTCCTCGTGTGCAAATTGAGAGTTTGAATAGGTAATCTCAAAGTCTCTGTCAGCATTAGAGGTTTTAAATCCACACCATCAAAGGCCTAGCACCTAGCTGTAACAACTTATCCCCCAAAGCCACGTACCATTTTTCTACTGCTGAGATTTCTGTACATTTCATACAACCACCATTCAAATCATGATGTGCCCTCCTAATTAGCACTTTATTAAAGCTCAGCTCATGTATCTGTAGTCCATTTTTCAAGATGACTTAAAAGAAATCAGAATTTGTATACTATTCATTCCCTCTCAAAAGCATATTTTCAAGATGTGTTTAGGCAATAGTGCTTTTCCAAAGCATAATTGTATACGAATGTAAAAACTGCAAATATATTTCTTTTTCCATGTTTGGCAAATCCTTAAATGACCTCACATTTTAGCATCATTATATAATACACAAAGGAAGATGCATTTTATGTGAACTTATACACACAAATAGGATTTTAAAAAATTCTTGACACATTACCGTATGCTGCATGCTTTTTATGGATTATGAAAGAACAGAAGACTAATATACTAACTGAAGTTTGAGAATTTCTCAACATGATCTGAATTTCTATGACATCTACTCCATTTCATCACACATTCAAATGTCAGTCCGTTAACAGTGTCCTCAAAGTATTTATATGTTGACTGCATTTGAACAATTTTTTATATTTTCTTTTTACAACCAATAAATGCTAATATGTCTGAGTCACAAAGATGAGAGAATGTTGGATTTATTGACAGATGTTACATATTCACTTTAGAGTTACTGTAATGTTTTTATTATCAAAGTGGAAATAACAGAATTAGCAAATACATCTGTTTGTTTAATGATATTCTCAATATAGCTTTTATGCTCTAAGAACTATTTAAAGTATCATGGTACCATCTAAAATAACCACCCATATCTTTCTTCAGTTTTGACCTGGCTTCATTTTTCTTCATAAGCTTATTGCTATCTGAAATTATGCTATAGATATAAATCTATATTTGTTGATGGTCACTAGAATGTGAGTTCCCTGAATGTGAAAAGCTTGACTCTAATCACTGTATCTCCACCACCTACAAAAGTGTTGAACACATAGTAAATACAAAGTACATATTTGTTGACTAAATAAATGAACCTTAGTCCATTAATATGTGTTTATAAACACATACACTTAACATGAAGTTGATACATTAGGAATACACCCAAGTATAGGTATATAGTATATTTTTAAACTATCTATAAGGATGATAATTATATCAATATAATAAACACAAAAAGATGAGGTTTGATATTTGCAAAGTCATCTTAAAGAGACTTGGGGTCTCTATAGCTAAGTATGAAACCTGGAGATATTCATTTGCTCAGTCTCATTCCAAATATATTTAATAGAGATATAGCTAAATACTTTGTAAAAAGACATCCAAGAAAAATGATATATTAAAAAAAAAAGGAATATAGGGTAGTAGAAGTATAGAAAAAATAGAAAAATAGGTACCAGAAATTTCCAAGTTAGTAATGGGCCAGTCAGCAATGCATAGGAACCAGAGCAACTGGCTACCAGAAAAGTAAGACTGGGTGTTCCCTCAAGCCTTCTTCACTATCACCCTCCTTTGCTATTATTCCAACCTTTCAGAGCAGTCCTTTGATTTCAAATTGGTTTCTTGATGGGGTGGGGTGGGAACAGGAGACTTCCCTGTTTCGTAAAATCTAGCACCACTCTCCAGAACGAGTATTTCTGATAATATATTAGTGAATTGTGTCTCTGATTTAGACATGACCTTTATTAGTGCAGGTTCATCTATGAGAAAATACTCCACTCTCAGTGCATGACAACATCCATTTCATGAGATTCTAAGGCAGATCCAGACTCTGGACTGAGGTGATTCAATAGAGAGGCCCTGTCAGAACTGTGACCATCCAGGCCCTTATGAACAGATACAAATGGATTCATTAATTTAATTAACATAAAGTACATTTCAATATAGGCACAAATATACACAAACTTTATATCCTTAAGGAGGCCTTCAATTTTCTACTTCTTTTTAACTATTTCCAAGTTAGTTTAAGACAATGGACCTATATTCAGGAACATTAAAATCTCTGTCAGAGAACAACCCCAGCATCACAGATGGCAAGAGGTAAACCTTTTACCCCTCCATGGATACCACAAGTAGATGATGAGATTGACTGCATCGGAATAAGAAAGTTTATTACTCAATGAAGAGAAGGTATGTCATCATGATATCACAGGTCCCCCTTGTCCCTCAAGTCCTATGGGCATCACTGCGTCAGATGAATTTTCTAACACAGTGGGTTGGGTTGCAGCCGAGGAAATAAGGTCAAAGGCTTGGCAGCTTTCATAGCAAACAGCAAACAAGCCAGTAGTCACAAAGTAATTACTTTGATCAACTAAGTTACCCTACATTACCATCTCTAGAATTTGTTCAGTATCATGAGACAGAGAGAAGAAGGATGGAAGTACACAAAATTGTATGGGGTGGAGGGTCTGGAGCCTCTGGTCTGGTCCACTTGGCATAGGTCCAGTTCCAAAGTTGAAATTTTCTCCTCTAAACAACATTATTATCTATGGCTTTCACATGGTGACAACTCCCCTGGAATTCTGTTAAGTTTTTTCCTTCATTATCTAATCAAATAATTATGGAATGTAAACATATAAAAATTTTCAGAGAAAATAAGGCAAAGCAATGAAGGTTGAAATAACTCTTGAGACTCAAAAACAGACAAAATAATAAAATAAGAATAATATTCATCAATTCTGTGGAATTTTTAAAAGAAAATTACTAGTTAATGTGGATTTTTCTGGGTGAAAAAACCTATCATCTAAGAAATTATAGAAATAATAAATGTGTACTGATGATAAAAAAATAACCAGAAAGATTCACTCAATTAACTTTTGACTCATGCAAATGGAATTATTAGCAGTCAACCAGATAACAATGGTGGTCTAGGGAAAAGGATCAAAAAAACTGGCGTATGATCAGCAGGAGATAGCACAGTGGAAATCCTGCACTTAAAAGGAGTTATTTAGGTATCTATATTTAGAATTCAAAGACAATATGGAAAAAGATGTTTTACATATTCATCCTAGATAAATTATATCCTCAACAAAATACTAGCAAAGTGAATCCAGCTATACACTAAAAGAATCACACACCATGATCAAGTGGGGCTTATTCCAGGAATGCAAGCATTTTTCAATATCTGCAAATCAATCAATGTGATACACCATATTAACACAATGAAGAATAAAAACCATATGATCATCTCAATAGATGCAGAAAAAACTTTTGACAAAACCCAATGTCCATTTCTGATTTAAAAAAAAAAAAAACCTCCAGAAAGTGTGCATAGAGAGGACCTACCTCAATGCAATAAGGGCCATATATGACAAACTCACAGCTAATATCATTCTAAACAGTGAAAAGCTGAAAGAATTCCCCCCTAATATCAGGAACAAGACAAGGATGTCCACTTTCACCACTTTTATTCAATGTAGTTTTGGAAGTCCTAGCCATGGAAATCAGAGAAGAAAAAAAAAGAAATTAGATTGGAAAGGAAGAAGTAAAACTCTTACTGTTTGCAGATGACATGATACTATACATAAAAAATCCTAAAGATGCTACCAGAAAACTGTTAGAATTCATCAATGAATTCCGTAACATTGTAGGATAAAAATTAATACAGAAATCAATTGCATTTCTATATGTTAACAACGAAAGAGCAGAAAGAGAAATTAGAGAAACAATCCCATTTACCATCACATCAAAAAGAATAAGATACCTTAGGAATAAACCTACCTAAAGAGACAAAAGATCTGTATTCTGAAAGCAAGATGCTGATGAAAGATATCAACAGTGGCACAAACAGAAAGATATATTATGCTCCTGGACTGGGAGAATCAATACTGCCAAAATGACTATACTACTCAAGGCAATTTACCGATTCAATGCAATACCTATCAAATTACTGATAGCATTTTTCACAGAACTAGAAAAAATACTTTTTAAAATTTATATGGAAACATAAAGATCCCAAATAACCAAGCAATCCTGAGAAGTAAAAATGGAGCTGGAAGAATCAGGCTAACTTCAGACTATACTACAAAGCTATAGTCATCAAAACAGTATATTACTGGCACAAAACCAGTGGAACAGGATAGAAAGTCCAGAAATAATTTATGCACCTATGGTCAACTAGACTATGATAAAGGAGGCAAAAACACACAATGGGGAAAAGAAAGTCTCTTCAACAAATGGTGCTGGGACACTGGACAGCTACATGTAAAAAAATACTATTAGAAAACTCTCTAACACCATAAACAAAAAATAAGCTCAAAACGGATTAAAGACCTAAATATAAGACCAGACGTTATAAAACTCTCGGAGGAAAACATAGACAGAACACTCTCTGACATAAACCACAGCAATATCTTTTCAGATCCACCTCCTAGAGTAATGAAAATAAAGGTAAAAATAAACAAATGGGATCTAATTAAACTTAAAAGTTTTTTGCACAGCAAAGGAAACCATAAACAAAATGAAAAGAAAACCCGCAGAATGGGAGAAAACATTTTCAAATGAAACGACTGATAAGGAATTAATCTCCAAAATATACAAACAACTCATGCAGCTCTATATCAAAGAAACAAACAACCCAATCAAAAAATGGTCAGAAGATCTAAATAGACATTTCTCCTAAGACATTCAGATGACAAACACACACACACACACACACACACACACACACACGAAAAGATGTTCAACATCACTAGAGAAATATAAATTAAAACTACTATGAGTTACAACCTTATACCAGCCAGAATGGCCATCATCAAAAAATCCACAACAGTAAGTACTAAAGAGGTTGAGGAGAAAAGGGAACACTCTTACATTGTTGGTGGGAATGTAAATTGGTAGAACCACTATGGAAAACAGTATGAAAAAAAAAAAGGGAGTTCCCATCATGGCTCAATAGTTACCAAATCTGACTAGGAACCACAAGGTTGTGGGTTCAATCCCTGGCCTCACTCAGCGGGTTGAGGATCCAGTGTTCCCGTGAGCTGTGGTGTAGGTTGCAAATGTGGCTCAGATCTGGCATTGCTGTGGCTGTGGTGTAGGCTGGCGGCTACAGCTCCTATTAGACCCCTAGCCTGGGAACCTCTATATGCCACCGGTGCGGCCCTAGAAAAGACAAAAAGAAAAAGAATAAAAAAGGGAAAACAGTATGGAGGTTCTTCAAAAGACTAAAAATAGAACTAACATATAATCCAGCAACCCCACTCCTGGGTATCTATCCAGAGAAAATCATAATTCAAAAACATACATGCACCCCAGTGTTCATTGCAACACTGTTTACAATAGCCAAGACGTGGAAGCAACCTAAATGTCCATCAAGAGAAGAATGGATAAAGAAGATGTGGTACATATATACCATGGGATATTATTCAGCAGTAATCTCATATAGTTTTGTGTTAATTCTTTTTAACATATCAAAAGTTTCAGCCAACAGCTTATGCAAGTGCTTTTAATATTCAGTTCTAATTTAATGAACTTTAGTACAAGAAAGTACTGCTTTCTTTTCTCAGTTTCAGATTATAAGCTTTTTAATAAATCAGGTAAATAAAAATGTAAGAAAACAGCTAAAATATAAGTGAGGCAGCTGACTCAATGGACAGGAGATGAACGTACATTCTAGTGACCACTCAACCACTACGGTTGGTGGTCTTAAGTAAATATACAGGAATTTATCTGTAGAAGGAGGCCTGGATTAGAAGATTTGTGCAATAAATTTCAGTTCTCAAATCATATTACAAACATTACATTAAACAAATAGAAATACTTATTCCAGCTGTGAATAGGATTGAAGGATCAGTATCTAGAGTACAGAGCAAAGAGGAAAAGTTCTTCTAGTACGCTGCGGAAAGTGCTAAAACAATGTGAATCATGACAGAAAAAAATTAAGGAAAGAGAATACACAAAGTATAAAAAATAGGAGTAGGAAGGAAGAAATCCAAACAAATTGAGTTCAAAATAAAGGTGTAAGAGAAGAAAGCATTTTTCAACTAAAACATTTTGAATGTAGAAACTGAGGAGGCTCACCATGAATCAGGAAAAAACAAATGAAAGACATCCTTGTCTAGATGTGTTCAGGTGAAATTCTTGATTCTTAGGCATAAAACTAGATCATAAAGAGGAATATAGCTAAACTGGTCTTAGAATTCCAGAATAGGAGTTCCCGTTGTGGCGCAGTGGTTAACGAATCTGACTAGGAACCATGAGGTTGCGGGTTCGATCCCTGGCCTTGCTCAGTGGGTTAAGGATCCGGCGTTGCCGTGAGCTGTGGTGTAGGTTGCAGATGCGGCTCAGATCCTGCGTTGCTGTGGCTGCGGCCCAGGCCAGTGGCTACAGCTCCGATTAGACCCCTAGCCTGGGAACCTCCACATGCCGCGGGTGCGGCCATAAAATGACAAAAGGCAAAAAAAGAAAAAGAAAGAGAAGAAGAATTCCAGAATAAAATAAATATTTGTGGTGGTTTGAGAGGAAACGGTTATGATTCAAGATTTTATATCCAGTCAAGCTGTTATTATGTCAGTGTCATCTTAAGATAAGGAATATGTCAGAAAACTTACCATTTTGCACCTTTTCACCAAAGAAAAAAATAAAATTTGCTCCAAGTTACCAGAAGGTTAATCAAACTTTAAAACTGAATGATAAGGAAGAAATGAGTTTGACAGCCAATGAGCACTGCTATTGATTAAAAAATCTAGGGATAGTCTAAAATGGCATTGTCCTGTTGGAAAAAACATTGAGTTTGTGGTATGTTAAAAATGTTCTAGGTGGGAGCTCCCGTTGTGGCACAGAGGAAACAAATCCAACTAGTATCCATGAGGATGCGGGTTTGATTCCTGGCCTCCCTCAGTAGGTTGGGATCTGGCATTGCTGTGAGCTGTGATGTAGGTCACAGACACGGCTCAGATTCCACATTGCTGTGGCTGTGGCATAGGCCAGCAGCTGCAGCTCCAATTCTACCCCTAGCTCAGAAACTTCCATAGGCCAATGGCACAGCCCTAAAAAGCCAAAAAAAAAAAAGTTAGTTCTTGGCCTTAAAATGGATTCCAAAGTTGAAAAATTTTGGAAAATCTTACATAATAAAGCTTCCTAGAGAAAACTCACAATACTTTTGATTATATTTGTCTCTCTTAAGAGGTCTGTCTTTAAATAAGGATATCAACATAATTGTGTTTACCTCTGCATTGTTAAGCTAGTGTTACTGTGAAAGAGTCCTTTTTTGCATAGTACTTATTAACATGCTATAAAACAAAGTGTTTTAGAGGTCACAAATTGGAAAATGCTAGCCTGAAGAATTTGATAAATGTACCTAAGGACAGAACATAAAGGACAAAATTTACAAGAAAAAAACCTACTATAAAGGAAAAGAGGGATCAGTATGAAAAAACTCAAGATGACAAAGAATGGGAAGAATCATGGATAAGGAACTAAAAATCAGAGAAAGCAACACAAATAGTCTCCATCTTTTATTCGAGAAACAAAAGTTAATTTATTTTTGAATTGCAAATATATGCTTAAGAATGACTTAAAAATCAAACCCTTGAAAATGTAAATGTATCTGCCTAATTACAAATCAAGGAGGACACAGATTATGAGTTCAGTTACATTTCATTCACATTCTTCATTTTAATGATAACAACAATTTAGAAAATCATGAGAATAAATATTATTTATATACCTAAACTTTGGGGATAGAGCTAGGACAGCATCATAAGTCAATTCACATCTTCTATACAACATTTATTAAAGAAAGAGTAAAAAATTATGTGAATTAAACTTATATTTCAAGAATTCAGAAAAAGCACTTTGAAAAGTCCTAAGAAAAATCAAGAGAAAGGAAATAACATATGTCAAAACAAAATAAAATGAAATGTAAAACAGGAGAAATAAGGCATAAGAAACATACATCACCTCAAGGCTTTTATTTAAGTTAGAAAAATACAAGCCTTGAGGTGATTTCTTCTGTTGGGGTCAACCTGGCCTATGCATAAACAGTTTAGGAAATCTCTTCTCTTTTTCCACATTCAGAGCATTTTGGCCTTGGCTTGGGAGCCCCCTTGTCACCCTATAGCTTCAAACAAGTCTTCCGTCTATATGCCAGTCTTTCTGCTTCACGGTAGAAGAGTCTCACTGACTGCTTGGTTGGAACATGTTTCAATTTCAGTTTTCTCCTTACCTTTTTTTTTATATAATCCTATAATCTACACTCTGTTGCCAATGTCAGAGTCTTAGGTTTATGTAGGAAGGAAGATGGAACAAGTGCGTATGATAAAAGGATACGTATAATGTATATATACATACATATATACATTTATACCAAAATGTTAACTATATAACTATATTGTGTATTTATCTAAAATCAGAATTTTTGAAATGAATTTTCTCTGTTAAAATATAAAATATTACATAGTTACAAAAGAAGTATCAAGGTAAAACAAAAATAAACAATGGAAATCATAGAGATATATCAAATAATTATTTAATTAAACAGGACCCTGGCTGTTTATTAAAAAGGATCCCGGCTCAAATGCTTTATGGATTAGTTTTAATCTTCAAGGAATAGATTTTCCTTTAATATAGGTTTTTCTTTAAGCATAGAGAAAGTGTAAAGCAGGCATAAGTTTAATATTAAAAGCAGTTAAAATTATAGTAAAGGAAAATGACAATCTCACATGTAAACATACATGCCAAGATCCTTAAAATATTAGCAATTTCAAATCTTTAGTTTTAAATTATTATTAAATGATTTTAAAGTATTATATAATAAATATCATTAAATTTTATCATAAGATATAATCAATCTATATGAGCTCATTACTAAATTTTAACAAATATCAGCTCATGACCAAGCCAGTTTCCTCTGTAATCTCACTCTGTGCTCTCTTCCACAACCACTATTGAATTACTTGATAAACAATCTCAGATACAGGTTTATTTCACTTCTAAATGTTTCATAAGTCTCTTTTAATTAACAGATTTTTTCTTCTTCTTTGTTTCTCTTGCAACTAATTTGTGAAAGAGACCACAGAGCTTTCCATTTTATGTATTCTCTGACTGCATCCCTGTGGTATCACTTACATGTTCCTTTTTTCCATGTATTTTCTATAGACTGGTGGTAGAGAGTCTTTGTATTGGGGTTCCCAAGATCACCTTCAGGTTCAGCGACTCACTAGACAAATTCACAGGACTCAGCATATAGTCATATTGAAGTCTCTGATTTATTACAGAAAAACGATGCAAAGAAAATCAAAAAAGGATAAAGATACATGGGGACTCCTGGTACACACTTGCAAGAGCCCTCTCCCAGTGGAATAACAGAGTACTACTCACTTAGCAACAAGTAATAACACACATAAAATGTCATGCACCAGGGAAGATCACTAGAAATTCGATGTTCAGAGTTTCCATTGTGGCTCAGCAGGTTAAGGACCTGACTATTATCTCTGAGGATACAGGTTCCATCCCACCCTGGCTCAGTGGGCTAAGGATCTGGCATTGCCATGTTATGTCATAGGTGAAGCTCAGATTCAGTGTCCCTGTGCGTGTGGCAATAGGCCAGGAGCTGCAGTGCAGCTCTGATTCAACCCCTACCCCTGGAACTTCATACACCATAGGTGAGCCCCTAAAAGGAAAACAAAACAAAACAAAACAAAACAAAAAACCCTCAATGTTCAAGGTTTTTACTGAAGGCTGGTCATGCAGGCACCTTCTGCCAGGAACATAACACAATTTGAAAGTCCCAGAAAGAAAGAGTATTAAGTGTAAATCACATTATACAAACAGTTAAGGCACAGGGAGGCATTCCTATCAGGGAATGGTGGAAACCTGAAATCCAATCTTCCAGACATAGTCAAGGATGAAATTTATAAGCAGGCCTTCCTAAGGATTAGGAGACTTGGGCCTCCTATGTAGTCTTGAAATGTTTCTATCTTTCATGAGGTTGTTTTGCTGTTTTCTGGGATGTTTTTGTTTTTGGGAAGACTGCTTTATAAGTAGAATCTTCCTCCAGAAGGCTTATACCTCCTGCTTCTGTTCATATGTTAGCATCCATTTATAATCAATGCTTAAATCTATTATTTTATTTGGGATTTAAAAATTATGATACTCTAAGTCTGTCATTCTTTTTCATTTATTAACTGGAACGTTTATACTAAGAGAAGCCTTTTCCTAAAGTAAGAAAGGCAGAAAGTTCTTTTCATGTAGGAAAGGCAAATTGATGCTTATGTTTTTTCCTAAACAATCTCAAAGGTGACCAGTGAGATCTTTTTTCCTGAATTATTATTTACTCATGTATTTTAACTGCATATGTTCCAACTCATTGCAGTCATTCTTACTGCTATTTAAATTGATTTGACCAATAAGAGATTCTTCAAGCTGGCTCTTGAGTTTTGGAGCTTTTTAACAGTTACATTGGTTTTGGATTATCTCGTATTTTTCCTGCTTCAGACCTAGATTCAGCCATTTCTTCAAAGAGCCTTGGTTTATTTACTGGGAATTTGTACTTAGAGACCATGCTTTGGACATGAGTGCTCATTACTATTCAGTTAGTCATTGTTTCTAGGCATTTCAATAGACAAATCTAGGAAATATGTTTACTTTTCCTGTTTTAAGATAAACACATATGACATATGATTCTTTCTAACTCTAATGTAGAATTTGTCTTTAATTCGCTTAATCTTGTATCTATTTCTCTTTTCTCTTATACCAAAACTTTTAGTTCCTAATGATATTAATGTACTTTATTCTACCACACACATGAAATAGTTACAGAATAACAAAGCTAAAAGTAGATTACCAAAAACATTTTAATTTTTTTTCTGTTATTTTGGTCTTTAGGATATAACCCACCAAGAAAGTTCAGTTGATTCACTATATTTCAAAGTCTCTTGCATTAATTCTTTTCTGGATGGTGATACCACCAGTTCAGTTCATTACAAAATTAGATTCATTTATTTCATTTTAAATTTGTTTTTAACTGTTTGCATTTTTTCATTTTGATCTGATTTTTTATATTTATATAAAATACATTCATAATTACAAAGTCAAATCTATAAAGCAAGGTATATCACTTTTTATCTTTAATATCTGTGATCTTATTCCTTTTACCTGACCTACAGATAATCACACACAATTTATTCCAACTTACTTTTCAATTTCAATTACAAACATACACTAGGAATTATTACATATGTGTATATAAAAATATTCCTCATTTATTTTTATAGCTACATATTTCCATTGAATGAATGTACAATAGTTCATATTCAATCAGACACAAATTGATGAGTATTGGGGTTCTTTCCAGTTTTTGCTACTATAAATAACTCTACTAAGTAGTTTTGTGCATATGTCTTTCATATTTTTCCAGCGTATCTTTGGGATAGATTCCTAGAAATGAGCTTTCTGAGTCAAAGGGTAAATGATAACATAGTTGTATTAGATGTGGCCAAATTTTATTCCATGAGGATTGTACCATTTTTCATTACCATGAACAATATATGAGTGGCTATTTTCTCACAGCCTTGAAAAATAGTTTTGATTTTTGCCAACCCGATATGGGAAAAATAATAATTCAGTGTAATTTTAATTGACATTTCTCTCTCTTTTTTTTTTTTTTTTTTGTTTTTGTTTTTGGCTTTTGTCGTAGGGCCACACCCACGGCATGTGGACGTTCCCAGACTACGGGTCTAATCCGAGCTACAGCTGCCGGCCTAGCCACGTCTGCAACCTACACCACAGCTCACAGGAACGCTGAATCCTTAACCCATTGGGCCGATCCTTAACCCACTGTGCGAGGCCAGGGATCAAACCCTCAACCTCATGGTTCCTAGTCAGATAGGTTTCCCCTGAGCCACGACGGGAGCTCCTTGACATTTCTCTTATTATGAATAAATTTGAACATGTTTTCATATTTCTAAGTGCCAGAAAGCCTAGGTACAAAATACATAAAAAGTATGATCTTTTGTTAACAAGTAAGTGTATTTAAAATAAATGTGTTGATTAATATGAAATAAATTGATATAATATATAATGCAAGTGTACAAAATTTAAATATGTTTACTCAAAATAGGCTGAAAAGCATTTGCTCATATATCATTCAATACTCATTCCTTTTAGGGTTTCTTTTATCTTTTAATTTCTTAATTTCAGTTTCTATATAATGAGTTCTCACGTATTTACTCTCTTACTTCCAAGCCTCTCAGTAAAATAAAAGGAAGAGAAATACAAAATAATAATTGCCTAGAGGCAGTGTAACACTATGTATGGGCCATCAAAGAAGCAGTAAATTTTAGATTTTCTGAAAGACATCATGCCGAATGACTAAAATTGCAAAAAGGGTATGCTGATTCTATTAAAGATAAAGAAAGGATAATCCCCAGAGAGGTTCTCATTTCTTGGCAAATACATATTCCTAAAAGTCACAGAGGAACCTCTATCTTCAGTGTAGATGCAGTCAAAAGGTAGGAGAGGAAAAAAAGGAATTTCACTATGGAAACCATTCTTCTTCCAGGAAGAACCCATTTTCATTCTGAGAGAGATTTTTGAGGAAGAAACATTTAAGCACCTGAAAGTATAGGATGAAAGGGAGGCAGACAAGCAAAGATGCCAAAAACAAGTATGAGGAGGTGGAAGTAGTCAAGAAAATCAAAGTGTCGTATACAAAGCCTCTGAGGAAAGAAGTAACCAAGTGTATTCTATAGACTAAAAGAACACTGGATAAGATAACAGCAACAAGTTTATACTCTATTCTAACTGTGATAAAAAGTCATATAAGGATCTTGGGGTTCCCATCATGGCTCAGTGGTTAACGAATCCGACTAAGAACCATGAGGTTGCGGGTTCGATCCCTGGCGTTGCTCAGTGGGTTAAGGATCCGTTGTTGCTGTGAGCTGCGGTATAGTTTGCAGACGTGGCTCGGATCCCGCATTGCTGTAGCTGTGGCGAAGGCCGGCATCTACAGCTCCTGTTAGACGCCTAGCCTGGGAACCTCCACATGCCGCGGGTGCAGCTCTAGATAAAGGCAAAAAGACAAAAAAAAAAAAAGTCACATAAGGATCTTATATTTATTTAAAACTATTTTTTCTGCTATGAAGAAAATGTGATCAGAGGAGGGACTGATAGAGATTTAATCATAAAGAAATATTTTATAATAACCTACCAACAGAAATGATCAATAGATATATGATTTGATTAATCATAAAAGTTTGTCTTAATTGACTCATATATTGATAATCTTATACGCACCTTACCTAGAATACACGTTTTACAAATTTTGGTGGGATATTTTTAATCAATTGCCTATAAACTAAGACCTACAGCAAAATCCCATTAAGTTGAAGAAAGCAGATGAGCCATACTCTCTTATTACATTTCAAAGGACAATGAATTAAATAAAAAATATAAATTGAATCTCTTGGATGCAGAAAAGATTTTCCTATAGAAAATCTGCTAAAATTACAGACTCTTTAGAACTCAATAAAAAATGAGTGTATCATATCAAATTCTGCAGGATAAAGGCAAAAACCACCTTAGAGAAAATCCATAGCTCTGAATTCTTTATTTTTAAATAACAGTGAAATTTTTCAAGGAAACAGCCAACTGTGAACCAAAAAACACAAACAAAATGAATTAAAAAGTAGGTAAAGGAATTAATAAAGATTAAGGCAAAAAATAATGAATTGCAAACCATACACAAGATATAACAATAGTCAACCCTTAACCCAATGAACAATGGCATCAAAATATACGAAGCAAAAGCTATTTCATATACCTAAAGAAACCAAAAATTAAGTACTTATAATGAAGGAATTGAACATCCATCAGATTTGAGATATCAAGACTAAGACATTGATAAATATATCTTAAATAATTTAATTTATAAGATTTATTTGAGATATATATAAAATATAAATTATAGAGAATATAGATTATTGATATGTATTATGTTCCACAAATTATGTGCAAAGTATGTTATCATATTTTAGGCCCAAACAAATTCCAACATTTTGAAAAGTAGAATTTGTGCAAGCAATATTCTCTGATCACAATAAGAAAAGTATACTGTTACCAAGAAATTAATAACAAAGTTATATTTTTAAACCAAGGTATTCTAGATGAGATCAGTAGCTGAGCTGAATCTTTGGCTCATTCCCAAAATTAACCATGCTACAAACACATAAAAGTGCTAAACAAAATCAAAGTAACAGTAAAATTCTTAGGAGTGAAGAGAAGTCCAGAAAGATAATGAAGTAGTGTCTTTTAGTGCTAAGATTTAAAAAAGAAAAAATAAGTCGTTTTTATATACTCTGTATATTAATTTTCTATTGTTGCCATAACAAGTTGCCATAGTCTTTGAGGCTTAAACCAATATAAATTTATTTCCTTCAAGTTCCTGGTTCATGATGCCCTCCCTGCATCTTTGGAGCCAGCAGCATCATATCTCTTTAATCTTTTTTTTCTTTTTTTTTTCATATTTGCTTCATCTTCCACCCTCCTAATAAGGGCTCATTTGATGAGAATGAGCCCACCCTAATATTCCAGGATGCTTTATCCATTTCAGGATTTTGAGCCTTCATCACATCTGCAAAGTCCCTTTTTCCACATAATCATACATTTTGACACTGACATTTTTGGAAAGTCATTATGCTATTACACACCCTGCCAAACTATCATATAAGTATAAAGAAAATGGGGGTGGGCATAGGAGAAAAGTACTAATAATGTAGCATTCTAGATTGATGGTATTTGTCTCCTTTTAACAATTGTTGTTTGTCCTGGCATTTCTTGCTGCTGCTGAAAAACTTACTGTCAAGAGGGAAGGAGAACCTGGAAATGCTGTACAAAACATTAGGTGACAGTCAGAAAAGCCTTCACTGAAAAAATAGTTATTATGATAACCATTATACTGAAAATTTGGAAGGTTAAACACAGTGATGCTATGGTAATAATATTAAAGAAGAGATGGTGAAACTTGCAGAAAAAATGTTCTAAAGTTCTGTTTTTCTGGAATATGTTAAATCCTGCCTTCCTCCAGTAGATAGTAGTCAAGATAATAATCATTAGCCCCTTACTTCTCTGATCACACGGTAGTACAAAATTAGCCAATCAAAGATAAAGTTATCAAATCTGAATGTAATAGCTTGGATAGGACTAGTTAGGAGATTAGTTAGGAGATGGGGGGGTCAAAAAATAAACTGAGGTATATTTAAATTTTTAAAAGTTTATTTAAGCAAAAATCTGTTCAAATGCAGCAACACCACGTGGGAAATTGGTTTGAAGATTTCCAAAAACAGGAGCTATAGGAGAAAGACAGAGACAGTGTGGGAGCAGATAGAGGAAATTATTTGATTGGCTAGAGCTTAAATAAAGCCTAGGTGGCTTTTTGTTGTCGTTAGTGTTTAGATTTTTTTTCCATGAGGCATTTACAGCTTAGATTTTGGGTTACTTACAAAGGCCTCCACAGCATTAGAGCCACCCCAATCTAATGGCCTCCTTGTTTAATTAATTCAACAGGGAACATCAGAAGAGATCAGTGGGGTTGCCACGGGACTCCTCCTTAGATCATACTTTAAGGTAGGAGCTGGCAAACTTTCTTTAAAGTGCCAGATAGGAAATATTACCCACACGGTCTTGGTCACAACTACTCATTATGCTGCTGCAGCACTAAAGCAGCCAGAGACAAGGCCTCAGTGTATTGCTTACATGTATTCTTTAGAGTGAAATATTAAAAGTGCAAATGAACATAATTGTTCCGTATGTACAGCTGAAGAGTAGGGAAGACTCTCTAGGCTGCATACATATATACATAAAAGCAGGAACAGCTTGATATCACAACTTAACAAAAAGAAAATTAAACAAACAAATCTGCAATACAGTCCCATGTATCACTGTAAATGCAACACAAAACAAAACTTTCCTAAATAAAACACTAACAAAGTGCCTTAAGCGTATTAAGAGAAAAATACCCAGTGACAAAGTAGGTCATTTGTAGAATTCAACAGTGGAAAATATGGCAATATAATTTATCTCTGGTTAAGAGGGTAAAAATCATGTAATTGTGTTGTTAAGTGCTAAAAGGCATTATATTAGCAGTTAACTATGCCAAGCAATTTTTAAAGTTTGATAAAACCTTCTTACTAAACTAGAAAAGGAAGGGTCCTTGTTTAACATAATAAAGACGATCTCAACCCAATATACTCCATGATTGACACACTGAATTAAATCCATTTCATGTCTGGGAGAAAACAGATGGCTCAGGACAATGGTTAACATTGTCCTTGAAGTTACAATCAATCCAACTAGATGAAAAGAGTAATGACACATACATTTTGAAAAGGAGATAATTTTCTTTTATAGTTAGCATTACTACCACCATAAAATCCCAAGAAAAACAGCTAAAAACTATTAATATTATTAAAAGGGATTATTATAAAATAAAACATCTAAAATTCAATAGTTTTCCTACCCACTAACAAAAGCAAGCTGGAAGATATAATTAATTAAAAAATTTCATTTTAAACGCAGTAAAAATTGATAACACTTAAGAACAAACATTTTTAAATAATAAAAATATATGTGACATGTACAAAGAAAACATTTTATTAAATTTTTAACAAAATTAATCAAAAAATCATTTTAAAATCATTAAAAAGTCATCTCATGTGTGTTTGATAACTTATGTTCTAGTTTTCTGTATATTTTCAGCACATTAAAAAAGAATCTCTTGTTGAATAGCTAGCTAGGTAGGCAAAGAATAGGCAAAACTATATCATTGATAAAGGAAATCACTTAAATATTATTCTGTATTTATCCAATAAAATAGTGTAAAGAAAATCACATTTATATTATACAATAACATTTCATAATATAGAAATAATATGGAAAAATAAAGTAATATCTTCATCACTTATGTAATTAGGAAAAATAAATAAACTGTCATTAGAAAATATATCAATGGAAGAAAGATGATTTAGTCAACCAGTAATGTTGGATCAATTGCTTGACTATTTTCAAAAAGTCAATTTCAAAATTTCACTTTATATCTGACTTTAAGATAAATTGTATATTCAACAAATTATAAAATCTAGGGAGTGAAACTATCATAAAAATTTTGAAAATGTGAAAATACTTATCAGAAAGGAAAGGATTATATAAGCTTAAAGATGAAAGAAAATGATCACAGGCCAAAAAAATTAATAAATTTGACCATATAAAATATTTTAACTGTAACGTGACTTAACAAAAATAAAAACTGAAAAAACCATGCAGTAAATATAACAAAGGATTTATAGCTTTGTTATATGAAGAAATTGTATGATTGTTAATTCAATACTAAAACCCTGCTTAAATTTTTGTTAAAGGCATCAAGTAGAAAATTCAAAAAACTGAGTCACCTATTTAATAAATATATGAAAATGACCAACTCACTTTCAATTCAGCAAATGAAAACTTAAATAGTAAAAATATAGTTTATTAAACTATCAAAGATATTTCTCAAATACATATATCGTGTCAGCAATTGTATAATGAAATTTACATCAATCATTTGAGATAGACATTTAAATTAGAATTTTTCAGTTAGAAAGCTATTTGAAGGTACACGAGTTTTAAGAATATTCAAACCCTAGAGTTAATAAATCTACTTTTGAGTACTCTTAAATGCAGAAAACACATTTTAAAAAAATGTTGATTTCAGGAGTTCCCATTGTGGCTCGGCAGTAATGAGCCCAACTAGTATCCATGAGGATGTGTGTATGATCCCTGGTGTTGCTCAGTGGGTTAAGGATCTGGTGTTGCAGTGAGCTGGGTGTAGGTCACAGATGCCTTCGGATCCCACGTTGTTGTGGCTGTGGTGTAGGCTGACAGCTACAACTCTGATTGGACCCCTAGCCTGGGAATTTCCATATGCCACAGGTGTGGCCCTTAAAAAGACAACAACAACAAAAAAACTTATCTCAGAGTCATTCACAAAACTCTGGAAGCACCCAAGTGTTAACTGAAATCACAATACCAGACAAATTGTCAGGATTTGAAATTTAGGTCTAATATTAAAAAGAAAAAAAATGTTGAAATTATATGCCACAACAGTGCTGCCTCTTAACTAAATTCCAGTTTAGTAAAAAAGTATGTATTGACAATGATTTATGTTATGCTGCAGTGATAGCAAATAAACATAGCAAATAAAAATGGGGGAACTTAATTACTCTTGGATGCCTCATCTAAGTCCTAGAAGAATTGGTGGAAAGAGAAATTTAATTGATGCATGAAAGACCCCCACCCTCGAATGGTTACATTTGAGTTGAATTTTGATTTGTATTAAAAGTTGGATTTATGCCATTCAATTAAATAACCCAGAAGTTTTAGGGTTAATGGACTTTTTATTAAGATATCCACACATTGCAGCCAGAATTTATTTATGATATATTTCAAATATCCAGTAAAGGAAAGAGAGTAATATCACAAACATGTATAAACTAGGGACCTGGATAAATAAACATATTTTTGACACATTTTACAGCTATTTTTACAAGTAAATATTACAGATACAGTTTAAATCCCGTCATATTCTTCAATTTCATTCTCCCTCCCCAGGTCAACTACTATCGGTTTTCTTTCCAAACATGTTGTAATACTTTTCTGTATATCTAGTACATCATATAACAACATCCAAAAAGTTTTTAGATTTGGTAATTAAGTTCCACAAAATAGGGTTTTAGAGGTTGTATTTAAATTATGTTGAATTTATTGCTTACTTGGAGAAAAGTTAGCATTTTTCCAGTTTTAATATTTCTATTTGTGAATATTATCTATTTACTCATTAATTTGATCCTTTTATGTACACTAAAATAATTGGATTTCTCTTATAATTTTCAACCACAATAATAATAATAATAGATTTTTTAATTAAATTTATTGTTAGGTCACTTTTGGGTTTTCTTTTTTATAAAACTGCCTTTTCTTAATAACATTTTCCACTTGTTGCTGGTTCACAGTATAATTTTCATGTATTAATAATTGGTCTTGTCGACAGTTACCTGGCTGATCTTTCTCTCTAGTATAACTGATTTGTCCATAGGTTCTCTTAGATTTTGTGTCTTACTACAAATTATACCACTTATTTCTTTTTCTTCTATTTTACTGTCTAAAACCTCTGGTAAAACAGTGAATAAAATGGTAAAAAAAATAGGCACATAAGTGAGAATTTTGTTTCAATAGCTATAACAGAGATTTTCTTAAAAATCAGTGGTTTAAATAAAATATGGTACTTACCAGGACTGTGAAGTGAAGTGACTCCATGGTGTCAGAGACTGGAATGATTGTATCTGTTGTTCTGCCATTTTTTAGCATGTTGTCCTCATCCACGTGTTACAGGATGATTCACAGCTATGTGTCCAACTCAGTAGATAGGAAAGCCTGAGAGTCAAAAACGAGATGTGCTCCCTTCTTTTAAAGATACAACCTAAGCAGTATACACATTGCTTCAAAAATATTTCCATGGGAGTCCCTGTTATGGCACAGTGGAAACAACCCGACTAGTATCCACAAGGATGCGGGTTTGATCCCTGGCCTCACTCAGTGGGTCATGGATCCGGCATTGTCATGGGCTGTGGTGTAGTCATAGATGTGGCTCGGATCCCATGTTGTGGTGGCTGTGGTGTAGGCCGACAGCTATAGCTCCGATTTAACCCCTAGCCTGGGAACTTCCACATGCCAAGGGTGCAACACTAAAATGAAAAAAAAATTGTATTTCTAAAATGGACATATATATCCATTTACCATATAGGTAGGGCCATGTAGGTAGCTATGGACCCACTTTAAAAATCAGTGGTTGTATTACTGCAAAAAGAGAGGAAAAATAATGGAGGCATCCTTGTCTTGTGAGTTTCAAAAAGATTGTTTCTAGTATTTTACTCTCAAATAATCTTTGAAGAAGTTACCACCTACAACTATTTAGTCTTTTTATCATGAGTAAATGCTCTGCTATATCTATTGAGATATCACATTTTTTTACAATTTGCTAATGTGGGATATTTCACTAATAAATGTAACATTAATTATTTCTTGCATTCCTAAAACATCATACTTGGCCAAAGTAAATCAATTTAAAATATTTCTGGGTTTGTTTTGCAAGGATTTTATGATTTAGCTTCTGTTTTCTTGTGTAATCTGTACTTTTATTATTGTGTATTGCCCTTGAGTAATTTTGGTGTCAAGTTTATATTAATGTCAAACTTAGGTTGGATAGCTTTGTCTCTTTTGTTTTCTGAATCTATGAGAAATGTATTACTGGTTCCTTGAAAATTTAGTAAAACTCATAGAACAAATTCAGCTTGATTTCTTTGGGGCTAGGTGGTAGGAGTGGAGGACTTTTTACCAATACAGTTTCTTACTTTCTGTTGTTCCTTAAGAAAGATTGGAATTGATATTTTTTTCTAAAAAATTATCTATTTTAGGATTTAAAATATATTGGCTTGAAGTTGTTCTGGTATTTCTATATGCTTTTCTTCAATTCTGTTAAAAAACTCTATTGATGTTTATTTTTCATTTTATGCAATTTATTTGTACCTTCTCTCTTTTTTGATCAATTTTGTCAGTATATATCTATTTATTATTATTTTCAGAAAACAATGATTTGCTTTTATTCATAATTTATGATTTTTTTCCTATAAAATTAATTTATGATAATTTCTACATTTCCATTTCTTACTCTCCATTTGAGGAGAAGGAAAATTTAATCATAGTCTAGTTTCTTGAAATAAACAACTCAGTCTTTCAATCTTCCTTATTTTCTAAAATATCAATTTAACATGATAAATTATCCTCCACATATATCACATAAATTTTAATGTAGGTATTTTATTGTTGTTTGTGTCTAAATAATTTATAAGGTAAATTATGATATAATGTTTAACCTATGACTTATTTAGAAGTATATTTTTGGTTTCCTTTCCTTCATATACTTTTGGATATCTCTATATTTCATATCTAATTACATTGCATTAAGATAAGTCCACGTGATTCATATGGAATCATGTCTTTGGAAGCTATTGAGACTTTTTAGTAGCCTAATTATTGCCAATATTTGCACTTTTTACTGTACATTTGAATAGAATGTATATTCTTTTAGGGGGCAGTATCTACATATATGTCAATCTTGAACTTTGAATGTTTCAAAATTCTTCTATACCCAAATTTTTTATATTTCTGTTATCTAAAAGTTTCTTAAATAGGAATGTCAAAAATATCTTCTGTAACAATGGAGGATCTTGGAAGACACTACCTTAACTAATTTTTCCAAGTTAACATCATTCATGACAAAACAGGTCACGTATCTCCTGATAAAACTGACAAGATTACTTGTCATGTTCTTGCCAAAAATATGTAACCTCAATCTAATCATAAGATCAGACTTCACAAACTGAGAGATAGTCTACATATAATTGATAAGTATTCTTCTAAAGTGTCAAGGTCATGAAAGCCAGAGAAAGACTGAAGAACTATCTCAGGTTGGAGACCAAGATGGAAAACTAAATGCACCATGGGATCTTTGATTGGATCTTGGACCAGAAATGGAACTCAGTGGGATAAATGAAATATTTGAATAAGATCTATACATTAGTTAATAGTTTTTATCACTGCTAATTACCAGTTTTATCATTGTACTACAGTTAGGTAAGGTGCTGACATCTGAGGAAGAAAGAGTATATGGAAACTCTGAAAATATTGCAACTTTTGTAAATCCAAAATTACTTCAACAAAAAGTATTGTTAACTAAATACAGGACATCGACCTATATCTTTCAGGTGAACACTCACCGCATAAATCCATTTTTAGTCTATCCTGCTCTGTCTACACAGGATCCCATCAGGAAAGGAAAACTACAGTATACAGAGAATCTGTTGCATGAAGGTTGGAGGGTTAAAAGTATTTGAGTTACCCAGAGACAATAGCTATGAGATGCAGTTACTCTCTATAGGACTGAGGACGCTAAAGGGCAGGAGTGAACTGCCTAGAACCTGTAAGCTCAGAGAAGTTGTCCTACGGAAATGGTGCTCAGACTGCTAATAAAGAGGCAGAACAAGATTGGTTCTGGGAGAGCTAAAAGAAGCTGGAAACTGAAGCAGAAGCTGTCAGAGCCACAATGACAGAGAAAGGAATAGAAGTCTTTTATTCTTTTTACTCTCTTTTGGTAGAACTTAGTGGAAACCAACTGGAAAAAATCTTGAAAAATATGCTCTGCAGAGTCCCCATACCAGTACCAGTATCACAGAGCAAATTATACAAGAGTAGATTTAGGGTAAAGAGACAATAGGCAAAGACTTGATACACTCATTAATGCTTTCCTTCAAACTTGAATTTCCCAATATTAAAATTATAACAACAGTTTTCTTTTAATATTTGCCAGATATACCTTTATCTTTGTTTAAGAATTTTTTATTTTATACCATCCCAATGCATTTCTCTTTTAGTAGAGAAGTTTAACATTTAATGTTAATGCTGATATATGTCCAATCATTTTTCTTTTTATTTTCTTTTTATTTACCATATCTTTTATTAAACCCAACTTATTTTTTCTTCCCACTTCCTATTAGATTTATCAAATTCTATTTATTCTTTAATTTTCCTTTCTGTTCTGGAAAGTTTACCTTCTATTTTCTATTGTTTTAATGATCATCTTCCCCCTCTTCGAAAACGTATATTTATTCTAAGCCTACTATATACCTAAGTAATCTGTAGATCTAGCCATCTCTTAAATCATACAAGAAACTTATAATATTTTATTTTATTTGTATTTTTGCCTTTTCTAGGGCCGCACCCGCGGCATGTGGAGTTTCCCAGGCTAGGGGTCTAATCGGAGCTGTAGCCACCAGCCTACACCACAGCCACAACAATGTGGGATCTGAGCTGCATCTGCAGGCAACACCACAGCTCATGGCAACGCTGGATCCTTAACCCACTGAGTGAGGCCAGGGATCGAACCTGCAACCTCATCGTTCCTAGTCGGATTCATTAACCACTGAGTCACGACGGGAACTCCAAGAAATTTAGAATATTTTAGCTCCATACACTTCCTCCCATTGTCCATGTGACTGCTATTTTCTACTTTTCAAATAATTCATTACTCATTAATCTTTCATTTTTACAAATGAATGTGGTTACAAACTTATTTGCTTATTATTTCATCTTATATGACATGTTTTTGTTCTGGATTCTCTTTCCTTCTTTTAATTGCTCTTTCTGCAAGAACATGTGTGTATTGATAATATGTGAAAATGTCTTTATTTCATATTTAATCCTAGATGACAATTTATCAGAGTTACAAATTCTAAGATGAAAAAGTTTTGTCTTTCTTAATATTTTTTCTACTTATGGATCATCGGGCTTCAAAGCCCAAAGATTCATCTTTTTTCACATCTAGCAAATTATTTAGCATTAACTATATAAATATTGCCATTCTATCTATTCTCCTTTTCTGGAATTCTTACTAGACATACATGCAAGTTTATCATTCTGTCCTTCATGTTTCAACATCTATTTCATACTTCCCATATTTGATTTATATGTGTTATATTCTCAGTGATTTTACCATATCTCATATATTCTGATTTGCTAAGTTTCTTTCTTTCTTTCTTTCTTTCTTTTTTTTTTTCTTATCAGGGCCGCTTCTGTGCCATATAAAGTTCCCAGGCTAGGGGTCAGATCAGAGCTACAGCCACCACCTATGCCACAGCCACAGCAATGTGGGAAACAAGCCATGTCTGTAACCTACACCATAGCTCACAGCAATGCCAGATCCCTGACCCAAAGAGCAAGGCCATGGATCAAACCTGAATCCTCATGGACACTAGTCAGATTCGTTTCAACTGAGCCACAACAGGAACTCCCTACTAAGTTTCTCTTCACCTGTATTTAACTTGCTGTTTACCCTTTTAATTTCAATTACTATATTTTTATTTTCCAGATTTCTGTTTGTCTGATTGTTAAGATTACTATTTCAAATAAAGAGTCACAATTACAAACATCAATAGATAATAAGGAAATATTATAAGCAGCTCTTATAAATTTTACAACATAGAGCAAATGGACAAATTATTTTAAACACAAATTGGCAGAGCTCAGCTCTCTCAAGAAGAAATGGAAAAGCTAAAAATTATTATATCTCTTAAAGATATTAAATTTATAGTTACACATCTTCTAACCAAGAAAACTCCATGCTCAGATGGCTCCAAGGGCAAATTCGCCAAAAAACTTAAGAAATAAATAATATCAATTCTATATAAAATTTCCAATAATATAGAAAAGGAAGGAACATTTATTGACTTATTTTGTGAGGTCAACAAAGTCATACAAATACGTTACAAAAATTCCAAACCAATGTTCCTCACAAACAGAGATACAATTATCTTTAACAAAAGACTAGCAAATTATATCTAGCACTGTTCAGAAAGGACAAAACATCATGACTAATTGAGACTTATCCCAGGAGTGCAAGTCTGGTAAAACATTGCAAATCCATCATTGTAATTCACCATATCAATAGACTAAAATTTTTAAAAAGACATCAACATGTCAATAGATATAGAAAAAGAAATCACTAAGAGTCAACATCCAAAGTTATTCAACAACAACAAAACTCTAACCAAACTCAGGATTTAAGGGAGTTTCCTTATTTCCTTAATTTGATAAAGAATATCTACCAAAAAAATCTATGGTTAATTTCATATATGCTAGGGAAAAAGTGAATCATTTCTCCCCAGGATTAGAAGTACAGTGAGGACGTTCCGCTTGTCGACTTTCCATTCAAAATCATACTGAAAGTCCTAGCTGACATTTCAAATTACTGGTGAGGACGCAGAACAAATACAATCCCTCGTATGTTACTGGTGGGAATGCAAATTATCATGGCCTCTTTGGAAGATGTTTGGAAGTTTCTTATAAAGTTAAACATATACTTATCATATGACCCAACAGCCCAGCTCCTAGGTATTTATCTTCATGAAATGGCAATCTATGCTCGTATCATGTATAACACCTTTATTCATAATTGCTAAAACTGGAAATAATTCATATGTCCCTCAGCTAGGGAATGGACAAAAACAATGTGACATCTCCATAAAATGGAGTAATATTTAGCAATAAAAAAGGAAAGAATTCCTATTCTGATACATGCAACAGCGTGGATGAATCTCAGATATGTCATGTTAGGTGAAAGAAGCTGCACTCAAAAGGCTCTCCATATATGTAACTTCATTTACATGACATTCTGGAAAAGCCAAAAGTATTGGGACAGAAAATAGGTCAGTTGTTATCCAGGCCTGGGGTTGGGAGAAGGGATTAACTACAAAGGAGGGCTTGGAAAATACCTGGAGGCAAAGGAATATTTATAATGATGCTGGCCGCACAGCTGTAAATGTTTGCCAAAACTTGTATACCAAAGAGGATACAAGAGGAATTTTACTGCATGTAAATTATACTTTAATTTACACATTTTAAAAATTATACTTTAATTTATACATTTTAAAATGCTCACTCTTACTTAAGCTTTATGTTTTCTCTTCTTTCAGTTGTATATTTTACATTTTTACATACTTACCTTAAAATCTCTTCATGTTGTTTATTATTTCTATTTTTTGAGATGTTTTATCTTCAGCAATGGCTCAATGGTTTTCTTAATGATTTTACCTATTGTTCTACCACTTAATGTAGTCAGCGTGAATTTGGACACCACAGTTATTCAAAGCAGATTGGGACTGTTCATTTTAGCTCTTGACTTTTCCCAACCAAGACACTAGAAAATGCTGGTTTCTTATTGCTTGCAAGCTAGCAGATAGTTTTTTCTTATTTTCAGTTTCCTAAACACACCAACCCTCTCTAGTTCAGTTTCAGTGGCCCAGTTTGCATGGATTTAATTTATTATCACATGTCCACATAGATATTAGAACCCAGGTTTCAAGGTCCTGAGACCACCCCTGCCCCATGAGACATTCAACTTCAATAAAAGCTCGCTTTCTACCTGATTTCAGTCTTTGTTTCTGGAAGCTAAGTTTTCTATTTCCTAGATTCACATGAAAATATGCTTTTAAATTATTTTATTTCTTTCCTAAAATCCCTGTGCTTGGATCCAGAAAGTGACTGGGTGTTATTTCAGATCACTTAAGGCTACCATCTTAGCTGAAAATATCATAGCAATATTTCTTAAGATTTAACATCACTTTTTTTTTCATACACAAAAAGTGAGTTGGAACATTCAGTTAACTGTACATTTTGAAAATGAAATGGTCACCTTGATTTTAGATATTTTATGTTTTAATTACCTGTTATAGGACCTGAATTTTCTATGAAACACTTCATATTTCATTAAAAGTTTATTGTTGTTTACATAGTGAGTATGTATTATCTTTAATATATTAGTAATCCATTCAGGTAGGTTCATGACTAAAACAATAAAGTGTCACTGATTTAATCAACAAACAACTAAGACCTATGCAATCTAGCCTCAAAGTTCAAGAAAACCTGACAGGTGAGATGTATGAAGTAGCCACATAATAAATTCATTCTTATGTCTTTCAGAGAATTCAGATTTGTAAATGAAATTGTCCAAGTTTAAATAGAAGGTAGTTTAAAACAATGGATATCTTCTATTTACTGTTTTAGGAAAAATATAATATTTCTGAAATAATTTATAAAGCTGCCAAAGGATAAAGTTGGTAATACTGTATAATAGATCACTAGATTTGGAACATCTAACTGGAAGAGCTAGAAATGAGAAGTTTAAAGTTCAAGGAGGTCTGAAATCTAACAAGCTTAATCAAAGGAAAAGATGTGAAGTGTTCACAAAAAGGAGTCTGCAAAGCCACACACACAGAAAGACTGCCAGTGTGGGAAAAGAATGGCAACTTTTTCCTATTAAGAAAAAATAAAAATAGGTCACATTGTTGACCTTGGCCATCCTCTGGCATAGTCATGTCACAGTCATAACACAGAGCATAACATAAATGGCCAAGGGGCTCTCAACATGTGAGAGCAATTTCTGAAAAGGGGGTAGGAAATCAATTCATACTAATTTTAACTCCCTCTTGTTTCTGCAAAGGCTCATCTTGATTTCTTGGTGATCTTTAACACTCTTAGACTCCTTGACACAGTTCAGTTTTCATACAGTTCCCTTTAGACTACAAAAAGAGATCACTGGACCATAGTCAGTGCAATAGATAAACATGACCTTTCTTGTACTAAAAATGAGTATGTCATACTGAGCTAAAAGAAGAGAATTATACAGGGTAAATATGGCCCCCATGATAGGACCAACTCACAGGCAGAAGTGCATTAAGATTTACCTTTCAAACTGGCGCAGCAACTTTTTAATATTCATCATCAAAAACTTCATCAGAAAACACGTCTAATATTAACGTAAACTTCACTCCTATATCACTGTCCAGTGTTGCACAAGAGCTCACACAGCAAGCAACCACTCAGTCAAAGAAAAACATTCAGTAAGTATAAACTTTTATCCATATTTTATTGAAAACTATTGTGAGGATAAGAGAGGTATAAGAATATCTTACATTTTAGTAATACTTTGTTATTTAGAAAAGACTTGATTGCTGTTTGCATGGGAAAAAGCTCACATTATCTAATATATTGCTCTCATTTACATAAACCTTAAGTATATGAAGAGGAAAGAATTGGAAAGAGCGATTTTATGAATTTTCCTATCCAAAGTGATGGCTAAGAAAAAATACGTCCTTGAATATCCCAAAATCCACTCCTAAAACAGAATGGCATGGATGACCACCAAAGACTTTACTCCTATTCTCAGACTCTGACATATAGACACAGAGTGTGTATTTACCAATAAACTGGTGAATATTTGTCAACTATAAGAGTCATATCTTCTGAGTTCGACAAATTTCCCCCATAGCTCTCCCTTTCACCAGTGCCTGTATTTACACATCCATTTAGACATTACGTTTTTTTAACATTCACGATGGCTCTATATTTTGATTTTAGTGGTAATGACCATGTGCGTTAACTAAACATAGAACTACTCCTTCTGAAAAGGGTGAATTTTAATCTGTGTGAATTATATCTCAGCCAAAAATAGTTAAAATATGCATAACATGATAAAAAGCGATGGAAGGTGGAAGCACCGTTGTGTAGAACCTGGACATACCTATCTAAGACAAAGCACTGCAAATAAGTACTGAGACAGATTGAGACTGGCTGGCCAAAAAAATCTATGGGAAGCAGACTTTATGCATCCCATAGCATTTACCAAAGTAGCGTGGAGAGGGTGAATAGACATGTAAATATGACATATTTCTTGAAAGGCAGCTTAGCAAAGACTGATTTTAAAAAGAGTGTTTAACAAGCTTGTCACGGGACTTTTCCAGGTGCCTCACAGTGCATTTTCAAGAGAAGGACACAGCACCTTGTATTCTCCAAATTTATTTAACCATTGAACCCTTTTCTCCTAACACATAAGAAATTCTCTGGCAATCAAATGGCAACCAGAGACTAATATGCCTCACTGGCACAGCTTGAGGCCCTGAAATTAAAAGTGCGGTGCAGTATGGACTTGTGTAGAGACCATAAAATACTGACTTTCAAATCAATGGACAGATCTAGGGGCAAATTTTCTCAGCTAAAATACTCACTTAAGATGACTAAAGATACAGATGTTTGTGGGTGTGTCACACGTGTTTAGATGTCCCAGAATTCAAGAAAAGATAAATACACACATACATGCAAACACTACATTAAAATACAAAAATACTGGAATTCCCTTTGTGGTGCAGTGGAGGTGAACCTGACTAGTATCCTTGAGGACGTGGGTTCAATTCCTGGTCTCACTCCGTGGGTTAAGGATCTGGTATTGCCGTGAGCTGTGGTGTAGTTTGCAGACACAGCTCAGATCCCACGTTGCTATAGCTGTGGTGTAGGCCAGCAGCTGTAGCTCCAGTTTGATGCTTAGTCTGGGAACCTCCATATGCTGTGGGTGCAGCCCTAAAAGCAAAAAAATAAAAATTAAAAGTTAAGAAATAAATATCAACACATATATAAATATAAAAAATACAGAAACAAAAGGAAAAAACTTGAAATAGAAGCATATCATTGTAATTGCTGCCTACACGAAGCATATCATTGTAATTGCTGCCTACACAAAACATAAGACTACTGTGTTAAACATTTGTTTGGTTTATTTGGAAAGAAAAATCTAAAAAGATGAGTTCTATGAAGCAGAAGCAGGGAGTTCCCAGAGGGCAATAGTCTGAGGTGGAACTGGACAAGGAAATGAAGCTGGCTACAAAATAAGCAAAGGAACTAATAATGTTAAAAAGTAACAACAGAATAAAAATTAATGATTGCATCAGGAAAACCCAAAATTGTCATTAGAGAAAAGCAAATCAATAAAAGGACAAACTCAAAAGGTTTTCTCAGCAGTAGAAGACATGGATGATGAGAACACAATCCAAACGTATTGCATCACTTCCAAAATGTATTACAAGCTAACTTCTGCCCAGCTCTTCATTTTACCACCATTTCAGCCCCTTCACTTTACCACAGTCCACACATCAGACTTAAATAATTACTTTCAAAACCCTGGATATGATGCTACTCTTTCATTGCCCTAATTTAAAATTAGCAGCTCTGGAATGAAAATGCCAACTCAAATTTCAATTCTTCCAATAACTAGCCTTCTTGAAAAAAAATAACTTTTCCATGCCTCAGGTACTCCAACTCTGAAGTAAGCCTCTTTCCTCAGATTTTTATGTTTTTCCTCTTCTTTTCCAAATTGCTACTATTTGCTTTCTCTTTAAATTTCAACTCAGGGTTTATGGCATTCCCCAGTCTTCTAGTCTACATTAGACATCTTAAAAGCATCCAGTTTTTGTAAGGTGTATGTGTTTATTATTTTATCTTCTAGCACCTAGAAGAGTACATATTAAAAAAATTCCAACAAATATCTATTGAAAGTGCAAATATATGAGTAAATGAGGAGATTAGTGAAAATAGGTGAATAACGCTAAATTTCAGCCAAAGCAAAGTAGCTTAATAATGCTAAATTTCAGTCAGAGCAACAAGATAATTAGTCTAACTTAAAATGGTAAGAATTATGAGCTAAATAGAAGTTTATGTAGAGCATACTGGGCCTCCTGTAAGAGTATGTTTTTAATCAAAAGCTAATTGTCTCAGTGTTGTTCAGTAATTTATTGGTTTATGTAGAAAATATACTAGAAATTTTCTATGTTCCATACCAACACATATTTTGGGAGCCTCTGATTTTTAACAGATATAGTTTTATGGAGAATTTGAAAAGAGCTTTAAAGAATTGTCTGCATTCGACTAATAAAAAGAGGAAGAGCATTTCAAGTAGGGCATGACAAATACCAAGGCATCAATAGCTCAGCTGTCTTACTGTGAAAGAGAAATGAATCAGTAACATTATACATAAGAAATAATGAAAATTCTGTAAGCTGCTAACAGAATTCACCATTGTTTATTTTTGATCCCACTATATTTTGACTATCTGGAGAGAAATCATAAATGATAGTTAAATTTATACTTCCTGCTTGCTTTCTGATCTCATTACTGATACTTATAAATACTCTTGGACAAAGTTTTAAGACTCTCAGTACCTGGATTTACTCATCTATAAAATGGGTACACTGAAAGTACTTACTTCACACAGTGGTCCTAGTGGTCAAAATAATTTGATACATGCAAGTCACTCTGAACAGTAACTAACACCTTTGAGTGTTCAATAGATATTATCATTTAATTTAATAGCACGAGGCATTCCCATGAAGTTTAGATAATACGTCTTTCAACATTTAACATAAACCTTGTCTTTTCAGATTCAGAATTATAGTGAATCGCTGTTGCTTTAAGAGAGGTTCCAATACAAACAACACAATCTTATTTAGGGTAGCAGGAAAGCCAAAGTAACAGTAATTCTTCAAAGAATACCCCATTCATACTCATTGATGGCATTCAAAAATCCTAAATGTAGTTGCTTTAGAATGAGATTGTGTTCATCAGTGGGTTATTCTTGAAAGTAATAAATCCAGAGTTCCCACCGTGGCTCAGCAGAAACGAATCTGGCTAGTAACCACGAGGACACAGGTTTGATCCCTGGCCTTGCTCAGTGGACTAGGGATCCATCATTGCCCCGAGCTGTGGTGTCGGTCACAGATGCGGCCCGGATCTGGCATTGCTGTGGCTATGGTGTAGGCTGGCAGCTGCAGCTCCTATTCTGCCCCCTAGCCAGGGAACCTCCATACACTACACTTGCGCCCCCCCCTAGAAAAAATGAAAAGGGTGGAAGGAAGGAAGGAAGGAAGGAAGGAAGGAAGGAAGGAAGGAAGGAAGGAAAGAAGGAAGGAAGGAGGAAACAAAAGGAAAACGAGGGAGGGAGGAGGAAGAGAAGAAGGAAGGAGGGAGGGAAGGAGGAGGGAAGCGAGGAAGGGTGGAGGAGGAAAAAGAAAACAAAAAGAGGAAAAGGATTTTAGACCATGTCTCTTCTCAACGTGGAAAAAATGTAGCAAAAATTGTTTAAACGCTGAAAACTTCTTCCTTAATCACAGTCCACAGGAGCCATTGGTTTTGTTTGTTGCCACGGACCAGACTCATTCAAAGATGTCAGTGAAACATTAATCTGATCTGTGATTTGGAAAATATTTCTCAATAAAAATATTCAAAAGCCTGACTGCTTCTCAGCTCTTAGACGAATTAAGATTTAACTCCGACATGAACTGAACCTCTCTCTGGGGATGCTTCTCTTGACAGGGGCTGAGATCACAGAGTTCATCTTTCTGGCACTAGCAGCTCTTTGATTTTTGTCAGGGAGGCCTGGCTCCGGAGCGCAATGCATAGCAACGTGAGGGTTCGTCTCCCATGTTCCCTAATGAAAAGCTAGCCTGGAGAGTGGGGATAGGTCGGAGGGTAAATTTCAAAGAGGGGAAAGGTCAATTCTTGGTCAAAGTATGAAGAGCTTGTGGAAGAAAGAAAATTTCGAAAATAAAGCATTAACATAAATTACTGAGCACAGGCTTTCAAGTCCTATAGAAAGAGATGAAGCAATGCTACCACGATAAAGGCTCTTTTTTAAAGGATGTGTCCATCTTTGTCCTCTTCTTATTGCTTCAAAAAATTATCGGAAACGTCGGTAGATGATTCTGTGTGCGTTTCTTAAAGAAAATTGTACAGGCATTGAAATTTAAAGAGACCTCACCTCTTTAGATCAGAAAGGTGTGCAGGTCATGGTTAGCTTTCTGAGAAGAAAATAATATCTCACTTTCTCAGGAGAATAGCCTTTACTAATTGAGGGGGAAATGGTTAAGCTGCCATAACATAATAAACTGCATCAGTTCAAATATATAGGGACAGGAGTCAGTGTCAATAATCTGGTATATTTAGTAATGTAGAAGTGGACTAGATAATTATTTTCACAAAGTAAAGGTTTGGGAGGAGGGGGAGCTGTTCTCCATGCAGCTTGAAAGAATAAAATAACTGACCAGTCTCCATTGTCTACTACTGTCTTACCTGGACAAGTGATGGAAGGGCAAAAATACTTAGAAGGATCTGGAAACCAAAACTCAGCCAAGTAGAAAGAATAGGGCAAATACTTCAGGTCTCTGCAAGCAGATTTGGTATCAGGATTCCTTTTGAAGACTCCCCCCCAACAAAGACCATTTGTATATGGACTACCTATGTCAATATCTGCTCTTTTAGAAATTTAACCTGGAAATGTTTATATATTTATTTATTCACTTAAAAACCATAGCAATGAGCTTACTCTACGTTAACATAGATAGCATGTATTCTTACCTAAAATCCACATATTTTCCCAAACCAAATATATATATATATATATATATATTGAGAAGAGTGACATTATCTTACACTTTCACAAATCTCTTTTAATATCTGGCTTAATAAAGACAGCTGAATTCTCTCTGCTTCTGTATTCCATCTGTTGTGATATCTTCATTTTAATTAAAAATATCAAGAAAATCTGGTCTCACACAGAAATGTAGTAGGAAAAGACAGGAGTATTTTAATACCGTCTCAGATAAATTTAGGTACTTTTCTCTGGTACTACACTGATATCTGAAAAGTGATAGCATCTCAAAGGCTAGAATCTGAAATCACATAGTGGACTTTCCATACTCTTTTACATCGAAATGCGTTGGTCAATAAGAAATTTTGAATGGGTCTTTCATCTATACATAATTATAACATCATGCGTTTGTCACTTGGAAAAATAATATTTGGCTGAGTTATGTAGATCTTCCATTGCAAAATGTATTTTAAAAATCACATTCGTTAATATCACCACTAATTCTTGGCAAAAGACATTCTGTTAAGAAGCTGTCAAGCTCACAGTAGTGGATTGGAGTTTTCCAAAAACTTGATTTTTGCCAGAAAGCTTAAATTTTATTATTGGAAACCAATGATTTCCTTAAAGAAATCATTTTGCTCTATTCATTATCAAGAAAAAATTGCCAAATAGCCAAATCTACATAATCAGTTTTTCTGCCAGTAATTCTTTTAAATAAAAGTAATGTTCCATGAAAAAAGGTCTTAATCAACTCACTTCTCAAATAATCACATTAGTTCTTTTGCCCAGTTACTGTAGTCAGTATGCAGCAAAAGTACTTTATACATAATTCCTGCTTTGTCACACAATATTAAAAAGACATGTACTCAAGGATGAAGATTCAATACAGTAATAAGTTCTAAAATTCATCAAGAACATTCTATGTGAAATTGGCTTTGTTTTAAATCTGTGATTCTAGTTTGGTAGTACTGCCTGGATTCCTGTTAAGACACAGGTAGTTTTACCCACAACCTTTGCTTTTTCACCATCAGTGCAAATGCTAATATAAAGAGATGAGCAAAGTTAATGTCTGTGTTATTATAAAATATTTTCTGTCAGTTGTCTTTTCACTTTGTTTATGGTGTCTTTTGCTATGCAAAAGCTTTTAAGTTTAATTAGGTCCCATTCATTTATTTTTATTTTCATTTTCATTATTCTAGGAGGTGTATTCAAGAATATATTACTGCAATTTATGTCAAAGAGTGTTCTGCCTATGTTTTCCTCTTAAGAGTTTTACATGTCTGGCATACATTCAGGTCTTTAATCCATTCTGAGTTTAATTTTGTATATGGTGTTGGAGGGTGTTCTAATTTTATTCTTTTACCTATAACTGTCCAGTTTTTCCAGCACTAATTATTGAAGAGATTGTCTTTTCTGCACTGTATATTCTTATTTCCATTGTCATAGATTAGTTGACCCATAGGCATGTGAGTTTATTTCTAGGCTTTCTATACTGTTTGTTTGATTCTAGATTTCTGTTTTTGTGCCAGTACCATACTATTTTGTTGACAGTATCTTTGTAGTGTATTCTGAAGTAAGGATTGCTTTATCTATTCAGGGTCTTTTGTGTTTCCATACAAACTTTAAAGTTTTTTGTCCTAGTTCTGTGAAAACGCCATTGATTATTTGATAGTGATTGTGTGGAATCTGAAGATTGTCAAAAAGCTCATGCAGCTCAATATCAGAAAAACCAAACAACCCAAACAAAAAAAAAAAAATGGGTGGAAGACCTAGACATTTCTCCAAAGAAGACATACAGATGGCCAAAAAGCACATGAAAAGATGCTCAATAGCACTAGTTATTAGAGAAACGCAAATCAAAATTGTGGGGAGCCAACTCATGACCTGAGGGCTGTCAGCACGTAGCAAGGAAGAGAAATCCTTGAATGCTGACGCCAGGCTCTGAGGTTGATCAGTCAAGGACAACCTCTGTCCCGCCACTCCTTCGGAATGTTTATGGCAGGTGGTCTTGGGCTGCGGATAAGGTGCCAGGGAGGTAGGTTCCCAGCCGTAAAAGTGTCAAGACACTATCTTTGCAAGTTGACGAGTACCATGGCTTAAGATCAAACAATGTTTATGATTGATT
>PVHT021183519.1:14632135-14644342 GCA_004024745.2 Catagonus wagneri
CGCCACTCCTTCGGAATGTTTATGGCAGGTGGTCTTGGGCTGCGGATAAGGTGCCAGGGAGGTAGGTTCCCAGCCGTAAAAGTGTCAAGACACTATCTTTGCAAGTTGACGAGTACCATGGCTTAAGATCAAACAATGTTTATGATTGATTGCACCTGTTTCTGGAAAGAATGTTTAAAAGTCAAGCTGAAAATAAACTTGGGGTCCACTCTGAGTCTAGCGTCTTGCGGACTTAGAGTGTATCCCTCTCAGCCCCACCTTTTCTGTCTTCTTTCTTTTCTCAGTCCTGCAGCACAGGTTTCGGGACCTGCTCATTGTCGGCTGGCTCCGACAAAAATAACAATGAGGTATCACCTCACACTGATCAGAATTGCCATCATCAAAAAATCTACAAAAAATAAATGCTGGAGAGGGTGTGAAGAATAGGGAACCCTCCCACACTGTGAGTGGGAATGTAACTGGTACAATCAGTATGAAGAACAGTATAGAGGTTCCTTAAAAGACTGAAAATAGGACTTCCATTGATCCAGCAATCCCACTCCTAAGCATCTATCAAGAGAAAATCACAATTCGAAAAGATACATGCACCCCAATATTCATTGCAGCACTATTTTTAATAGCCAAGGCATAGAAGCAACCTATCTACAGAGAAATGGACAAAGAAGTGTGGTACATATATAAAATGGAATACTACTCCGTGATAAAAAAGAATAAAATAATGCCATCTGCAGCAACATGGATTGATCTAAAGATTATCATACAAGTGAAGTCAGTCAAAGACAGACAAATATTATATGATATCACTTATGTGTGAAATCTAAAAAGTGATACAAAAGAACTTATTTACAAAACAGACTCAGAGATTTAGAAAACAAACTTATGGTTACCAAAGGGGAAAGTTAGAGGGAGGGATATACTAGGAGTTTGGGATTAAAATATATGCACTACTATATGTAAAATGGATAATCAACAGGGACCTGCTGTATAGCACAGGGACCTCAATATTCTATAATAACCTAGATGGAAAAATAACATGAAAAAGAATAGATACATATTGATTTATACATCACTTTGCTGTACACCTGAAATGATGTTGTAAATCAAGTGCACTCCAATATAAAATAAAAATTAAATTAAATTGAAAAATATTATCTTTCCTCATAGAAGTTTCAAGTACAGAGCATTATAATTTGACATTCGTATACACTACAAAACAAACACCAGCACGAGTCTAGTGGCAATCCATCACCGTAGAGTTGACCCTCTTCATCCATCTTGTCCACCACCCAACCCCCTTCCTCTCTGGTGACTATTAATCTTGTTCTCTGTATCTATGAGTTTATTTTTGTTTTATTTGTTGTTTGGTTGTTCTTTCAGATTCCACACATAGGCAAAATCATAAGGTATTTGTCATTCTCTGCTGCCTTATTTCAATTAGAATAATAACCTTCAAGGCCCATGTATATTGTCCCAAATGAATGATTTTGTTTTTTTAATATGGCTGAGTAGCATTCTATAGTGAGTGTGTGTGTAAATACATATAAATATGTCTTCTTTATACATTCACCTATCAATGGACATTTAGGTTATTTCCATACCTTGGCTATTAACAAACCACCTAAAATGTCTTGTGGACTTTCAGAGGTCCATAAATCATACTTTGAAAACTGATGAAAGAAAGAAAAGTTGGTTAAAGCCCAGGAAATTAACAAGTACTATGAAAAGCTGTAATAAGTGCAGAGGGAAAACCTCCTGAATTTTTCTTTTTATACCGATCAATTAGGGAAGGAATTTTGAGGACAACAGGTGTTTGTCATATCCCAAATGAAGGCAAACATGTGCAGCCAAACTTTTTTAAAATCTATATCTTGAATGAAAAGAGTGAGAATTAGCTACAGTTGATTGTCTATAAATGTATCCACAAGAGGTAGGAATAATTTCAGCCCAAATTAGAACAAGATATCTCTGAACTCTAGGAAGAACGTCTTCCAAAAAAGCGATAGAAACTCTAAGCAACAGTCAGAATAAGAAACAAGCTAGTGATATGATAAAGATAGCTAACATGTTCCCTGTCTCAAAAAGAAAAGAAAGATGACGGAGTTCCCCTCGTGGCGCAGTGGTTAACGAATCCGACTAGGAACCATGAGGTGGCAGGTTCAATCCCTGGCCTTCCTCAGTGGGTTAACGATCCGGCGTTGCCGTGAGCTGTGCTGTAGGTCGCAGACGCGGCTTGGATCCCACATTGCTGTGGCTGTGGCGAAGGCCGGCAGCTAACAGCTCCTGTTAGACCCCTAGCCTGGGAACCTCCACATGCCGCGGATGCGGCCCCAAAATGACAAAAGGTAAAAAAAAAAAAAAAAAAAAAAAAAAAAAAAAAAAAAAAAGATGACTCCAGGCTTAAAAAAAAAAAATATATATATATATATATATATATATACAAGAAAGTCTGATCCAGGAATTCCCATGTGGCTCAGTGGGTTAATGATCCAGCACTGTTACTGCAGTGGTTCATGTTGCTGCTGTGGTGTGGGTTCGATCCCTGGCTGGGTAACTTCTGCATGCCGCAAGTGCAACCAAAAGAAAAAAAAAGAAAAAAGAAAAAAGTCTGATCCAAATAATATGGACACAAAGTATAGTATGATTTGAGCAAGCAATGGAAGGAAAAAAGAGAATCCATTTTATTGATGCCAGTAAATTTCTCTTTTAAGCTGCACAGAGATTTTGATTTTGTATACTTGCATAGCTATAATGATATAAATACTGTTTACTCATATACATGTATATGTATATATACCAACAATTATATACAATTTTGTCTTTAGATAAATTTCTGTTAAATATATATTTATATATGTTATTTACAGATATATATCCAAAAGACAAAATATAAATTTCAATACGGTTGCAGAACAACCTGTAAGTATTATCAATATTATAAATGGAGGGCAGAAGAGATGTAGAGGAAATGGTAGAAGCCCCTAGTAGTATCCTCAGTATTGGGGAGTCAAGAGATGCAACTGAAAACTCACAGAATAAGAAAAACAGGGAAACTTTAAGTAAAAGTATAATCCAAAAGTTTAAAGTTAAGGGATTTCGAAAGTCATACAACTATTGCAAATGGGAAAAAGAAGAAAAGATAGGTATTGTAAATGAGCTAAATTTTCTTTTATTGTCTTAGTCAAGATGAGGTTTAACTGTGATAAAATAAAAAATTAGGATATGTTATATTATTTAATTGGCTTTAATATTAAAAATGTTTGATAACTATTATAGTACAGATATATATCAGACCAGAGTCTATATGTTCAGAATGGAGGCTGACTGACACACACTGGCTACATATCAACTCTATTTTTAAAAAAGAATTAGAGAAGTAACAATTATAGGAAATAAAAATAGAAGCACACCAAAAGGTAGTCAGGGCTGAGTAGGAAAATATTGCCTTAATTTTATTAAAGTCTTTCTGTGATATTTTAATTTTTACTGTATGCATGCATAACTTTGATGATAAATAATATTAATATATAAAAGGATTTTTCATCATTCATTCATTTATTAGGATGAAACAGGACTGTTTAAATATTTTGCTATCATTCTCTTTAAAATCTTCAACCAATTTTTGTTCAATAGAAATAAAAATAATAAAATATAATGGTAAACATTTCCTTGGTTTAGTAGCAGATTTTTAATGTATCCTCATATATGTTCTCAAGGATATACAATGGAATTACCTCAAGTTTTAATTTAGGAGATAATTCATAATTTTCTTTCTTTCTCATAATGACAGGGAATGGAAGGTATCCTAAAACATATAGCTTATCTCTAGGGCACATTCCTTTAAAAGTTATCAATGCTTTTAAACAGTAGAAGATTCTTCTTACTAAAATTAAAGACAATATTGGGAATTTTATTTTACTTTAATGAATGAGCCCCAGTGAACCATAACTTATATCTATATGGCACAATTAACTATCCTTTCTGTTCTTTAGATCACCACAAAGAACAGGCGGCCTACAATAATTACTAGAAGATATATTTCGAGGACATTGCTTTACTTGAATTTACGGGCAGTACAATTAATCACAGATATTGTTGGCTACAAGATATAAGTCCATGAAAAATAGTCTTGCAAATAACATAGATGCCTGTGCTAAGAAATATTTGCATGTTGGACTAATACATTCTGAAATTATATGAAGGCAGTAAAGAAAATTATGAAAGTAAAAGTTATCAAAACATAAAACTTACTTGCAATTTTCATGTTTCAAAAACACAGAATTTTGTAAACTTTGTATATATTTTTAAATATGAAAAAACAGTAACGGACAGTTGTTACTTTACAAGGTATCTGAGGTATGGGAAGTAGACAAGTCAGGGGTCTTAGAACACTTGGGTTCATTTCAAGGAAGCTCTGACACAGAATTGTTTTTAAATTACCGTCCATTTAGCCAACACCCTCATCTTGAGTCAACTTCCTTGCTGTGTAACATAACAATATCTTTGTATAGTATTTTAGATCTCCAGGGTCAAATAAAACAGCATGTCAGGACACATGGCATTCTTCTTTTGTATGTTATAAATATCCAAGTCGTAGCTCATTCTTTACTTATGTTTATTATTTATTTAATTTTTATGGATCATATGCAATATAAATATAATATAGTTTATTTATACATCTGAAAAAAGTGAAATTTCTGCGTATAGGCACATAATGTAACGCTGTTAGAAAGGGAAACTAAGGAGTTCCCGTCGTGGCTCAGTGGTTAACGAATCCAGCTAGGAACCATGAGGTTGCAGGTTCCATCCCTGGCCTTGCTCAGTGGGTTAAGGAACCGGCATAGTCGTGAGCTGTGGTGTAGGTCGCAGACACGGCTAGGATCCCGCATTGCTGTGGCTGTGGTGTAGACCGGCAGCTACAGCTCCGATTAGACCCCTAGCCTGCTAGCCTGGGAACCTCCATATGCCATGTGTGGCCCTAGAAAAGGCAAAAAGACGAAAAAATGGAAACAAAGCCTTACTAAAGTGAGCAATATTGAAATATTCAAATTGAATAGCTTTCTGTTTATACACATATGTCTACAACAGCCTAATCAACAGCAAAGATAGCAAGTTAGTAGTTAATAATTCAATGTTTATTTATCTTTAATCAAATAGGTGGATTTTTGAGGCTATAATGCCTTATATACGTAAATACATAAAGTATGTAAATATATAAAAAATTTGAAAGAGTGTTACTAGAGGCCTGTACATTATTTAAAGTACTGATGAAGTCTTGTATCATATGTTAAAACCATGAGTTCTTGCAAACACATGTAGGAAGATACCAAAATTAGTCTTTAGAATTAGTATAATTTCATTAGTTAAAGCAACAAAATTACATAGGTAGTATGTACTAAAACATTTGTTTTTGTCCTACAATATAAAGTGTTTGAAGCAGAGTTCTTAAGGGTTTTAGGACACATCAGATAAACATGTATTAAAACTGTTTTAAACCACATTATTTCTACCTAAAAAAGCAAATTTAATGCACTACCTTTTTCTTCATTCAATTATTTATTCATCATTCATATTATAAAGATTTATTGACCTCCCTGCTCTTAAACTTCTGTAGGGAAGACAGAAGCATAAAACATACGGCCACAATACTATGTGGTAAATGCTCTCAGTTATTTTACCAAGTTAGGCAACTCACGAGAACAAATAAATTAATTACAAAAGGTCCCTCAATAATGTTACTTCCAAAGTAACTGGGTTTGAAAATAAAAAGTTGTCTACATTAGGCTTCATTATACTGTAAAAGAACTGGCAAGTGGAAAACTCTAGAATTATTATATTTACATTAAGGAAAATTAGGCAAGATGCCTATCTTCTTAACTTTATATTCATTTAATGGACACCCATTCTTCATTTTTTTTTCTCTTCGGTTATAGAAATCCTTGAAAGGCATTAGAACAGGTTCATTTTAATAAGAGAGAGGACAATCATACAGAAAATGACTAAATTATTCTCAGTTTAAGATTTCACTGTTTATTTATTTATTTATTTATTTTTGCCTCAGGCTTTGGGAACATTAAGGCCATGTTATAAATCCTGGTCACTGCTTTTTCTAAAGAGCAAAAATGAGGGTTTATTAGCATCCCAGTGGTTGCCTCAATAATGACAAAACAGTTGCTCATTACTGCTCATTAGTTTCATATTAGATTCATTTGCAATAGCAATATATCTTCTATTCATACTCAATTGCAAAACACCCGATATGATTTGACACCTGCTGTACAATAGAATTCATTAGATAGTAATAATACAAATAGAAATTCAGGAGCTGGACTTCTATTTGCCTCTCTGATGACTCTGTACAGGAAAAGGCCTCTGAAATCATCTATGCTAGAATAAGATAAATATGCACAGCAGATAATCAAGGTTTTCAAAAACTGAATTCTCTGTTTTTCTGTCTGCAACAATGTACTATACACACAATGTAATATTTTAATGAGTAGCATAATTTCCAAAATAATAAAGCACTTCCTACTACACAGATGAAAGGAAGTGTTAAAGAACCATACTGAATAAAAAATAAGCCTGAGATCTATTTTTCAACCGTAAGATAAACTAAATTTGTTTTCATACATTTCATATGTTTTTCATATATGTAAGCCTTAATCCATGAGGAGGGATCAGCTTTCAAAATGTACCTAATCATGACTTCTGATATTCAATTATGTTTGTTTACTCGAACTCCTTGTGGCTATTGCTACATATCACTGCATATAGTAAGAGACTTTCAAATATTATTCTTCTGTTTAGATTCATGTTTACCTAAATTACCTAAATGCTACACACAAATACAGAGTGAGATGACTGCTTACCAGAAATGTTTTAGGGAAATTTAAAATGCTTTGCTTCAGGTAAGAAAGTCAATTTTTAAGTTTCTGTTGTATTTCCACAGAAAATGAAGAAAAAGCTGCGTTAACCAATCCCTAAAATATGTCATGAGAGACTCTTTCCTGTTCCATTTCACTACTATTTTTCTTTTTCTTTCTTTCTTTTTTTTTTTTTGGCCTTTTTGCCTTATCTAGGGCTGCACCCGCGGTATATGGAGGTTCCCAGGCTAGGGGTCTAACAGGAGCTGTAGCTGCCGGCCCTTGCCACAGCCACAGCAATGTGGGATCCAAGTCGCATCTACAACCTACACCACAGCTCATGGCAACGCCGGATCCTTAACCCACTGAGAAAGGCCAAGGATCGAACATGCAACCTTATGGTTCCTAGTCGGATTTGTCAACCACTGAGCCATGACAGGAACTCCACTACTATTTTTCAAGTATCCACAATATTCCATAAGTTATGAAGCCATGAGATTCATATTTTTTGCAACTAGAATTTAACAACACTTTGACATTTCCATCAGATTATAAACTCCAAACAGCCTCACTAATGGTTGATTTCCTACCACATGGCATAGACCTAGAACATGGTGGGAAGCCAATGAATGTTTGTTGAATGAATTGATGAGTACTATGAGTCTTTTGACAGAGGACAAAAATATCTGTCCCTGAGTTGCTTGTAATTCTGTTGGAAAAGTAAGTCTTAAGAGATAGTTTTAAAGTAAAATAGATCAGTACTTTATAATGTGTGAGAATGGATAGTGGGGAAGACACTTACTTTGAGAATACAGAAAAAATGTGAAACAAACAGGTTGATATTGCAGGGAAGTTTTTTTTGTTTTGCTTTGTTTTGTTTTGGTTGGTTATATTTTCTTCCAAGCTCTGAAGGATGAGCTGAGTTTGAATAATTGGAAGCTGGGAGACAAATATTTTAGGGCAGGGAAAAGAACTGGCCTAAGTTTAGAGGTAGATTAAGCATAGGAAATTAGACTAACTACAAAAGCTATTTTACAATATATTGAAAGTTTTTAAATAAGGCATTTTCACATATGCACTGCCTCTTTCCAGACATCAGAATACATTGGTGCCTCTTATTCAAGGTTTTGCTTTCTATAGTTTCCGTTACCTGCTGTCTACCATGGTCTGAAAATATTAAAAGGAAAATTTCATATATAAACAATTCACAGGTTTTAAATTGCGTATCATTCTGAGTAGCATGACGAAATCTCACCTGTCCCACTCCAGCCAGCTTAGCTTGTGAATCATACCTTTGTCAGCATATCCCAGCAGTTAGTCACTTAGTAGCTTCCTGGATCATCAGACTAAATGCCAAGGTATTGCAGGGCTTGTGCACAAGTAACCCCTATTTTACTAAATTATTGCCCCAAAATGTAAGAATAGAGTTACTAGCAATTCAGATATGCCAAAGTATTTCCTTTTAAGTGAAAAGGTGAAAGTTCTTGGCATAAGAAAAGGAAAAAAAATTGTATGCTGGGATTACTAAGATCTATAGTAAAATCAAAACTTCTATCCATAAAATTTTAAAAAGGAAAAAGAAATATATTAGAGTTTTAATATAGCATCTTAAAGTACAAAAGTTACAGCCACAGTGTGTAAATGCTTTTTAAGATGTAAAAGGCATTCAATTTCTACAAGCAAGGTATTTTGAGAGAGAAAAAGAGAAAGCCTCCATGAGCCTTTTATTAAAGTATATTGCTATAATATACTATATTTTATTTTATTGTTTTATTTTATTGTTAGTTGTGTTAATCTCTTACTGTGTCTAATTTATAAACTAAACTTTATCATAGGTATATATGTACAGGGAAAAAAAGATGGTGTATATAGGGTTTGGTACTCTCCACAGTTTCAGGCATTCATGGGAGTCTTGGAACATATCCCCTTAGATGAGGGGGTTCCACCAAAATGCTGCTTCAGTTGTTAAAACATCCTTCTCTTTGTATTCTGAAACAAATCTACTAGAACCACAGAATAGATGGTTTTTAAGCAGACCTACAGGAAGAAAGCCAAGTCAAAGTGTCATGATGCAAATAAACTCATGCCACTTAAATACAATAGTGCTAGAGATTAAGTAAATTGGAATATAGACAATGAGTTAATAATCGTGGTATTGGTATATACAATACAATTTAGGTAAAGGAACTCAAATTCCTATACATCTATTCTCTAAGAATAATGGTTCTTACAACATTCTTACAATTTTCCATAACAAATATATGTAAAATAAGTTTTATAATAACCAAAGCTTTGAGTAAATGTTACTTCCTATAAGAGATAGTATAATTGTTTTATAATAAAAAGCATAAGTTACAGAAGAGTTCAGTAAAAATCAAAAACACCCAGAGATTCAATTATATGATGACAAAATACAAACTGTGTAAAATTAGCACGTAAACTGTCTAATGGCATAACTTGTCTTAATACTAACTGATTAGAATTTATGTTTCAACAATGTTCTTATCTGGTCTTTGCACTACCTGTCTAATTCTTTTTATTTTTTTTTTATTTCATGTGACATATTGAATATATCATTCAATATTCTCTATTATTTTTGTAATTTTAGTTAACATCTAATATAGGATTTCCAGATTTAGCAAATAAAATTATAGGATGCCTACTTGAATTTGAATTTCAGATAAACAACATATAATTTTTAGCATAACTACATTTTGATGTAAATATAAAAATAATTTTATAGTGTAAGTATGTCTGAAATATTGCATGGAACATTCTTATGCTAAAAATCAGTTATATGTCTGAAATTCAAATTTAGCTAAATGTACTAGTGTGTCTTGTGATGCTAGTCTAAAACAGTGTATCACATTTTCAAATTCAATTGTTTCAGCAACCTTCTTTTCTTCCCATTAGATACCATATTGCCTTGTGGTCTATGATTTCAGCTGTATTCTAATCCAGGCTAAATCAGTAAGACTGAGATCTACATATTTCTATTTGCAGAAAATGATGTTACATAATAAATTGCAAACTTTAACTTGTTAGATCACATTACTGAGCACTTTTTGTAGGTTGAATTCTTAGGGCCATCTTTATCTTTGCCATATATAGACCAGATTTAGAGCATCCCTTATTCTAGAACTGCCATGTTTTTTTATATGTGAAAAGACATTTTCTCTTCATATAACTTCAAAGATTAAAAGATTTTGTAACTTAGAAGTGTATGTTTAATAATCAAAGAATATAAATTGTCTTTCTCTTTTCCTCCTCACTTTCAATTTGTCTTTCTCTTTGTCTCTCTCTCTTTTTCACACACACACACATGCACACACAAATGCACACACATTTCCTGACCCACTGAATACCTATAAGATTATAATAAACTTGAGATAATTTCAAATATGCTAGTGTTAGAAGCCATAGAAGTATTAAGTTACTGTGAAGATATGATATGATTTTTATAAATTGTGTGATTTAAGAATAATTTTATTACTCAGTGGGTTGATGGAAAAATGAGTGAATCTATTTCTCTCAAGACTGGCAAATAAAACCCTTACCAAAAACTTTTCATTAGAATGGCAATTAACTGTTTTCTAATTTGCATTTGTAACGATTTTAGCCTATTTAAAATAGTGAGCAATGTTTGATATAAAAAATTTTGAACATGATCTTCACAAACAACCAGAGAATTTTATTCATAAAAAGAAATACAGAAGTTTCTATTGTGGTTCAGCAGGTTAAGAAACCAGCTAGTATCCATGAGGATTCAGTTGAATCCCTGGCCTCGCTCAGTGGGTTAAGGATCCAACATTGCCACAAGCCGAGGCATAGGTCCAAAAACAGCTCAGATCAACTGGCATTGTTGCAGCTGTGGTGTAGGCTGTCAGCTACAACTGCAATTTGACCCTTGGCATGGGAACTTCCATATGCTGCAGGTGTGGTCATAAAAAAAAAGGAATATATTATTCCTTTAATATTCCTCAATAATAGTTAATGTTCTTTTATTTGTTTTCTATCAAAAAACCTAATATTCAAAGGAAAGAATGTAAACATGTCTCTTTGACATAGTGGTTGTATTGGTTAAATTTTAACAGACTACATAACTAAAATTTCTCTTACCTAAATGTTTCTCTGGGTTCTTTCATTGAAGACAAATAAGACAAACTTTTTACTTTGAGAAATATCAAAAATCCTGAAATTGACCAGGAATTGTTGAGATATACACTAGTTCTTTCAGTCCAGTGGAAGGGATTAGTTTGTTTCTAAGAGCTTCCTATCAGAAGCAAATATAAATCATCTGTGGAAGACGGCAACATTGTCCTAGATCTCAAATTATCCTAATATTTATATATACATGTATACACACACATATATACATACATGAAGTGTGTATGTACATATATACACATATGTATACACATGTGTACACACACACACACACACACACACACACACACACACATACATGAAGAAACAAGATAAAGTGACTTAGACCAAAAGAAACAGTAGGTTGCAAAACTAGACCTACCAGGAATCAGCATAGTAGACCTTTCAAAATGGAAAAATAGTCATGGTTAATATGCCCAAGGAAATAAAAAACAAAACCAAGATTACTGGGAAAGTGATAACAATAGTAGAGAATCAACTGTGAATTGATTAACACTAAAAAAAAGATACCTAGAGTGATGTTGAGAATGCAAATGCAATGCATAGCAGGAAAAGCAGGTTAGAAACAGAGAATTGTAAACTGAGTGCAGGTCAGAAGAAAATACCAAGAATTAAGCACAGAGAGACAAATGCTGGAAATTATTGAACAGTATAAAGGATACACAAGAAACACAATCAAAATGATCTAACTCAGGTGTAACTAGGGTTCTGGAAAGAGAAGAAAACAAACAAGATGGAAGTCATCTGTGGAAAGAGAGGTTGAGATTTTTTTTTTTATACAATGCAACATCAAGCCAAACATTATGCAAGCACTATGAACACCAAACAGGAGAAATATAGAAAAGAAAAAACACTGTGGGGCAGCAAATTAAAACAGCTGAAAAAAAAATACATAAAGAAAATAAACAAAAGCACCCAGAGAATGTATACTTAAAAAATATCTATCCAAACTGAAGGGGAAATATAAGCTGAGAGAGAGGAGGCAAGATGGTGGAGGAGTAAGAGGTCGCGCTCTCCCTCTCCCACAAATACATCAAAAAACGCATCTAAATATAAAACAAGTTGGACAAATCATCATCTGAATGCTGATCAATTTAAACCTCCAAAAACTGCAAGAAACCCCTGAAATAACTGGGTAGAACAAGTGAAGAAAAAAAAAAGGTGAGAGAGAAAGGCAATT